>CM070570.1:66749119-67311905 GCA_036346355.1 Rhipidocladum racemiflorum
ACCTGTTTTGGAAAGGTATCATGTGATGTTGATAGCATGTGGTGCATGGTAATCAACTGGGATTTGACAAATAGTTTTTGACCGGGGCATGTGGCAAGAATGATCGGGTGGGCCAGTTGTGGCACCGGGAATGTTGGTTTGGTTCTTTGGGTAGTCTTGCCCTGGTCACCCTAAGGACTTAACCTTGCAAGCCTTTGAACTGGGTCAAACGTGCAACCACATGTCTGTAATGGGACGGACCTAGTTGAATAAGTTGCTAATAACGTACCTGTGGGACCTCAGGATGTCAACTACACCCTTTGTGTAGTTGTACGGGGGAGCGTACCGGAGTTGCGGCCAGGTACCCATCTAACGGTGGCTTGACCTAGACTTTGCCTTCGCTAAGGGAAGGGTTAGTGTGCAACACCGGGGAGGACCACTTGTGCTGTTAGAAGTTTCCAAAAGACTTTGTTACGGACACTCGCCTTTGTGGTGTTTGACTGTATCTTGTGGGTAAAGTGCATAACCTCTGCAGAGTGTAAAATCTATTCGAATAGCCGTGTCATGTATTGGACATCGCTCGGGAATTACAGTCAAGGGTTAGACTTTCTCAAAAATAACTTGGACTTGAAAGGTTGGGTTTGGTTTAATAATGATGTTGATGGAAATATGGATTAGGATTGGGAAAGATGTTTATTTAACTCTTGGAAAAGTTATTAATGATATACTTGTTTCTACTGCTTTCGAATCTACTTATATTATTTGTTAAATGCTCTTTACTGCAAATATACCTTGAGCTATTCCTTTGTATCAAGCCATGCATATAGTATATTAGCTTGCATTTTGTGCATGACTTGCTGAGTACAAAGTACTCACCCTTGCCGCAATACAACACCAGTTGAAGAGGAGTCTACACCAGCTTTGGAGGAGGAGCTCCAAGAGGAACCGTCTACTTAGGGAGCGAGCCCAGTCAGTTGCCTGTGGTATACTGGATGGCGCCACGAAGTTATCTTATTTTTCCGCTGCTATTATTTCTCTTTTAATAAGTTTCGCCTTGTGTGGCGTATATTTGTAACTTGACCATAAGGTCAAGCAACCAGTTTGATTATTAAATTAAAGTACTTTATTAGTATCGAGTGGTATGATTGTGATATTTGCCGATGTTAAGACTGTGTGCACTAGCGCGTTCCTGGACTAGTGCTGAATACACAGAGGGTCCAGATTTGCAAATTCGGGTCCCGACAGAGGTCGTATTAGAGCCATACTGACCGTAGGCTCACCCATAGTTAGAATGGTCGTAGTAAGGATAAAACCTATTTTCTAAAGCTAAAAGTTGGTCAAGATAATGAATGAATTCTCGACTTACCCCTTTTCTTTCTTGTTCATACCCCTTGCTGAGTTCTTTCGTCTTCCACATTGATTTTAAAAATTGCGTTCTTACGCAAGTATCCTTTGACAGATGATGATGAAGAACAACTACGCCGAGCGTGAAGGAGGCTATGCTGCCAAGTTGTGGCGTATGCTTCAGTTTCTTGGAGGTTTTGAGAGGCCGCTCTACCGAGGGACTACACTTGTGCAAGCAGGACTGGTCACAGGATGGGACATCCGGATCACAGTGTATGCCCGAGAGAAGACAAAGTTCAGTCGCCCTTTCCACTTCACCGCCAGGAGGTCTACCTTTGAGATGGGAATCCAGGAGGTGTCGCGTCGAGCAATGCAGCAGGTCGCTCGCACTTACTCCAGGGAGCTGGAAGGCCTGATGTTTACCGTCACCACCGCACGCCGAGACAGCGAGCTCAGCGGAAGCCAGATAGAAGATGAGGATGCTACCGTCACTCACTTAGCCAGGTTCGCCGCTCGGGAGGAGGAGCTGATCGAAGACACAGATTCGGGAATTGAAGAAGGCTCGCGAGCAGTCGAGGAGGAGAAGAAGCACTTGGAGAATGCTCGTGAGTACGTCGCCTATCTTTGCGGAAAGGATCGCAGAGCCGAGCTGGCGCTGTATGGACAGTGGTCACGATCCGGTGTTGGAGTTGGAAGCTCGGAGCGAGGAAGGAACCAAAAGAGGCGCCACCTGCACGCGCGCCACAACCACAAAGACAACGGATCCAAAACTGCAGGAGGACGCGCGTCGTCAACCACAGTGCGGTTGTGGGGCATGGCGATTGTTTGTGATGCCGCCGCACCCGCCGCGAGGAGGCGGTGGAGGTTTTCGATGAGTGAGCGTAGGCGTTGAGGTTGAGACTCCTTCGTCGAGTCGCGTTATAGAATAAGAGTCACCTTTAGAGGCGTTGGATTTTCATTGTTTGCTGAGTGTGCAGTATGTGTTGCAAGGCCCTTAGGCATTGTAAGCAACCATACCAAGTTATTACTATTAGTATTAATAAAGTTGGATTTTGAGTTACACTTTTCCCCCGCATAGTTTCCCTGTTACTTGTCTATTCTTTTTCCCTCTTATCTCTGAAAACTTGGAGCAATCGACAGATGGTGAACACCCGTGGAAACCTTGGAGGCAACGGCAGTGGTTCTCGCCCAGCTGGAAACCCCAATAATGGAGCACCTGCACCCCAACCAGCACTGCCAGTTGACATGCAGAATTTTGGAGATTTTCTTGCTGCTCAGACTCAGTTGATGCATGCTATGATGCAACAGATGCAACACGTCACTGCTCAGGCCACAGCTAATCAAGTCAATCAGGGACAACGCCAGAATACAAGACTATCAGAGTTCATGAGGACTCATCCACCCACTTTTTCTGGGAGTGCCAATCCGTTGGAGGCCGATGATTGGTTAAGGTCAATAGAGAGGAAGCTACACATTGCTCAATGCATGGGAAATGAGAAGGTACTCTACGCTTCTCATCGATTGGAAGGAATGGCCAGAATGGTGGGAGAATTTACGTGCCACGCAAGAGAACCCTCAAGATATCACTTGGGAGGAGTTTACTGATTGCCTTTAAATCGGTATCACGTGCCGGAAGGAATCATGGACCTCAAGAAGGAGGAGTTGAGCAGAAGCAAGGTAATCGGCCGGTGGCGAATACGAACAAGTTCACCACGGCTTGCACGCTACGCTTTGAGGATGTAGCGACAGATAAAGCAGACAGTCTCGCTTTATGAAGGGACTTAACTTCGAGGACTACAGGTGGGGTGATCACCTACACCTTTCAGATTTCCAAGAGTTGGTGAATAAAGCGCTCATTCTTGAAGATAAGCGCAAGGAACTGGATGAGAATCGGAGCGAAGGATGCAACATCGAGGGATCGCGTCATGGAGCACAATAGCGTTTGAGGTTGCGCCAAATCGATTTTGATTCGACCACGAATGCTACAAGGACACCATCGCCAAAGCACTAAGACCGTCAATCGAACTATCGGACCCGGCACCACCGAAACGCCGCTTGAGGCGATCAGAGGGGCAGTGAGACACTGTTAGTAGTTTCCTAACGCGTTAAGCCAGATCCGATCTAGGCCGTTGATTTTCAAATCAACGGCCGAGATCTAACCCGCGTGTCGCGGAGCGGCTGGCGCGTCCGCGTGGTGGCGTGGAGCCAGCGGCGAAGCGGGCCCGCTGTCGATGACACCTGGTCCGGTGGACTAGGACCACCGTGGACCGGGCTGCGCGCGTAGACCGCGTCCGTAGGCCGGGACACGTGGCAGCACCCTGGTGATGCCACGTGGCCGATGACGTCGTGCTGACGTCATTGGTGGGTTCGGCCGGCGTGGCGTCGGCGATCCGTGGACCAATCGGTCGAAACACTTGTCATCTTGACGCAATAAATCATTTTTCGAAAATGAAATTAAATATTTAATTCGGTTTATTGATTCTAAATTTAGTTTCAAACTTCAAACGCTTATAACTTTTGCGTTTCAACTCCGATTTGGGTGATTCAAATTTCTAAATTTTCATAAAAATGAGACCTACTCAAATATGAATTTTAATTAATTTTTGATAATTAATATTTCTCTGTTTATAATTAATTAATGTTTTCTTTAAACTTTAAACGATTATAACTTTTACATTTAAACTCCGAATTTGACGATTCCAGTTTCTAAAAATTCATAAAATTATGGTATCTCTGTTTGTGAACTTTATTTGGATGTTTGGACACTTTTTGTCTACTATTTATTTATTTATTGCTGTTTGCACGCTTTACGAGTAGACGTTGAAGTGCCCGAAGGCTTCGAAGGTGAAGTGTTGACCCAAGAGCCAGCTCAGGACCAAGAACAAGTACTCTTTGAAGGCAAGTTATGCTTTGACCATGTTGATCCCATTTTGAAACCTATTTTGATTTAATTTATTGCATGCTAGTTTAATTAGAAAATGCTTTACTTAATTATGGGGAAATTAGATAAATGCCAAATTGCTGTATGGCACCTTGATTAATTAAATATGTGCCATGACCCCTTGTCACCCTAGTTGTGAATTATTAGTTGGACATTATTAAATTGCCAACATGGGTAGTTAGACCGATGTAGTATGCTTAGCCTTGCCACGTGAAATGCTTTGGACAATCAAATGCTAATATTGACTTAATGAGATATTGAATCTATTTTGAAAGAAGTATCACGTGTTGTGATTGTCTATGGCACGTGGTGCATGGTAATCAACTGGGGTTTGATAAATAGTTTTCGACCGGGGTATGTGGCAAGAATGATCAGGTGGGCCAGCTGTGGCACCGGGAGCGTTGGTTTGGTTCTTCGGGTAGTCTTGCCCTGGTCACCCTAAGGACTTAACCTTGCAAGCCTTTGAACTGAGTCAAGCGTGCAACCACATATGCAGTAATGGGACGGACCTAGTTGATTAAGTTGCTAATAACGTGCACTGTGGGACCTCGGGGTGTCAACTATACCTTTTGTGTAGTTGTGCGGGAGCGTCTGGGGCTGCGGCAGTACCCATCTAGCAGTGGATTGGCCTAAACTTCGCCTTCGCTAAGGGAAGGGTTAGTGTGCAATTACCGGAGAGGACCACTTGTCTTTGTTAGAAGTTTTGAAAGACTTTATTCACGGACACTCGCCTTTGTGGTGTTTGGTCATTGTATCTTGTGGAGTAAAGTGCATAACCTCTGCAGAGTGTAAAATCTATTCGAATAGCCGTAATGCATTATTGGACATCGCCCAGGAATTACAGTCAAGGGTTAGACTTTCTTGAAAATAACTTGGACTTGAAAGGTTGGGTTTGGTTTAATAATGATGTTGATGGAAATGTGGATTAGGAATGGGAAAGATGTTTATTAAACTCCTGGAAAATTTATTGATCTTATACTTATTTCTATTGCTTTCGAAACTATTATGATACTTGTCAAATGCTGTTTACCGCAATTATATCTTGAGCTATTCCTTTGTATTAAACCATGCATGTAGTATATTAGCTTTGCGTGCATTGCATGACTTCTTTGAGTACCAAGTACTCACGCTTGCCACAAAACAACACCAGTTGAAGAAGAGGCAACGCCAGCTTTGGAGGAGGAGCTCCAAGAGGAACCGTCTAACTAGGGAGCGAGCCCAGTCAGTTGCCTGTGGTATAGTGGATGGCGCCACGATGTTATCTTACTTTTCCGCTGCTATTATTTCTCTTTTAATAAGTTTCGCCCTGTGAGGCGTATATTTGTAACTTGACCTTAAGGTCAAGCAACCAGTTTGATTATCTAATTAAAGTACTTTATTTTTCGTTGAGTATGATTGTGATATTTACCAATGTTGAGACTGTGTGCACTAGCGCGTTCCTGGACTAGTGCTGAATACACAGAGGGTCCGGATTTGTGAATTCGGGTCCCGACAACTACGAGGTAGGTCTTTCGTGTTCACTACGTGTGAACACAAAGGACCACATCAGCATGGGACGCCTCTTCCATTATGAATGCACATATGACATAAACATGTAAAGATTGGCATAAACATTTAATACAACGAATTCATGATCAATATGAAATCATGTTCATCATGTCATAGGCAAACATCAATCATGGCAAGTTAGTATATCATGTAATCACATTGCACCTAAGCAAGTCTAGCAATTCATACAACACCCAACCCATTCCAATACACTTGCCTTCAACCGTGGGCGACGGATTGGCGAGAGGTTGAGGGCACTCCTGGGGTCACACCACTTGTGTAACACCCCAAAATTTTGCTTTCCTTGAATTCATGTGTGATTTGGCACTTTGGTGAATTTTTGGAATTTTCTGGAATTTATTTGGATTTATTTGGGATTTATTTGAATTTATTCCATTTTGAAATAATTAAAGAATTTAATTTTGCAAATAAAATTTTGTTGGAAATATTTTAATTGAGTCCAAAATGATCCAAAATATTTTCCAGAATTTTTCTGGAATTTTTCTGAGTCTTTTGCTATTTTTAATGAATTAAATGAATTACTGGGAATTATTTCAAATATTAAATCGCTGGAAAATGCGAGTGGGTTTGTATCGTTTCACCCGATCGAAGCCCGAGTCGGACTCGAGTTCGAGTCCGACCGAACCACGTGGTCGAGCCGAACCCGCTTCGTCGAACCCTAGCCACCACGACCCTTGGATCAAGATCCAGCGGTTGTGATGCGCCACGATCCATCGAACCGAGTCGGCCGAGCGGCCAGGCTCGCCGAGCCGGACCCGAGTCCAACTCGTGCGACCGTTGGATCGAGATCCAACGGCTCACGTTGCGCCACGTCGCCTCTCCGTGCCGCCGCCGGACTCCGCCGTCGAAACCGTGTCGACCTCGGTCTCCGTGCGTTTCACGGACGCCGAGACCCCTATTTAATGCGCCGCCACCACGGTCGTGACCTAGACTTCCGTGCGCACCCGTGCCCCCAAGCCATCTCGCCTGAGCCGCCGTCGTTTGCCCGTACGAGCTCGCCGGAGTTGGAATTCCGTTCCGCCGCGGTTAAACGCCGATACTGCCGCCGTCCGTCGTCCTCCGCCGTCATCAAGCCCAGATCCGGATTCCCCAAGACGAGACGCGTTCGGGAGTACCCTTCACTTCGCCGGAGAAGCCCCGAAGCGCCGTTGGACTCGTCGTCGTCTTCATCTCCGGTGGCCTCTGCTCCGCCGCGTCGCCATCGCCGTCCGCGAGCTACGCTAGCCGTCCGTCGTAATCCAAGGGCTCGGATCGCGCCATGTCACACGCGGTGAGATCTCACGTGCAACCTCTGGATCTATTTTCAACCGTCGGATCTAGATCCAACGGCTTAGATTGTGCCACGTAGCTAGAATCGCACCAGGTTAGATGGATCTTGACCGTCCGATCAAGATCGAGCAGTGCAGATCGTGAGTTGTTTTTCCAAAGCACTACGCTAGATTTAATCCGCGCCGTTGATTTTCAAACCAACGGCCGTGATTGCGCCACGTGTCGGGAAGTTGGACAGACGCGGTCAGCGTCGTACGCGCGCGTGCGTGGTCACTGACACGCGGGGCCCGCGTGTCAGCGACTGCACCGTGACGTCACCCATGATGTCACAGTGGGTCCCACATGTCAGTCTCACGTGGAGTCGTGGACCGAGTCCACGGTGGACCGAGCCAAACCGTGGACCAAGCCCATGAGCTTACCGACGCCACCGCCCAATCGAGGCTGCCACGTGTCCTGGCCGACGCCAATAATTAATTTCGAAAAAGAAAATGATTTAATAAATCGGTTTAATAATTGATTTGAATTTCAAAACTTCAAACGCTTATAACTTTTGCGTTTCAACTCCGATTTGAGTGATTCAAATTTCTAAATTTGTATAAAATTCAGATCTACTCAAATATGAATTTTATTTAATTTTTGGACTAAAGTTTTTCTCTGTAATATTATTTAATTGATTATTTAAACTTTAATAAATCATAACTTTTGCATTTTAACTCCGATTTGAGCGATTCCAGTTCCTAAAATCCGTAAAATTATGTTCTCTCTGTTTATGGATTTTATTTGGAGTTTTGGGATGTTTTGCCTATTTTTATTTGTGTATTGCTATTTGCACGCTTTACGAGTAGAGCGTTGAAGTCTTGGGAAGGATTGAAGGAGAAGTGTTGACTCAGGATCCAACTCAAGACCAAGAGCAAGTGCTTTTTGAAGGCAAGTTGTGCTTTGACCATGTTGATCCTATTTCGAAATCTATTTTGATTTAAACTATTGCATGCTAGTTCAATTAGAAAAATACTTTGTTTAAACCTGGGGGTTAGATAAATACCAATTTGCTATATGACACCTTGATTACTTAAGTATGTGCCATGACCCTTTGTCACCCTAGTTGTGGTTTACTAGTTGGACATTATTAAATTGCCAACATGGGTTTAGACCGTTGTAGTATCTTTGCTTAGACATGCTACGTGCTCATAACATGATTTTGGACAATCAAATGTTAATATTGACTTAATGATATATTGAACCTGTTTTGGGAAAAGTATCATGTGATGTTGATGGCACGTGGTGCATGGTAATCAACTGGGGTTTGATAAACAGTTTTCGACCGGGGCATGTGGCAAGAGTAATCAGGTGGGCCAGTTGTGGCATTGGGAGTGTTGATTTGGTTTTTCGGGTAGTCTTGCCCTGGTCACTCTAAGGACTTAACCTTGCAAGCCTTTGAACTGGGTCATACTTGCAACCACATGGCTGGAATGGGACGGCCCTAGTTGACTAAGTCGCTAAGGACTCACTTGTGGAGCCTCAGGGTGTCAATTACACCGTTTGTGTGATTGTACGGGGGAGCGTATCGTGGCTGTGGCCAGATACCCATCTAACGGTGTGTTGGTCCCATACTTCGCCTTGGCTAAGGGAAGGGATGGTGTAGAGCACGAACCGGAGAGGACCACCTGTGTTGTTTGAGGCTTCCGAAAGGCTTTGTTACGGGAACTCGCCTTTGTGGTGTTTGACTGTATCTTGTGGGTAAAGTGCATAACCTCTGGGCAGAGTTTGGAATCTATTTAAATAGCCGAGTCCACTGTCTTTGGACAATGCTCGGGAATTACAGTCAAGGGTTAGACTTTCTGAAAATAACTTGGATTTGAAAGGTGGGTTGGTTTAATAATGAAGATGATGGAAATGTGGTTTAGGATGGGGAAAAATGTTTATTAAACTTCTTGAAAAGTTATTTATGCTTTACTTATTTTACTTCGCTGAATCTACTTATATTACTTTTCAAATGTCAAGCATCTGCAAATATACCTTGAGCTACTCCTTTGTACCAAGCCATGCATATAGTATATTAGCTTGCATTCTGTGCATGACTTCTTTGAGTACCAAGTACTCACTGTAACACCCAAAATTTTGCTTTTCTTAAATTCATGTGTGATTTGGCACTTTGGTGAATTTTGGAATTTTCTCGAATTTATTTGGATTTATTTGGAATTTATTTGAATTTATTCCATTTTGAAATAATTAAAGAATTTAAATTTGCAAATAAATTTTGTTGGAAATATTTTATTTGAGTCCAAAATGATCCAAAATATTTTCGAATTTTTCCGAATTTTTAGAGTCATTTGCTATTTTTAATGAATTAAATGAATTATCGGGAATTATTTCAAATACTAATTCGCTGGACAATCCAACTCGGGTCAAGTACTGTTCATCCGCCCCAGTCGGACCCGAGTCCGCCCCGAGCCAGTTGACGCGACCGAACCCACTCCTAACCCTAATCAATCCCAACCGTTGGATCAAGATCCAACGGCTGAGATCCGTCCGACCCAGACCCGAGCCGTGTCCGGACCGGACCCGGTCGCGCCGCGCGATCGTGGCCGTTGGTTGTGCCACGTGGACGGCCACGATTTCATCGTCTCCGCCGAGTCCGGTGGACTCGCCGCGTGTCCGCCGCAGTGGAGAGCTAGGTCTCCGTTTTACGCCGCAGACGCCGAGGCTATTTAATGCCCGGGGCATACCCCGAGGATCGCCATCCCACGCCGGTTCCGAAACCCTAGCTCGCGCCGCTAGGATCCCCACCGTCTCGCCGTTATTGCTCGCCGGAGTTGGAAGTCTGTTCCGCCGCGACTAAACGCCGATATTGCTGCCGTCCGTCGTCCTCCGCCGTCATCAAGCCTGCATCCGGATTCCTAAGGCGAGACGCGTTCGAGTACCCTCGCTTCAGCCGGGCGCGCCCGAAACGCAAGCGGCAAGGTCGTCGTCCGTCTCCGGTCAAGCCAGCGCCGCCGCGTGCCATCGCCGTCCACGAGCCGTGCACCGTTGGATCCAGATCGGACGGCAGCGGTGAGTTCACGTGTTTCCCAAACCCTAGAAACCCGATTAGATTCGGGACCGTTGGATCAAGATCCAACGGTTCACAATCGCCACGCGTCTGAGCAAAGGCGATTATAGGATTAGATCTCGACCGTCCGATCTAGATCGAGCGGCCCACGAGCATCGAGTAGTTTCAACGTGTTAACCCTGGATCTAATCCGCGCCGCTGATTTTCAAACCAGCGACGAGATTGCGCCACGTGTCGGGAAGTTGGACCGACGCGGTCGGGCCGCACGCGCTGGGCGTGCAGTGACGCCGACCGCACGGGGCCCGCGTGTCGAGGGCCGCATGTCGATGGCTAACCCGACCAAGCGGCGTCACCCATGACGTCACAGTGGAGTCCCATCGCTGCGTGGCCGAGCCGCCGACGTCGGCCGATGACGCGTCACCCGAGTGAGCCCACATGTCGATCCACGTGAGCCGTGGACCGAGTCCACCGTGGACCCGAGCCGAGCATGGACCGAGCCCATGGGCCATTGGCGTCAGCCAGGCCAATCAGAGCTGCCACGTGTCCATGCCGACGCAATAATTAATTTCGAAAAGAAAATGATTTATTAATTCGAATAATGATTTCAAATTTAGATTCAAACTTCAAACGCTTATAACTTTTATGCGTTTCAACTCCGATTTGAGCGATTCAAATTTCTAAATTTGTATAAAATTAAGATCTACCTAAATATGAATTTTATTTAATTTTTGGACTAAAGTTTTTCTCTGTAATATTATTTAATTGATTATTTAAACTTTAAATAATCATAACTTTTATGCTTTTAACTCCAAATTTGATTTATTCCAGTTTCTAAAAATCCAGAAAATTATGTTCTCTCTGTTTATGGATTTTATTTGGAGTTTTGGGATCTTTTGCATAGTGTTTATTTGTGTATTTGCTATTTGCACGCTTTTACGAGTAGACGTTGAAGTCTGGGAGGGATTCGAAGGAGAAGTATTGACTCAGGATCCAACTCAAGACCAAGAGCAAGTGCTTTTGAAGGCAAGTTGTGCTTTGACCATATTGATCCTATTTCGAAATCTATTTTGATTTAAACTATTGCATGCTAGTTCAAGTAGAAAGATACTTTGTTTAAACCTGGGGGTTAGATAAATACCAATTTGATATATGACACCTTGATTACTTAAGTATGTGCCATGACCCTTTGTCACCCTAGTTGTGGTTTACTAGTTGGACATTATTAAATTGCCAACATGGGTTTAGACCGTTGTAGTATGCTGCTTAGACACCTACGTGCTCATGACATGATTTTGGACAATCAAATGATAATATGGACTTAATGATATATTGAACCTGTTTTGGAAAAGTATCATGTGATGTTGATGGCACGTGGTGCATGGTAATCAAGCGGGGTTTGATAAACGATTTTCGGCCAGGGGCATGTGGCAAGAGTAATCAGGTGGGCGTGTGGCATTGGGAGTGTTGATTTGGTTTTTCGGGTAGTCTTGCCCTGGTCACTCTAAGGACTTAACCTTGCAAGCCTTTGAACTGGTCATACTTGCAACCACATGGTCGAATGGGACGGCCCTAGTTGACTAAGTCGCTAAGGACTCACTTGTGGAGCCTCAGGGTGTCGATTACACCGCTTGTGTGATTGTACGGGAGCCGATCGTGGTCGTGGCCAGGTACCCATCTAACGGTGTGTTGGTCCCATACTTCGCCTTGGCTAAGGGAAGGGATGGTGTAGAGCACGAACCTGAGAGGACCACTGTGTTGTTTGAGGCTTCCAAAGGCTTTGTTATGATCGCTCATTCGCATACTCTTGTATGGCGATTCACTACCGACGTGGTGAGTGGATTGTATCTTGTGGGTAAAGTGCATAACCTCTGCAGAGTGTAGAATCTATTTGAATAGCCGAGTCCACGGTGATCGACAATGCTCTTTAATTACAGTCAATGGTTAGATTTTCTTAAAATAACTTGGATTTGAGAAGCTTGGTTGGTTTAACAAATAAGATGATGGAAATATGGTTTAGGATGTGGAAAAATGTTATTTAAACTTTTTGAAAAGTTATTTATGCTTTACTTGTTTTTACCGCCGAATCTACTTATATTACTTGTCAAATCTTGTTTACCGCAAATATACCTTAAGCTATTCCTTTGTACCAAGCCATGCATATAGTATATTAGCTTGCATTACATGCATGACTTGTCGAGTACCAAGTACTCACCCTTGCCTCAACACAATACCGCTTGAAGAGGAGACTACGCCAGCTTCGGAGGAGGAACTCCAAGAGGACCCGTCTACTTAGGGGATGCGAGCCCAGTTGCCTGTGGTATACTGGATGGCGCCACGAAGTTTATTTGATTTTCCGCTGCTATTATTTCTCTTTTAATAAGTTCTGCCTTGCAAGGCATATATTTGTAACTTGGCCATAAGGTCGAGTAACCCTTTGATTATTTAAATAAAGTACTTTGATAGTATCGTTTGGTATGATTGTGATATATACCGATGTTAAGACTGTGTGCACTAGCGCGTTCCTGGACTAGTGCTGAATACACAGAGGGTCCGGATTTGCAAATTCGGGGTCCCGACATCACCCTTGCCTCAACACAATACCAGTTGAAGAGGAGACTACGCCAGCTTCGGAGGAGGAATTCCAAGAGGACCCGTCTATTTAGGGATGCGAGCCCAGTCAGTTGCCTGTGGTATACTGGATGGCGCCACGAAGTTATTTGATTTTCCGCTGCTATTATCTCTCTTTTAATAAGTTTCGCCTTGCGAGGCATATATTTGTAACTTGACCATAAGGTCAAGTAACCTGTTTGGTTATTTAAATAAAGTACTTTGATAATATCGATTGGTATGATTGTGATATTTACCGATGTTAAGACTGTGTGCACTAGCTGCGTTCTGGACTAGTGTCGAATACACAGAGGGTCGGATTTGCAAATTCGGGGTCCCGACAGAGGTGGTATCAGAGCCATACTTGACTGTAGGCTCAACCCTAGCTAGAATGGTCGTAGTGAGGATAAAACCTATTTTCTAAAGCTAAAAATTTGTCAAGATAAGAAATGACATCTCGACTTATCCCCTTCTCTCTTTTCTTGTCTCTTGCTGAAATTTTCCTTACCTTATCACAATTAAAAAATTCCGAGTTCTTACGTAAAGCACTCTTGTGACAGATGGAGGTTTTCTCGATGAGTGAGCATAGGTTCTATAGTGAGACTCCTTCGCTGAGTCGCGTCATAGAAGAAAGAGTCACCCTTTAGGCGTTAGACTCCAGAGTTAGTTCGATTTGGATTTGCTTTGTTTGCTGAGTGTGCAGTATGTGTTGCAAGGCCCTTAGGCATTGTAAGCAGCCATACCAAGTTATTAAATAATAAAGTTGGACCTTAAGGCTACACCTTTCGCCCCGCATAAATTCCATATTACTTGTCTATTCTTGTTTCCCTCTCATCTCTAAACCTAGAGCAAATCGACAGATGGTGAATACCCGTGGAAACTTTGGAAGCAATGGGAGTGGTTCTCGCCAACAGAAACCCCAATGGTGGAGCACCAAAGACCGCCATTGATATGCAGAATTTTGGAGCCTTTCTTGTCGCTCAGACTCAGTTGATGCATGCTATGATGCAACAAATGCAGCACGTCATCGCTCAGGCCATTGCTAATCAAGTTAATCAGGCCACGCCGTAATACAAGGCTGTCGAGTTCATGAGGACTCACCCACCCACTTTCTCCGGGAATGCCAATCCATTGGAGGCCGATGATTGGTTAAGATCAATCGAGAGGAAGCTACACATAGCTCAATGCATAGGAAATGAGAAGGTACTCTACGCTTCTCATCACCTGGAAGGAACACCGCCGAATGGTGGGAGAACTTCGTGCCACGCAGAGAACCCTCAAGATATCACTTGGGAAGAGTTCACACCGCATTCGACAAGATCACGTGCCTCGAAGGAATCATGGACCTTAAGAAGGAGGAGTTCAGAGCATCAAGCAAGGTAATCACCGATGGTCGACTACCCGAACAAGTTCACACAGCTAGCACGCTACGCACCGAGGATGTAGCGACAGATAAATCCGCATACCTCGTTTTATGAAGGGACTCAACTCGGGATTGCAAGTAGGGTTGATCACCCACACCTTTCCATTTCCAAGAGTTGGTGAATAAGGCGCTTATTCTTGAGGACAAGCGCAAGGAACTGGATGAGAACAGAAGCGCAGGATGCAACAAAGAAGGATCACGCCAGGAACGCAACAAGCGCTTGAGGGTTGCACCAAATCAATTCTTGATTCCAACCACGAGAATCGACAAGGACACCATCCTCAGCACCAAGACTCGCTAATCAAAACTACTGCACTGCACCCGCTAGAAACGCTACCCTGTGCAACAAGAAGAAAGCGGTGAGACGCCGCTACAAGTGCAACGAGCCAGACACTTTGCCAACAGCTTGTCCAAAGAAGACAGCAGGAGTGACCCCAGTTCGCTTCAACCTAGGAACCGCCGCCTAGGACGCCAAAGACCAGTGAGCCATACCCTGCAGTGGTGAGAGGCCGAGTCAACCATGTCACCAGTAGATCGCATTTGCGAAATACTACGGACGTCGTCTTGGGTAAGTTACTTGTTAACTCAAGACTGCAACGGTTTTGTTTGACTGAGCTTCGTGATTCGCTTGTTTCGCAAGGCTTTGCTACTAGAAATGATTTGAGGATTGCAAGACTTAAGTGCATGCTTTTGTTCAAACCCCTGGTTCCGAACTCCGAACGAAAGTAGGATGTTCCGGTGAGAATACTAATAGATGGAATAGAGTTCCTAGCAAACCTTATAATTTTGGAAACCCGGACCTTAGACGTTATATTGGGAATGGATTGGTTATCCAAGCACAAGGCCGTATTGGATTGTGGGCGAAGGACTATCTCGCTTGAGAGCCCGTGTGGGAAGAAAGTGGAATTTCAAGCCATCATAGCTTAGAGATGGACGATTGATGGTTAACAGTACCAAGGCAATCAGCATAGAGGATGTCCCAAAGTAGTGAATGAGTACCTGATGTTTTTCCCGAAGATCTACAGTATGCCGCGACAGGGACATAGAGTTTGTGATAGAGCTTGTACTGCACAAATGATAGCAAAGAGACTTATCGGATGTCCACCGAGGAGTTGGTAGAAATGAAGAAACAGCTAGAAGAGTTGATGGAGAAAGGATTTATCAGACCGAGTTCGTCGCCGTGGGGAGCACCAGTTTTGTTTGTCAAGAAGAAGGACGGGAGTTTCAGGATGTGCATTGACTACCGTGCACTCAATGAAGTCACCGTGAAGAATAAGTATCCGCTACCAGTGATTGATGATTTGTTTGATCAGTTAAGAGGAGCCGAGTTTTCTCCAAGATTGATCTCGAGATCGGGATACCATCGCTTGAAGATTCGATCGTAAGATATTCAAGACTGCATTCTCGCCAAGATATGGACATTACGAGTTTACGCTGATTATGTCCTTTGGGTCGATTTAACGAATGCGCCAAATTTATTTCATGAATATGATGAATAAGGTGTTCATGGAATATTTGGACAAGTTTGTCGTCGTGTTCATAGACGATATCCTAATCTACTCCAAGACAGAGAGCTTAACATGCCGAACACTTAAGGCGAGTTTTGGAAAAGCCGAGGAACAGCAACTTTTCGCCAAGTTCAGCAAGTGTGATTTTTGGAAGGACAAGGTGGAGTTTCTTGGACATGTAATGACCGCAGTATGAGTCGCCAGAGATCCAAGCAAAGTAGAAGTCGTGTTACATTGGGAACGACCAAAGACGGTGACCAGATTCGAGTTTCCTTGGAATGGCAGGATACTACCGCCGCTTTCATCGAAGGCTTTTCGACAATTGCAAAACCTCTTACGCATGGCTATTTGAAGAAGGAAAAGAAGTTTGCATGGACGCGAGAATGTGAGAAAGGATTTCAGAGCTGAAGAAGCGATTGACGCCAAGACCGTGTTAGTTCTACCGGATGTTGCTCGAGCTTCGATATTTATTGTGACGATCGCGCCAAGGACTTGGATGTGTGCCGATGCAGGGCGGAAAGGTCGCCGCTATGCATCAAGGCGATTGAGGCCGCATGAGGAAAATTACCCGACGCATGACTTAGAGTTAGTTGCCGTAGTGCATGCTTTGAAGATATGGCGTCACTATCTCGATCGGAACCGATGTGAAGTGTATACGGATCATAAGAGTTTTAAGTACATATTCACCAAATGGATTTGAATATGAGGCAAGAGGAGATGGTTAGAGTTAATCAAGGACTACAATGTTGGAATCCATTACCATCCCGGGAAGGCCAACGTAGTTGCCGATGCCCTGAGTCGGAAAAGCCATACCGTGAGTACGTTGCTAGCCACAAGTCAGGACGAGTTATGTGAGGATTTTCAGAAAATGAAGATTGAGGTTGTACCTAGGGGATTCTTGGCCGCATTAGAAGTAAAGCCTACCCTAGAGGATCAGATCCGAGAAGGACTGAAGGATGATGACAAGATCCGCAGGATTAAGTCCATCAAGGAGGAAGGCAAGGCAGAGGACTTCAAGTTGGATGAGCAAGGCACGTTGTGGATGAAGGATCGCATTTGTGTGCCTAACAAAAAGGAGTTAAAGCAACTGATTCGAGGAAGCCCATGACTCAAGTACTCAATTCATCCCGAAGCGCCAAGATGTATCAGGATCTCAAGGAGAGATTCTCGTGGCCGAGTATGAAACGTGAAGTTGCCGAGCATGTTGCATTGTGCGACGTATGCCGTAGAGTCAAGGCAATGCATCGAGACCAGCAGGATTGCTACAACCACCGAAAGTACACGAGTGGAAGTGGGAGGAAATCGGAATGGATTTCATTACCGGCTTTGCCAAAGACTCAAGGAGGTTATGACTCCATATGGGTTATAGTGGATCGCTTGACTAAAGTAGCCCATTTTATCCCCGTGAAGACCACTTACTCGGGAGATAAATTAGCGTAATTATACATGACCAGGATTGTCTGCTTGCACGGAGTGCCAAAGAGGATTGTATCGGACAGAGGTACCCAATTTACCTCAAGGTTACGGAATAAGTTGCATGAAGCCATGGGAACCCGCTTGAACTTCAAGATGCCTTATCATCCATGACGGATGGACAGATCGAAAGAGTCAACCAGATTCGGAGGATATGTTGAGAGCTTGTGCATTAGCTTATGCTACTTCTTGGGATAAGAGTTTACCGTATGCCGAGTTCGATTACAACAATAGTTATCGAGGCTAGTTTACGATGTCACCTTTTGAGGCCTTTGTATGGCCGACGACTGTCGGACGCCATTGAATTGGAATGAGACCGGCGAGCCGTGTCTTTGGGCCTCGACATTCTTCAAGAGGTCAAGAACAGATCGCCATGATTAGGGAAAGGTTGAAGATAGCCCAATCACGACAAAAGAGTTATACTGACAATCGTCGCCGAGACTTGAGTTTTGAACCAGAAGACTTTGTTTACCTCAGAGTTACGCCTCTCAGGGGAGTTAAGAGGTTCCATGCCAAAGGGAAACTTGCACCCCGTTATGTTGGACCATTTAAGATTTTGAGTCGCAGAGGCGAAGTTGCTTATCACCGGAGTTGCCACAAATAAGTAGCAGGAGTACATGATGTATTCCATGTGTCCCAGTTAAAGAAGTGTCTCCGAGTTCCTGAGGAACAGACACCGCTAGAGTCAATTGAGTTGCAAGAGGATTTGACTTATAAGGAGTATCCCGTGAGGGTTCTGGACACAATGGATCGAGAAACTAGAAACAAGTCAACCCGTTTCTGTAGAGTTCAGTGGAGCAACCATGAAGAAAGCGGCGACTTGGGAGCGAAGAGGATTTGAAGAAAGAGTTTCCAAACCTATTCCTTTAGTAAGCCCTGAATCTCTGTGGACTAGATTCTATTAAGGGGGAGGTTTGTAACACCCCAAAATTTTGCTTTCCTTGAATTCATGTGTGATTTGGCACTTTGGTGAATTTTTGGAATTTTCTGGAATTTATTTGGATTTATTTGGGATTTATTTGAATTTATTCCATTTTGAAATAATTAAAGAATTTAATTTTGCAAATAAAATTTTGTTGGAAATATTTTAATTGAGTCCAAAATGATCCAAAATATTTTCCAGAATTTTTCCGAATTTTTCTCGAGTCTTTTGCTATTTTTAATGAATTAAATGAATTATCGGGAATTATTTCAAATATTAAATCCGGAAAATGCGAGTGGGTTTGTCTTGTTCACCCGATCGAGCCCGAGTCGACTCGAGTTCGAGTCCGACCGAGCCACGTGGTCGAGCCGAACCCGCCGTCCCGAACCCTAGCCATTACACGACCCTTGGATCAAGATCCAGCGGTTGTGATTGCGCCACGCCACCGAACTCCGAGTCCGACCGAGCCACCAGCTCGCCGAGCCGACCCGAGTCCAACTCACGCGACCGCTGGATCGAGATCCAACGGCTCACGCTGCGCCACGCCGCCTCTCGCGCCGGCCGGACTCGCCGAAATCAGCAGTGTCGACCTTTGCCTCCGTATGCGTTTACTGACGCCGAGACCCCTATTTAATGCGCCGCCACCACGGCCGTGACCTAGACTTCCGCGGCGCACCTGCGTGCCCCAAGCCATCTCGCCGAGCCGCCGCCGCTTGTCTGCAGACGAGCTCGCCGAGTTGGAATTCCGTTCCGCCATGCAAACGCCGATATCGCGCCGTCTGGCCGCCCTCCGCCGCCATCAAGCCCAGATCCGGATTCCTAAGACGAGACGCTGCTCGGAGTACCCTTCACTTCACGAGAAGCCTGGCGCCGTTGGACTCGCTGTCGTCTTCATCTCCGGTGGCCTTCGCCCGCTGCCGCCATCGCCGTCCGCGAAGCTACGCTTAGCCGTCCGATCGTAATCCAAGGGCTCAGATCGCGCCACGCCACACCGCGGTGAGATCTCACGTGCAACCTCTCGGATCTATTTTCAACCGCCGGATCTAGATCCAACGGCTTAGATTGTGCCACGTAGCCAGAATCGCACCAGGTTAGATTGGATCTTGACCGTCCGATCAAGATCGAACGGTCCGGATCGGCCGAGTTGTTTTTCCAAAGCACTACGCCAGATTTAATCCGCGCCGCTGATTTTCAAACCAACGGCCGTGATTGCGCCACGTGTCGGGAAGTTGGACAGACGGTCGTCAGACGCTGCTGCTGGCGTCGCGTGGTCACTGACACGCGGGGCCCGCGTGTCAGCGACTGCACCGTGACGTCACCCATGATGTCACAGTGGGTCCCACATGTCAGTCTCACGTGGAGTCGTGGACCGAGTCCACGGTGGACCGAGCCAAACCGTGGACCAAGCCCATGAGCCGGCTGACGTCAGCCGCCCAATCAGAGGCTGCCACGTGTCCTTGCTGACGCAATAATTAATTTCCGAAAAAAGAAAATGATTTAATAAATCGGTTTAATAATTGATTTGAATTTCAAAACTTCAAACGCTTATAACTTTTGCGTTTCAACTCCGATTTGAGTGATTCAAATTTCTAAATTTGTATAAAATTCAGATCTACTCAAATATGAATTTTATTTAATTTTTGGACTAAAGTTTTTCTCTGTAATATTATTTAATTGATTATTTAAACTTTAATAAATCATAACTTTTGCATTTTAACTCCGATTTGAACGATTCCAGTTCCTAAAAATCCAGAAAATTATGTTCTCTCTGTTTATGGATTTTATTTGGAGTTTTGGGATGTTTTTGCCTATTGTTTATTTGTGTATTGCTATTTGCACGCTTTACGAGTAGACGTTGAAGTGCCGGAAGGATTCGAAGGAGAAGTGTTGACTCAGGATCCAACTCAAGACCAAGAGCAAGTGCTTTTTGAAGGCAAGTTGTGCTTTGACCATGTTGATCCTATTTCGAAATCTATTTTGATTTAAACTATTGCATGCTAGTTCAATTAGAAAAATACTTTGTTTAAACCTGGGGGTTAGATAAATACCAATTTGCTATATGACACCTTGATTACTGTAGGATCGAAGTATACGAATATAGCAATCAGAGGGGGGGGTGAATGATTGTGCGGAAGCTAAAACCAAATTCTTGACCTATTAAAAGTTCACCCCAAAACAGAACCAAATAATTGCCTCGTTTTCGACAAAAACAGAATGACAGAGGTTTGGTAAAACGAGAATTCCCGGAGATCCAACCGTCGAAACGATCTGAAATTTGGACACAAGAAACTAGATTCCAATACGAATCGAACCCAAAAAGAATCAGCTCGATCGGACTTACGGATCAAAAGTTATGAGCTTCGCAAGCTTGCTGATCCAGAACTTGACGAGAATCAAACTAATCAAAACTTCAAGATTAAACAAGAACGACAAAAGATTGATCAACTAGACTTTGAGAAACACTAGATCAATATCCTAGAGAGGTTTTTGATGGATCAAATCAAGATAAAACTTGAAGAACAAAAACCAATCTAGAACTAGAACAAGCATGCAAACAAGAACCAAAGCAGAAAATATCAGAGCGACGTGGTTATCAGAGCACGCAAAAATCTTGGAAGAATTGATCTTTATTTCTTGTCTAAAATACTCTCATCAAAAGAGTACAAACCCTAAAACCAAGCTCAAAGCTTGATGCGCTCAGCTCTACTTGATGCCTTTCAACAGAGACCCCCACCTATTTAAAGCACCAACCCACAAAGAGTTCGAATACGATTCCTATTCCTAGAAGGAATCTGTATCCAACTCAACTCTACTTGGCCCAACCTGGCCGAGTACAACTCTTGCACGCTGTATGGCAACCCTACCATACTCACGTGACTAACACTTTGCACGCCAGATGGCCACCTGCCATACTCACGTGACTAACATCAGGCACGCGAATGACCTCCCGCCATTCTCACGTGACTAACCATTCTTCATGTGCACCATTCTCTTAGCCCGAACGTCCCGCATGACATCCTTGACCACCAAGACCTCAGTTCCTCCTGAACCTAGTCCTGAACCTCAGTTCCTCCATGAACCTAGTTCCGATCCCGTCATCGACCACGTTCACCTTCGAGCAATACCTGCACATGAACAAACCACAAAACAATTCCGAGCACAAGTCCACGACTTGACTCAATGTCAATCCATGCAACTACTCACATGAGTATTGCATAAAGTCCACTTCAAAAGAAGCATCATGAAATCATTACAAATTTCAAATTCACATTCAAAATTCAAATCCAAATCGCTCAAAACCCTAATTGAGCGAAAACGCATTCACGACGGACAAACAAAGTTGGTCCGTTGTATAAGGAAAAGTTTCTGTTCCAAGAAGCCAACCAAACGAGGAAAAACACGTTCACAACGGACCAACAAAGTTGGTCCGTTGTACATCTAAAAATGGCTTCGGTCATGAGCTCAAAACAAGTTCATTACGGACCCCGAAGCTTGTCCGCCAAGAACGCACACGCCGGTTTCACAAAAGTAAAACCCTAGAAAAAGTCCATTCACGACGGACAAAAAGAATTAGTCCGTTGTACATGTGAAAATTACTTCGGTCATGGGCTCAAAAACATGTTCACAACAGACCCAAAAACACTGTACGTCGCAGATGGGAAACTTCTTGCTTCTTGAGAATTTTGTCCGCGCTAATGCGTAACTTACTGTTTCTTGTCAAATTGTCAAAACACATGAACAAACACATTTTGCAAATTCAAATCTAAGTTAATTTTTCAGTTCAAAGCCAATTTTTCAGCACATGATTTCACAATCTCCCCCTTGATGAAAACATTGGCAACACCACTTAGAATTGAATCATTTGGCATTCACTTTACAAAAGATTTTGAAATCCAAAGGATCAAAGACCAAAGTAAGAAAACACAGAAATCCCCCTTTGACCAAAATGCAAAACAAAATCTCCCCCTGAGAAGGAAAATGTGTGTGAATGTGCAATGTGCCCAAAAATTTCAAAATTCTCCAAACTTCTCCCAAAATTCTCAAATTTAACAACTCTCCCTGTTTCTTTAAACTTTTCAATGATTTCCAAATTTCTCCCCCTTTGACAATGGATTCATCAAGAGTACAAAAGAGAGAATTTGTTCAAAAATTTTCTCAAACAATGATTTCACCAAGAGAAACAAGGGAGTGCCAAGATAGGAAAAGATGAGCTCATTCGATCATATAACCTTATATATCACATAATATGCAAAATACATGATCTTGATGTGATTTTAACAAGTTAGGGAATGACATGCATCTCAACCTCAATTCAGTCAACTATAGCCAAGTACTAAGCAAGACCTTTAGTAGAAAAACAAAGGCTCAAAGTTGAAGCAAAAAACAAATCAGGGCGAGCAAGTAGTTTCAACTCCAATCTAGTAGACCAATTTAATCTTTAAACAATAAGTTGCATGTGGCATGCTTGAAGCATACTTCTTTTATTTTCTAGGAGTGGCATGCTTGAAGCATACATCTTATCTTTTGAGGGAATGGCATGCTTGAAGCATACATCTTATCTTTTAGGGAAAGCAAGCCAAGCACTTAACTTGAGGTTTTTTGCTTTTAACAACCCTTTTTTATTGATTCCCTTTTCTTTTCATTTTTCTTTGATTATAAACATGCAAAAGTGATTAAAAGGTCTTATGAAAGAGTAAAGTTGAAACCACACTTGCTTCATAGCCCAAATTTGTCAAGAGGATTCAATATCAAGCCTAGAAGAGTAAGATATCACAGAGTATTTAGCTATAGGTAATCACCCAGGGAATTCCGCAATGTCATTTTTAGTTCAAGTGAGATAATTAGATTATCATATATTAGCTCAATTACATAACATATAAAGAAATATGATAAAGTGAGCTCATTAAGTGAAAGAACTTGGCAACGAAACTCCCCCTCAAAACAATCCCATTGGATGAACAATTCCAAGTTCTCCCCGAATAAAAGCAAAACGAGAAGAAGACAAATGTTTTGTGAAAATGTCTGCCAATTGATGTTCAGTATCCACATGGTGAAGCACAATTTTTTCTTTTCAACATGATCTTTAAGAAAGTGAAATCCAATATCAATATGCTCAAGAAAAGGGATTACTCAAGAGGTGGCACGAACCAAATCAAATCAACATCCTCCAAAGTCAACATCGAAAAAGCTCTTAAACTAATCCATGAGGAAGCAGAAAGCCAAATGCCAAAATCTTGAGTTCTATGAAGATACCTGAAAATCCTTTTGATAGCTTGTCGATGTGACGCACGTGGGAAGCTTGAAAACAAGCACACACTAGCACGTGGGAAGAGTCTCTCATGTAAACCTCTAATTATCTCGTCCTCAACAGCATTATCATCATCTTTATGAACAAAGACACTCTCCTGAACATATGCATTTGTACCGTGCATCATTTGAACTAGTGCCTTTTGCGAAAATGTAAGTGGAAGAAGCATCTCCAAAGGCAACACTTTCGCATGAGATGCACGAGTGAAGGAGAACCAAATCTTATCACTGAACATATGAAGTGAGCATCCGAAATTCACTAGCCACATGTTCTCCTCCTCGCGTGAGAAGCCTACATAGAAGCAGAAAGTGTCGAGGTCTCAGATCTGGGGTTAGAAATAAGATGTTTAGGAATCGATCTTGAGACACACGACGCACAACAAGAGGGGCATAACACGAGCATTCTTATGCACAAAGATAGATTTGTATTTTCCCGTGATCTTACCAACAAAATGTGTTTGCATCACCCTAGGCACATAATGAGAAACAAAGCGTGTCTTTCTCAAATTAGAACTAGACTTAGATTTTTGTTTCTTTTGTTGTTTGGCTAGTCTAAAGCAAAAATCTACTAAATGTCCATCTCTACCACAATGAGTGAAATTTTACTTAACATTATGTTTTGATTTAACAGTAGAATCAACATTTTCATTCATAATATTAGAATATAAATGGCCATAAGATTTGAAGACAATTTTCTTAGGCTCATTTGAAATCTCAAGTTTGTCATTGCAAGGAGCATAAATAACAGAGCGAGGTTTAGTTTCATATGAAGCATGAAGATCAAAACCTAAACCTTTCTTGTTTGAGCTAACCTTAGATTGATCCAAAATCATGTTTAATCTTTTCTTGCCATTAGTGAATCGTTCCAAAGAACTTTGCAAATAATCAACTTTCTTGGCAAGAGTTAAACAATTATTGCAAAGATTATCAACCTTCTCTTTCACATTTACGACAAGTAGAGCATGAAAGAACCTCATGTGTAAGCAGATTATCAGTCAATTGAGAAATCCTAGCATTTGCATCTTTCAATTTTAATTCAAGAGTTAAGCATTTAGAACAAGAAGTTAAACCATGCAAATCATCGGTGGAACAGCTAGCATGTTTAACATGTTTATCATTTTTCTCATTTAGATGCAACGAGAAGAGCATGTTCTTTCCTAAGCAAAGTAAGCTCATTGTAAATTAAGTCACATGATTTGCAAGCATCATCATCAGGAATCAAGGTTTTAAGTCTAGCAATTTCAGCATTCAATGACTCCACAACAAAATCATGTTTCTTAATTTTCTTATCACGCTTATCAAGCAATTTACCAAGACGAGCAACGGCAATAGCTAATTCATCGTGAAGAAGGATCTACCTCATTGAAGTCATTGTCATGATCGCCTCGGTGAAGTCGCTGCTTTTGGCCATGAGACACAACCCCGTCAACTCATGCTTGCTTGGAGTTGCATCATCCTCGCTGCTCTCCGAATTCACATCGCTCAAATTGACTTGTTCAAGAGCGGAAAGAACTTGATGGACAACTTTGCGGTTGATGAAGTTCTTCTTCTTTCTATCACTTGGAGAGAACTTCTTCTTCTCTTTTCTTCTGTCGTTGTCCTTCTCCTCCCTTGATGCTCTACTTGCAAGTTTTGGACAGTTTGGACGAATATGGTCAAGATCACCATACTCATAGTATCTTGGAGGATCACCACCACCTCTCTTTCTCTTTATCACATTTTGCAAAGCTTTGTTAAAGCGAGAAGAGAGTAGTGACAAGTCTTCTTCTGGGAATTGCTCAATCTGTTCATCGGTTAGTGAAGACAAGAAAGATAGAGCAAAACTTGAAGCAGCACCATTATGAGATATGTTAGATTGAGATGTTAAAGCAATTGATTTATGATCATTCTTTCTAGCAAAAACATCTAATTCATGAGTTTTCAACTTAGAATAAAGAACATCTAAAGTAAGTGTACTCATGACAAGGATTCTCTAATGGATGTAACTTTCATCTCCCAAATAGACATGTCTAATGCACCAAGCAATTGTCTAGCATTAGCAAAGATCATCAAAGCTAACTCCAACAAAGACGAAGATTACTAAGAATTTTATTGAAACGTGCAAAGAAGTCATCTAGCGACTCACCGGTTTCATCTCAAATCGCATGTATTCTTTTTTTGTAAAGATCTTGACGAACCTCTTTAATAGTGTTAGAACCCTCATGGTAATCACAAAGAGATTTCCATACCTCATATGCGGATCGAAGATGAATCACACGATCGAAGTCGCTACGTCCCAAGCCTTGGATGATCAAGTTGCGCGCCTTTGTCGCTTTGCTTCAACATGTGTGCGATTGGTGTCGTTGACGTTGTCGCTTGCGTGACTTCATATGGCTTGTAGACCTTCTCCCAAATTGCGAATCCCTGAGCTTGGATGAACGCCTCCATCTTGGCCTTCCAAAACTGAAAATCAACACCATTGAACACACAAGGTTTTGTCGAATAATGATCCATTGATCTAATCACCGATTAAGATAGATTAGAAAAACCTTGCTCGATACCACTTGTAGGATCGAAGTATACGAATATAGCAATCAGAGGGGGGGGTGAATGATTGTGCGGAAGCTAAAACCAAATTCTTGACCTATTAAAAGTTCACCCCAAAACAGAACCAAATAATTGCCTCGTTTTCGACAAAAACAGAATGACAGAGGTTTGGTAAAACGAGAATTCCCGGAGATCCAACCGTCGAAACGATCTGAAATTTGGACACAAGAAACTAGATTCCAATACGAATCGAACCCAAAAGAATCAGCTCGATCGGACTTACGGATCAAAAGTTATGAGCTTCGCAAGATTGCTGATCCAGAACTTGACGAGAATCAAACTAATCAAAACTTCAAGATTAAACAAGAACGACAAAAGATTGATCAACTAGACTTTGAGAAACACTAGATCAATATCCTAGAGAGGTTTTTGATGGATCAAATCAAGATAAAACTTGAAGAACAAAAACCAATCTAGAACTAGAACAAGCATGCAAACAAGAACCAAAACAGAAAAATCAGTGTAGCGACGTGGTTATCAGAGCACGCAAAAATCTTGGAAGAATTGATCTTTATTTCTTGTCTAAAATACTCTCATCAAAAGAGTACAAACCCTAAAACCAAGCTCAAAGCTTGATGCGCTCAGCTCTACTTGATGCCTTTCAACAGAGACCCCCACCTATTTAAAGCACCAACCCACAAAGAGTTCCTCAATACGATTCCTATTCCCTAGAAGGAATCCGTATCCAACTCAAATCTACTTGGCCCAACCTGGCCGAGTACAACTCTTGCACGCGTATGGCAACCCTACCATACTCACGTGACTAACACTTTGCACGCGTATGGCCACCTGCCCTACTCACGTGACTAACATCGTGCACGCGAATGACCTCCTGCCAATCTCACGTGACTAACCATTCTTCATGTGCACCATTCTCTTAGCCAGAACGACCCGCAAGACAACCTTGACAACCAAGACCTCGGTTCCTCCTGAACCTAGTCCCAACCTCGCCTCCTCCATGAACCTAGTTCCGGTCCCGCCATCGACCACA
Organism: Rhipidocladum racemiflorum; assembly: GCA_036346355.1. Lineage (NCBI taxonomy): Eukaryota > Viridiplantae > Streptophyta > Magnoliopsida > Poales > Poaceae > Rhipidocladum > Rhipidocladum racemiflorum. The sequence continues at coordinate 66,776,088 of CM070570.1, forward strand.
TTCGCCTTCGAGCAATACCTGCACATGAACAAACCACAAAACCAGTCCGAGCACAAGTCCACTACTTGACTCAATGTCCATCCATGCATCTATTCACATGAGCATTTAATTAATTACAGTTCTTAATAAGCATCATGTAATCATTACAAATTTAAAATTAACATTCAAAATTCAAATCCAAATCGCTTCAAAACCCTAATTGAGCGAAAACGCATTCACGACGGACAAACAAAGTTGGTCCGCTGTATAAGGAAAAGTTTCTGTTCCAAGAAGCCAACCAAACGGAAAAACACGCTCACAACGGACAAACAAAGTTGGTCCGTTGTACATGCAAAAATGGCTTCGGTCATGAGCTCAAAACAAGTTCATTACGGACCCCGAAGCTTGTCCGGCGAACGCAGCACGCCGGTTTCACAAAAGTAAAACCCTAGAAAAAGTCCATTCACGACGGACAAAAAGAATTAGTCCGTTGTACATGTGAAAATGACTTCGGTCATGGGCTCAAAAACATGTTCACAACAGACCCAAAAACACGTCAGTCGCGAGATGGGAAACTTATCGCTTCTTGAGAATTTTGTCCGCGCTAATGCGTAATCTCATCAAGCTTTCTTGTCAAATTGTCAAAACACATGAACAAACACATTTTGCAAATTCAAATCTAAGTTAATTTTTCAGTTCAAAGCCAATTTTTCAGCACATGATTTCACAATTACTTAAGTATGTGCCATGACCCTTTGTCACCCTAGTTGTGGTTTACTAGTTGGACATTATTAAATTGCCAACATGGGTTTAGACCGTTGTAGTATCGCTTAGACTACACGTGCTCATAACATGATTTTGGACAATCAAATGTTAATATTGACTTAATGATATATTGAACCTGCTTTTGGGAAAAGTATCATGTGATGTTGATGGCACGTGGTGCATGGTAATCAATCGGGTTTGATAAACGATTTCGGCAGGGGCATGTGGCAAGAGTAATCAGGTGGGCCGCTTGTGGCATTGGGAGTGTTGATTTGGTTTTTCGGGTAGTCTTGCCCTGGTCACTCTAAGGACTTAACCTTGCAAGCCTTTGAACTGGGTCATACTTGCAACCACATGGTCGGAATGGGACGGCCCTAGTTGACTAAGTCGCTAAGGACTCACTTGTGGAGCCTCAGGGTGTCAATTACACCGCTTGTGTGATTGTACGGGGAGCGTATCGTGGTCGTGGGCCGATACCCATCTAACGGTGTGTTGGTCCCATACTTCGCCTTGGCTAAGGGAAGGGATGGTGTAGAGCACGAACCGAGAGGACCACCTGTGTTGTTTGAGGCTTCCAAAGGCTTTGTTACGAGGAACTCGCCTTTGTGGTGTTTGACTCAGATCTTGTGGGTAAAGTGCATAACCTCCGCAGAGTTTGGAATCTATTTAAATAGCCGAGTCCACAGATCGACAATGCTCGGAATTACAGTCAAGGGTTAGACTTTCTGAAAATAACTTGGATTTGAAAGGTGGGTTGGTTTAATAATGAAGATGATGGAAATGTGGTTTAGGATGGGGAAAAATGTTTATTAAACTTCTTGAAAAGTTATTTATGCTTTACTTATTTTTCTTGCTTTGAATCTACTTATATTACTTTTCAAATGTCAAGCATCGCAAATATACCTTGAGCTACTCCTTTGTACCAAGCCATGCATATAGTATATTAGCTTGCATTCTGTGCATGACTTGCTGAGTACCAAGTACTCACCCTTGCCTCAACACAATACCAGTTGAAGAGGAGACTACGCCAGCTTCGGAGGAGGAATTCCAAGAGGACCCGTCTATTTAGGGATGCGAGCCCAGTCAGTTGCCTGTGGTATACTGGATGGCGCCACGAAGTTATTTGATTTTCAGCTGCTATTATCTCTCTTTTAATAAGTTTCGCCTTGCGAGGCATATATTTGTAACTTGACCATAAGGTCAAGTAACCTGTTTGGTTATTTAAATAAAGTACTTTGATAATATCGATTGGTATGATTGTGATATTTACCGATGTTAAGACTGTGTGCACTAGCGCGTTCCTGGACTAGTGCTGAATACACAGAGGGTCCGGATTTGCAAATTCGGGGTCCCGACAACTTGCACATAGGTACCATACACTCAAAACGTGCCCACAAAATAGTACATGAACGATCCCCTAACCCGACTCCGCAAACTACCCCTAAAACCCGAAAACAGAGAATCTGTCCCGACGGGACAGCGTGCTTCCAACTAGCATAACTCGAGTTCTAGGACTCCAAATTAAGTAAACGAGTACATTTTCTCATAGCTTAGGAAATTTTCTAGCTTTTTCTAACTATTGGGAAAAACTGATTCGGCCTCTCAAATTGATTAATCTACAGATCAACACGATCTGTTCAAATCACGTTACAGTTTTGAACATGTTCGGTAAAACAGCCATAACTTTCAAACGGCTTGATGGAATTTCGCGTTATTGGTGTCCAATTGAAGGTAATTCAATTACCTACAACTTCTTCAATAGGCGGATGACCAAATTCCAAATCTAAAATTGTGAAAACTCAAACCCTAGGTCAGATGTTCAATCTCCCGAGACAGAACGTGGGACAACATAGCAAACTCCCTAATCTCATCTAGAGGCAGCACCTAAACATGTATCTAAAGCACGGATTACCCCTCCTAGCAGCACCAAGACCACCCCAAAAGAAACGCAAACCCTTACCTCTTCTTGGAGAATCAAAGAACCGATGAACACCATCATTCTCCCTGCCGCTCCTTCCTTCGAATCCGTAGCGAATCGCCGGAGGTCTCCGGACGGACGATCCTCCACACGGGGGCAGCGATGATCACCGGGGAACGGGGAGGAGAGCGCTGCACCAAGGGAGAAGGGGGCGCCGAAGGGGAAGGGGTGGTGGCGGCTAGGGTTGGGAGTGAAGGGAATATGCCCGAGAGGCAATAATAAATTGTTTATTATCTTATTCCATGTTTATAATAGATGTTTATTTCTCATGCTAAAATTGTATTAACCGGAAACGTTGATACATGTGTGTGTAATAAACAAACAAAAGGTTCCTAGTAAAGCCTCTCTTTTAAACTAGCTTGTTGATTAACTGATGATCAAGGTTTCCTGATCATGAACATTGGATGTTGTTAATAACGGGGTCACATTATTAGAAGAATGATGTGATGAACACACACCCAAGTTGGTATAGCAAATTCGATCAAGTCATTAAAGTTTGTTGCTGTCTTGAACATATACAAAATAGCTCTTTTCCTTAGACCATGAGATGATGTCAATCACTAACTCCTAAGAGTACTTTGATGACATCAAACGTCACTCCGTAACACGGTGACTATAAAGATGGATTTGGGTACTATGAAAGTATTAGTTGAGGCTCATGCATCAAGAGTGGGATTTGTCCATCCGGATGACGGAGAGATATACTGGGCCCTCTCGGTGATATCACATTGACATCGCTTGCAAGCACGTGACTAGGTCACAAGAATGTCATATCACGGAACGAGTAAAGAGTACTTATCGGTAACGGATCAAACTAGGTATAGTTGATACCAATGATCGGATCTCGGATAAGTAATATATCGCGAGACAAAAGGAATTGGTTATGTTGGTTTTGGTTCACACGATCACTAGTTCATCGTTGAGTAAGTGGGAGTCATTATGGATCTCCGTGATCCCGCCGATGATTATTGATCGAGAGGTGTCTTGATCATGTCCATTTTATTCACGAACCGTAGGGTGACACACTTAAGGTTCATCGACGCTTTGAGTGGATACGGAACACCGGAGAAAAGTTTGGACAGCACCGGAATAGTTTCGGGATATCAGAACATTCACATGAAGAGAATGGAGAGTCCATTCACATGGAGAGTCCATTCACATGGAGAGAATGGAAAGTCCATTCACATGGAGAGTCCATTCACATGGAGAGAATGGAGAGTCCATTCACATGGAGAGAATGGAGAGTCAACTCACTCTTATAAAAGGGAGGGTGGAGCTCCTCTCTCATGACTAATCTCCATGACCCTTTGGTTGGTCTTTTCTCCTTCCTCTGCTGCTCCACCTTTCAAGCGGTGAGCTTAGCCGGCTGCAAACTCAGTTTCTCCACCACCACCACTAAGTCGTAGTGTTGTTGGAGTTTCCCGTGGATCCTCTACTTCCGCTGCCCCGCCGGATCGAGGGATTGGAGGTCGTCGTTGTTCCGCACGTGTGACCAAGCACGGAGGCGCCGCCGCTTGTGGCGCTCATCTTCGCGACTTTGAAGTCGGGCGTGTACCTCTACTTCAACCACGTTTGTTTGCGGAACGTTATTCCCGCCGGTCTACGAGGGTGAGTCCTTCTCAAACCGCTTGCATGCATCTCCTAGATATGATCTTGGTGTTTGGTTGCATTCGTAGGAAAATTTTTGTTTTCCATGCTTCAAACCCATCGCTGGTATCAGAGCCGTGTCTATGCGTAGATGTTTTGTACGGTTTAAAACACATGTGGATGTGGGCGTTGATGATCATGTTATTGCATACTGTGTATTTTGGATCATGGTGGCATAGTGGGATTTGAAGCGGCCCGGACTAACCTTACATGTCCTCGCACATGAGACTTGTTCCACGCTCGACATGCAACTAGTATTGCATAAGTGGCTTTGCGGGTGTCTATTTCTCCTACTATAGTCATGATCTAATTTACAACGGTTTGCTAATAATGTTTTTATCACCGTTGTGGTTCTTGTTCGTAGGTAAGAACAGTTTTTCCTAGAAAGCCCAAAACCACGTAAAATATGCAAAAATAAATTAGAGGCGTCTAACTTGTTTTTGTGGCTTGTGATGTGATATGGTCATTGATACAAAGATTGTTGTATGAAATGAAATTTATTGTAAATTTAAACAACCGCAGGAGCCATTTGGTTGTTTTTTCTTTTATGGCCTGCGTGCTAAGTATATGTCCATGTGATATATTGTAATGGAGGAAGACAATCAAGATGGCAGCATCATGGACCTTGGTGCCATGCCGGTGGAATGATGGAGATCATACCATGTCGCACAAGATGGAGATCAAGTGCTTTGAAAGGACCATATCATATCACTTTATTCATGCATGTGATGTTAATCCTTTTATGCATCTTATTTTGCTTGGATATGATCACGTCGATAGCACTATAAGATGATCCCTCCAAATTAATATCAAGATAATAATGTGTTCTTCCATAGTATGCACCGTTAAGAAAGTTCGCTGCTTCAAGCACCACGTGATGATCGGGTGTAATAGACTTACGTCGCATACAACGGGTGTAAGCCAGATTTACACACGCAAATACTTTGGTTCTACTTGGCGAGCCTAGCATGTACAGACATGGCCTCTAACACGAACCGAAAGGTAAAGCATGAGTCATATGGATGATATGATGAACATATTGATGTTCGCCTTTGAAACTATGCCGCCTCACGTGATGATCGGTTTCGGTATAGTGAATTTGGTTCGTGTAATCACTAAAGATGACTAGAGGGATGTTGTTTTTGAGTGGGAGTTCTCGTAGTAATTTTGAATTAAACTTGAACTTAATCTATTATGAACTTAGTCTAATTAACTTTGCAAATACGTTGTAGATGGCACCACCTATTTTCAATTTCAACTGTTCATGGAGAAAGAGAAACTAGCCACCAACGGTAGCAACTTTACCAATCGGGCCCTTAACACGAGGATTCTCCTCGCCGCTGCTCAAAGGAGCTATGTGCTTGATGCGCCGCTGGTGCCCCGCCTACGATGATGGCCCCGAGGAGGAGAAAATGTTTTCTTGACTCGCAAGGAGGACCACAGTCTAGTTCATCATGCGGCATTTTGTACGGCCTTGAGCCTCGAGCCATAAAACGCTTTGAGCACAAAGCAATGCTTTTGATACAATGAGAGAGTTGAAAATGATCTTCGACACCCATGCCGCAGAGAGAGTTATGAAGCTTCGTAAAAGTTCTTTAGCTGCATGATGGAGGAAAACAGCTCCGTTAGTGAGCACGTACTCAAAATGTCTGGGTACGCCGATAAACTCATAGCTTTGGGAATAACGATCCCCATTGAGCTAGGGAATTCATCGTGTTCTCTGGTCTCCGCCACCAAGCTACAAGAGCTTTGTGATGAACTACAACATGCAGGGGCATGAAGAAGTCTCTCCCGAGATTACATCAATGCCGAAATTTGAAGTGGAGATCAAAAAGGAACATCAAGTGTTGATGGTCCAAAAGACTATCGATTTCAAGAAGAAAGGCAAGGCTAAGGGAAACTTCAAGAAGAAGGGCAAGTCTGTTGCCACATCTCGAGAAGAAGACCAAGGCTGGCCCTAAGTCGAGCATCGAATGTTTTTACTGCAAGGGCACTGGCACTGGAAGCGAATCGCCCAAAATATCTCGGTGATAAGAAGGACGGGAATGTGAACAAAGGTATATATGATATACATGTTATTGATGTGTACCTTACTAGTACTCGCAGTAGCGCTGGTATTTGATACCGGTTCGGTTGCTAACATATGTAACTCAAACAGGAGCTAAGGAACAGGAGACAACTAGCAAGGGATGAGGTGATGATGCGGCGTCGGCAATGGATCAAAGGTTGATGTGATCGCCGTCGGACGCTACCTATCCAATTACCATCGATTAGTTATAAACCTAAATAATTGTTATTTAGTGCCTGCGTTGAGCATGAACATCATATCCGGATCTTGTTTAATGCGAGACGGTTATTCATTCAAGTCTGAGAACAATGGTTGTTCAATTTATATGAATAATATCTTTTATGGTCATGCACGAAAAGAATGGTTTATTTATTTTGAATCTTGATAATAGTACACATGTTCATAATGTGAATGCCAAAAGAATTAAGTTGAATGATGATATTGCTGCATATATGTGGCATTGCCGCTTATGTCATATTGGTGTTAAACGCATGAAGAAGCTCCATTCTGATGGACTACTAGAATCACTTGATTATGAATCATTTGAAACATGTGAACCATGCCTCATGGGCAAGATGACTAGAACCCCGTTTTCCGTTACAATGGAGCTGGCAACCGACTTATTGGAAATCATACATACCGATGTGTGTGTTCCAATGAGTGTGTCGGTAGCGTGGTGGATATCGTTACTTCGTTACTTTCACGGATGATTTGAGTAGATATGGATATATTTACTTAATGAAACACAAGTCTGAAACATTTGAAAAGTTCAAAGAATTTCAGAGTGAAGTAGAAAATCATCGTAATAGAAAGATCAAATTTCTACGATCCGATCGTGGAGGAGAGTATCTTAGTTACGAGTTTGGCACACACATGAGACAATGTGGAATAGTTTCACAACTCACTCCTGCTGGAACACCACAACAGAATGGTGTATCCGAGCGTCGTAATCATACTTTATTGGATATGGTTCGATCTATGATGTCCCTTACAGATTTGCCACTTTCATTTTGGGGTCATGCACTAGAAACAAATTGCATTCACTTTAAATAGGGCACCATCTAAATCCGTTGAAATGACACTGTATGAATTATGGTTTGGCAACAAACCTAAGTCATCATTTCTAAAAGTTTGGGGATGCGATGTTTATGTGAAGAAACTTCAACCTGATAAACTCGAACCCAAAGCGGAAAAATGCATCTTCATAGGATACCCTAAAGAAACAATTGGGTACACCTTCTATCACAGATCCGAGGGCAAGGTTTTAGTTGCCAAGAATGGATCCTTTTTGGAAAAAGAGTTTCTCTCGAAAGGTGTGAGTAGTAGGAAGGTAGAACTCGACGAGGTTATTGAACCTTCTCTTCATGGAATGGCAAGTGCAGCAATAGGAAGTTGTTTCGGAGTTGAATTCACCAAATGAAGAGGGAACTAATCATAAGGATCATGAAACTCAGAAAGAGAACACTACCGCACCTCGCAGGTCAACAAGAGCGCATAATGCTCCTGACTTTTATGTTCCTACTATGAATGTCATGGTAGTTGAGAATAATGACCCTGCGACGTATGATGAAGCGATGATGAGCCCAGATTCCGACAAATGGCTAGAAGCCATGAAATCCGAAATGAGATCCATGTATGAAAACCAAGTATGGACTTTGGTGGACCTACCCAATGACCGCAAGGCCGTTGAGAACAAATGGATTTTCAAAAAGAAAATAGACGCTGATGGTAATGTGACCGTCTATAAAGCTCGACTTGTCGCAAAGGGTTTTCGACAAATTCAAGGAGTTGACTACGATGAGACTTTCTCACCCGTAGCGATGCTAAAGTCTGTTAGGATTATGTTAGCAATTGCTGCATTTTTCGATTATAAAATTTGGCAGATGGATGTAAAACCGCGTTCCTTAATGGAAACATTGAGGAAGAGTTGTATATGATACAACCCAAAGGTTTTGTTGATCCTAAGGATGTTGATAAGGTATGCAAACTTCAGCGATCCATTTATGGACTGAAGCAAGCATCACGAAGTTGGAATCTCCGTTTTGATGAGGTAATCAAAGGTTTTGGATTTGTCCAAACTTACGGAGAAGCTTGTATTTACAAGAAAGTGAGTGGGAGCTCTATAGCATTTCGATATTATATGTGGATGACATATTGTTGATTGGAAATGATATAGAACTTTGAAAAGCGTAAAAGATTACTTAAACAAGAAGTTTTCAATGAAGGACCTTGGTGAAGCGGCGTATATTTTAGGCATCAAAATCTATAGAGATAGATCGAGACGCTTGATTGGGTTATCGCAAAGTACATACCTTGACAAGATTCTAAAGAAGTTTAGAATGGACGAAAGTAAGAAAGGGTTCTTACCTATGTTGCAAGGCAAGACGTTGAGTAAGACTCAGAGTCCAACTATAGCGTAAGATAGAGAAGTAATGAATAAAATTCCTATGCTTCAAATGCATAGGCTCTATCATGTATGCTATGTTGTGTACAAGACCTGATGTGGCACATGCTATTAGTTTGACTAGCAGTACCAATCTGATCCAGGTTTGGAACATCGACAGGGTCAAGAATATCTTTAAGTACTTGAGAAGAACTAAGGATATGTTTCTCATATATGGTGGTGAAGAAGAGCTCGTCGTAAAGGTTACGTCGACGCTAGTTTCGACATCGATCCTGGATGACTCTAAGTCACAAACCGGGTATATTTTTGAAATGAATGGAGGAGCAGTGAGTGGAGGAGTTCCAAGCAATCTGTGGTGGCGGGATCTTCAACAGAGGCGAATATGTTGTCGCTTCGTATAAATAAGCAGAAGCGCTTTGGATGAAGATGTTCATATCCGAATCGGGTGTGGTTCCGAGTGCGTTGGACCCAATGGTTATCTATTGTGACAACAATGGTGCCATAGCCAATGCTAAAGAACCAAGGTCACACAAGAATTCCAAGCATATTAAGCGCCGGTTTCACTCCATCCGTGAACATGTCAAGGATGGCGATGTAAAGATTTGCAAAGTGCACACGGATCTGAATGTGGCAGACGCGTTGACTAAAGCTCTCCCAAGGGCAAAACATGATCAGCACCAGAACTCAATGGGTGTTAGATTCATCACAATGTAATCTAGATTATTGACTCTAGTGCAAGTGGGAGAATGAAGGGAATATGCCCGAGAGGCAATAATAAATTGTTTATTATCTTATTCCATGTTTATAATAGATGTTTATTTCTCATGCTAAAATTGTATTAACCGGAAACGTTGATACATGTGTGTGTAATAAACAAACAAAAGGTTCCTAGTAAAGCCTCTCTTTTAAACTAGCTTGTTGATTAACTGATGATCAAGGTTTCCGATCATGAACATTGGATGTTGTTAATAACGGGTCCAAATTATTAGAAGAATGATTTTATGAACACACACCCATGTTGGTATAGCAAATTCGATCAAGTCATTAAAGTTTGTTGCTTTACTGAAAATATACAAAATAGCTCTTTTCATTATACCAATAGATAATGTAAAACACTAACTCAGGAAGAGTAATTTGAAGACATAAAAAGTCAATCAGAAACACGGTGACTATAAAGATGGATTTGGGTACTATGAAAGTATTAGTTGAGGCTCATGCATCAAGAGTGGGATTTGTCCATCCAGATGATGGAGAGATATACTGGGCCCTCTCGGTGATATCACATTGACATCGCTATGCAAGCACGTGACTAGGTCACAAGAATGTCATATCACGGAACGAGTAAAGAGTAATTATCGGTAACGGGATCAAACAAGGTATAGTTGATAACAATGATCGGATCTCGGATAAGTAATATATATCGAGACAAAAGGAATTGGTTATGTTGGTTTTGGTTCACACGATCACTAGTTCATCGTTGAGTAAGTGGGAGTCATTATGGATCTCCAGATCCCGCTGATGATTATTGATCAGAGAGGTGTCTTGATCATGTCCATTTTATTCACGAACCGTAGGGTGACACACTTAAGGTTCATCGACGCTTTTGAGTGGATACGGAACACCGGAGAAAAGTTTGGACAGCACCGGAATAGTTTCGGGATATCAGTCCATTCACATGAAGAGAATGGAGAGTCCATTCACATGGAGAGTCCATTCACATGGAGAGAATGGAGAGTCCATTCACATGGAGAGTCCATTCACATGGAGAGAATGGAAAGTCCATTCACATGGAGAGTCCATTCACATGGAGAGAATGGAGAGTCCATTCACATGGAGAGAATGGAGAGTCAACTCACTCTTATAAAAGGGAGGGTGGAGCTCCTCTCTCATGACTAATCTCCATGACCCTTTGGTTGGTCTTTTCTCCTTCCTCCTGCTGTTCCACCTTTCAAGCAGTAGCTTGCTTAAGCGCGGCTGAATAGTTTCTCCACCACCACCACTAAGTCGTAGTGTTGTTGGAGTTTCCCGTGGATCCTCTACTTCCGCTGCCCCGCTGGATCGAGGGATTGGAGGTCGTCGTTGTTCCGTACGTGTGACCAAGTACGGAGGCGCTGCCGTTTGTGGCGCTCATCTTCGTGACTTTGAAGTCGGGCGTGTACCTCTACTTCAACCACGTTTGTTTGCGGGAACGTTATTCCCGCTTTCGGTCTACGAGGGTGAGTCCTTCTGAAACCGTTTGCATGCATCTCCTAGATATGATCTTGGTGTTTGGTTGCATTCGTAGGAAAATTTTTGTTTTCCATGCTTCGAAACCCATCAGGGAGGTGGAGGGGGAGGCGCCCAAGGCTAGGGGGCATGGGAACCCTAGGATAGTAGGATCCCCCCCCACATGGGCCAAAAACCCCCACCGACGGCCCATGTAATTCCCCCAAGGCCCAAACTAGCTACCGCAAGGCCCAAACTCCCCCGGAGAGGCCCAAACACCTGAAAAAGCCCAAAAACAAGGTATAAACTCGTACTGTAAATGCCGAAATCTATAATGACTCACACCGTCATTCCGTAGTGTCACAAATTAATTGGAATAAGTTGTATTTTCTTGTCACAATTAAGTCCTGGCTTGCATAGCTGAGGGCAGTCACCATCACCTTGACATGGCTTCCTATTGATATCTGTGAGCTGTGAAGCGCGTTGTCTCTTGCGTAGTAGACGCTGAATCTGCTGCTCATTTGGTTTGTCTTGTTGATGGCTAGTATATGTGTCATAAGTTATTGATGTAGTGGTCAAGATATTGCATATGAGATCATGTTTAATGCACCTTATTATCTCCTTGATCACTGCATTATGCTTAAGTTGGTGTATTATCCTTATTCAATGATGAGTAAAGCTACCCCTGGTGATTTAAATACATGAGGGTTCGTGTTGCACTTGACTTATATTGCCTATAGTGTATTCTTATAATAATTAGAATGGGAGTTATTTAGTTACCGATCATGTACTTGTGTATAAGATCATGTCGCTACAACTTTGTGAGGACCCCTCTTCCTATACCGTACTGTACGCCGTCTACTGTGGCGTATAGCACCATATAGCAACAGAAGCCTCGACACCGAAAATTTGAATCTAAAAAAATTCGATCGACGGGATCGAACCCTTAGCTTCAGACCCGGTGTCTGTACGCATCCGATACCGGTTCCCTGGATCAGTAGCCCAGTATCGCGTACCAACAACACGAGTATCAATGCACAAAGTAATGAACTAAAGTTAAATTACATAACTGGGTGTAAATCTTGTACATACACATTACAAAATCCAAAAGTGGAATAATAGCGGAAGCAAAAGAAACACTTAACCAGCGCAGCTGGCCTGACAACCCCACATGCTATTGACTGGAGGAAGGACCACAACCGCCGCACAGCTCGCAGAACAGAGGACCACCTGAGCCATCCGGATCACCATCGGAACGATCCTCTGAGACAAGGTTAGTAAACAACAGCAAAGCAACGGTGAGTACACGTATGTACTCGCAAGTCTTTAGTGTATGGAAATATAGTTAAATGCAGGCTATTTCAACAGGAATAAGCTTCTATACTAGGTTGATTGCATAAAGCAGCATTTATTTGTAAACAACATTTAACAACCGATAGCATTAGTAATTGAAAGAGCATTTGACATAAAACATATTTCACAGTATATGTATAATGTATATTATCCCAACCGGTTCGCCATTCCCGCTCGAATGCAACCGATGGGCTAGATTGTCGACTCTATCCATCAAACACTTCCTTTCCGCTCGAGACTCACACTTTTTCGTAAGAAGACACAAAACCAAACTTCTATACTCTCCATACTTATCTGGGCTAGATGCTCTTAACCGTGAGCACGGCTAATCGATTAGTTTTACTTAACACTTCTGCGAAGTTGCACACATTCCCCACATGGGTCTATCTAGCAAGCGTGTTGCCACGACGCGCGATACTTTTCGATGGTGACTCTTGTAGATTGACCATGCCGTTCCCATCATCGGTGTCACCCGGACATCAAGACAATAGCGTGATCCCACCCTGGCGGATTTAGGCGGCCGTGACTGCAGCGCAACACGGGTATCCCTTGCCCGGGCCCCATTACCCCACGAGTGGCACTATTGTTACAAATGGGAACCCACAACACCCCTTCTTCTGTCCAATGGATGACAGAAGTCCCTTCCGAGAACCCCGCCCGATTCTGGACACATCCAAGCTGCAAGTTCTCATCTTGCTCTTCGGCCTACCAACAAATCTGGCTATCCTCGAAGTCGTGTACATAGGCATTCTACACTTGATTCAGTTCATGTGGTTGCGCGAGACTCACCCAAAGATTAACTTTGAGTTCGGTCCTTATATTTTTGTTGACTCGGGCAAGGACTCCAATCCTAACCACACCATCACCTTCACATTCTATACCTCCTCCCCGAGTCATTTACACCACTCATTTTTATCAATTAACCATTAACCATTTTGACTCAATTCATTTTGAAATCATATTTTGATTGATGAGTGTAACTGCCAAGGACTAGACTCAAATCTATTGCATTGACTAAGCATATGCATTTATTAACATTTTATACCCAAGTGACATTTATTAAGTTGCCTAACCTCTACTAGGTCTATCAATGTGACCATGGGAAATAGATTAAGGAAAACCACCAATTTGGGTGATATCTACCATTCCCACAAACTAGCACATTTACTGAAATTAAACGCATGCATATAGTTTGATAAATCAAAGTAAACATCGTAAAATATTGGATCAAGATGATCAAAGGAGGTGCTTGCCTGTCTGCTGCTGCTCTGATGGATCCGGGACGAACTCAGGATTGTTCGAGGCGACTCCGGACTCACTCGCCTCTAATCGAATAAAAACATCAAAAACAGCGAACAGAGAAATAAATTAGCAAAAAGTGACTTTAGAAGCATAAACACCAACTTAACATCAAATAGAACTCATCTAGACACTAAGAAAGCAAAGAAACGAAACAAGCGAGAAAAATGGCGAAATCGCGATTCGAAACGGCGATTTCGGCGAATTTCTCGCCAACTTGAACAAATTGCGCAAAATAATTTAAAATTCAACTAAATTTTGTTAAACACCTAGAATTAGGTATAATACACCTAATGGAACTTACGGGAACTCGTTTGGATTTAAAACGAACAAACGGAAGCCAAAACAGTTAAAATCAATACACAAAATGCTGAAAAATCAGAAAAAAGAAAAACGGCACTATTCACCGTAACGCAAGAGCCATTTCTGTCCAGAATCCATTCGAACGACTTACGACCGATTCCAGCGACTCCACTAGGTACTTTAGGATGTCTAGGACCTATCTGGACCTTGCCCCTTGAAAATTCACTTAATTTGCATCGAAATCCGATCGAAAGCGCAAATTAAGCCGAGGTTTATGCCTCGATTCGCACAGGGTCCGAAAACGGCTCAAACTCGATTCCACTTGCGCGAGGAGCACGTTTTCGACTCTACTAAGTCTAAATGACCCTAAATGACTCATTCCGACAGCTAACTGGCGAAGAAACCCCTAAATGTGGAATATGGCCAAAATGGCTATTTTGCTCGAAAACGAGCAATCTCGCCCAAAAGGGCCGTTTTGAGCTGAAATGCCACGAGACTTGTTTTAAGCCCTCGGCTAGTTGCTTAGGGATACTTACGACCTATCGGAGCCATTCCCCAGCATGGATGACTTAATCTTCTCTGATTTTTGATCAATTGCCCGCTTAACTCCGGTAATTACCCGAGAAACGGCAAAAGTCCGAAAAGTGACTTGAATGCGATCCAAAACACGCGGGAAGCATGCTATCGACCTTAGTGACCTTAAACGAAGCTAAACAAAGCTAAATGCCTTAAACGGCTTGTGAGGCCTATAATTACTAAAATAAAATGCAAAGTGCTAAAATGCAAATCTAGCGATTCTAACTGCTTTTCTAGCCTCTAAGGGGACTAATGGTAAAGTCAATACATGCCTCGGAGCTCTAGGAATTTATGAAATAAAAATAAATTAAAAGAGACCTAGAGCTAACAACTTGTAGCAGGTTTTGACGAAACTTAATTTCGACTCTTCTGATCGCAACCAGGGCTATCAGAAGAGCTAATGGAGCTATCGTTATACGCTATGGACCTTCAGTCCATTGTAAAAATAGTTAACACCTAAATGAATAAAATAAATTTCGGCTTAGCGAAATTGAATTCCGATTCCTCCGTAGCGACTCTAGCCACGAGGCTGCTACGGGAAAAATCTATACATGCTATGCACCACTAGACCTCCGATAAATCGAAGACCTAGCGATGAACTTGAGCGAACACGAGGGTGACTAAAAGCTAGGTTGGCTATAGGATTAAATGAGCCTAACGATGATCTGAGTCTAGATTCTAAAGCACAATTGCCATGCGACGTGTCTAACACATGGAACCTAGTTTTGACCTAGGCTAGGGTTTGAGATAACTTAACGAAATGCGAAGCTACGAAGGGGGAAGTCGTAGCTACGGCAAGAGGGAAGTCCCGGGAGCCGAGAAATCGAGCTAGAACTCAAAAACCCCACGGGAACTCAAATAAACATCCATGGGAAATGAAGGAAAACTCACATGAGAGGGTCTAGGAGATGGGGATCGCGATGGAGAGGATGAATCCGGCCTCCGTGTCAGTTTCCACCGGTCGAATCGCCTCCAATCCACTGATCTGGGTGAACTAGGGTTAGGGTTTCCCTTCTCTTGCTTGCTGCGTGTGGGGAGGCAAGAAATGAAGTGTGGGCTGTTGCTTTGCTTGGTTGGAGAGGCTTATAACACTAGAAAACACTATGCACTTATCTAGGGGCATTTTGGTCAAGTGTCTAGTTTTGAAGAATTGAACTTCCAAAACTGATTTTTATCGATTCTAATATATTCTGGAAGGTTCTTAGGTCACTTTAACACTTATCCAAATAAATTTGCAATTATTTTTGAGTTAGGTTACTTAAGTTGAAGGGTTCTTTTTGATCCCACTTAAGTACACACAGCCCAAATTGCAGAAGTACACAAGATCAGTGTATTATTGAACAGTGTTTGAGTACAAATGTACAGTGACTCGAGTATAGAAATACTCGGGATATTACAGTCTACCCCCCTTACAAAAATCTCGTCCTCGAGATTGCTAAGGCTCTCGAAGAAAGTTGGGGTACTCTGCCTGGATATGATCTTCACGCTCCCACGTGGCTTCATCTTCTGAATGGTTGCTCCACTGGACCTTGAGCATCTTGATAACCTGGCTGCGAGTATGACGCTCAGCTGTCTCGAGAATACGGACTGGATACTCTCGATACGAAAGGTCAGGTTGCAAATCAAGATGGTCCACTTGAGTAACCTCTGATGGAACCCGTAGACTCTTCTTCAGCTGGGATATGTGGAATACATCGTGAACGTCCGAAAGATGTGGTGGTAGCTCAAGTCGATAAGCTACAACACCAACCTTCTTGAGAATCTGGAACGGACCGATGTATCGCGGAGCTAGCTTCCCGCGGACTTGAAATCTGCGAGTGCCGCGGAGTGGTGAGACCTTGAGGTAGACAAAGTCACCCACCTCAAAGCTCAACTTGCGGCGATGGCGATCAGCGTAGCTGCTCGACGAGGCCGAGCTTCTTTCGGTAGGTCTCGAATCAAGCTAACTTGCCTTTCAGCCTCTTCAATCATAGCTGGTCCGAAGAATTGCCTCTCACCAACCTCGGACCAAAACAAGGGCGTTCTGCACTTCTTGCCATAAAGAGCCTCGAATGGCGACATCTGAAGGCTGATTTGGTGATCGTTGTTGTAGGAGAACTTCGGCGAAGGGCAAGCATTTCTCCCACGACTTGTTGTAGCACAGTACACAAGCCCTCAACATGTCTTCTAGGATTTGATTTGCCCTTTCCGTCTGTCCATCGATCTGGGATGGTAAGCGATCTTTGAAAGATAGCCTGTGCCAAGAATAGACTGCAAACTTTCCCAAAATCTGGAAGTGAACTGCAAACCACGGTCAGAGACTATGAATTTTGGAACTCCATGGAGCCGAACAATATTCTGCAAATAGAGTTCCGCTAGCTTGGCTCCAGAATAGGTGGTATGAACTGGAATGAAATGTGCCACCTTGGTCAAGCGGTCAATGATCACCCAAATGGAGCCGTGACCGGCGGAGGACCTCGGTAGACCGGTAATAAAATCCATCCCAATCTCTTCCCACTTCCACTCAGGAATCTGCAATGGCTGAAGTAGCCCTGCTGGCCTCTGGTGCTCAGCCTTGACTACCGGGCACACATCGCAGCGTGCCACATGAGCGGCAATGTCTTTCTTCATTCTGGCCACAGGCTGCACTGCGAAGGTCTGGTACATCTTGGTGCTGCCAGGATGAGCAGAGAGAGGAGTATCATGAGCTTCGACAGGATCAACCCCTTGATCTCAACATCATCGAGGACATACACTGCTGCCCATGCAAGATCAGCCCATTGGACTTCACGAGAAAAACACGGAGATGCGCCATTTTCATCCAAGCGGCACCTAATCTCAATGATTGCCTCATCTTGGAGCTGTGCCTCAAGAATTTGAGATTCTAGAGTAGGTTGAACCGTCAATGCTGCAATGAAGCCATGTTCAACCACCTCCAGATTCAGCTTGCTGAACTCCTCAACTAATTGAGGTCGATCGATGACACCCAAGGCATTCACTTTGTATGCGGCTTGCGACTAAGGGCATCTGCAACCACATTTGCCTTGCACAGGTGATAGTGAATCCCCAAATCATAATCCTTGATCAGCTCTAGCCACTGTTGCCTCGAGGTTCAGATCTGGTTGGGAGAAGAAGTACTTCAAGCTCTTGTGGTCGGTATAGATCTCACATCTGTTGCCTATGAGATAATGCCGCCACGGCTTGAGTGCATGAACCACTTCCGCCAACTCCAAATCATGGGTCGGGTAGTTGGCTTCATGAGGCTTCAAGCGGCGAGAAGCATATGCCACTACCTTGCCTTCCTGCATCAACACACGCCAAGACCTTGGCGAGATGCATAGCAATAAATGTCAAAGGCCTTGTGAATGTCTGGCGGGATCAAGATGGAGCGATTGTGAGTCGCTTCTTCAGCTCTGAAACCCCGGATCTACAAGCAAGCGACCACTCATACTTCTTGTCTTTCTTGAGTAGCTCATCGGTGGCTTAGCAATCTTGGAGAAATTCTCGATAAACCGCGATAATATCCGGCTAAACCAAGAAAACTCAGAATCTCCGGGACATTGCGGGCGGTTCCCAATTGAGCACATCTTGCACCTTGCTAGGATCAACAAAGCAACTCCGCCCTTTGATGAATCGTGGCCTGAAATGCCACTTCCTTTAGCGAGAACTCGCACTTGCTGAACTTGGCATAAAGCCGATGCTCACGGCTTGTCAAGCACCATATGCAAGTGAAGTCGTGCTCTTCCTCATCCTTGGAGTAAATGAGGATGTCATCAATGAACACAACCACAAATCTATCAAGGAACTCCATGAAGACCTTGTTCATCGATTCATAAAGGTGGTGGTGCATTGGTGAGGCCAAATGAGACAAGCGTATACTCGTACAAACCGTAGCGAGTAGAGAAGGCGGTCTTGAATATCCTCATGCACGACCTTCAATCGAAGTAGCCGGACCTCAAGTCAATTTTGGAAAAGACTTGAGCTCCGCCCAGCGATCAAACAAGTCGTCGATTCGCGGAAGAGGATACTTGTTCTTGATCGTCACTTCATTCAAAGAAGCGGTGAGTCGGCCTTGCAGCGAAGGCGCCATCCTTCTTCTTCACAAGCGACCTTTGGGCTGCCCCATGGGGAAGAACTAGGGCGAATGAACCCTTTCTCCTGCTTTGTTCCTTGAGCTGCGCCTTCAACTCGGCCAGCTCATCTAAAGGCATCCGGTATGGGCGCTTAGAAATAGGCGCTGTACCAGGCATCAACTCAATGATGAACTCTAGGTCACGGTCAGGAGGTAAACCTGGTAGCTCATCAGGAAACACATCCAAGTACTCACACACCACAGTGTACTGGTGACCTCTGGAACTGAAATGGCATGAAGAATAGCCAACTGGTTGGAAAGCAACTTGGCTGAATATGTGACATGAATGCCATCGGGATTGACTAAGGAAATAGACTTCTTGGCACAGTCAATGCATCCCTGGTTCTTGGATAACCAATCCATGCCCAAGATGACATCAAGCCCGATGGTGTCAATGATAATCAAGTCACCCCTGAATGCTACCCCATTGATTTCGACAGCAACACCCGGGCTATAGAACTTAGCTCTCAAGATGGAACCGGAGAGCGGATCACTAGATCCTCTCAAGGCAAACAGGACTCCAAACTTTGTTGCTCCACAAACTTCAAAGAAAGCGAAAGAATGCGGCGCTGAATCAAACAATACCAATGTAGAACAGAATGCACGCAGTAACGTGCCAGTATCACATCTGGTGCCTCTGCTGCTGCTCTTTGTGGCCACATTGAGGCGTCCATGCCCGGTCTGAAGAAGTCCTAGCACCTGACGGCCTCCTGCGAACCTCCACGCCCACTCTGCTGCCCCTGTGGACGGATGGAGCACTCGCCCCTGCGAGCGAGGTGCGGTGGTAGTCCAGACGGACAAGCTCGGCCATATGCCCCTTGCCCCACAGGTGAAGCAAGTGACATCGATGAAGGAAGTCGAACTCCGTGGCTGACCCCACGGCTATAAGGTGAGCCACGATCGAGCGGGCCGAGGAGAAGCTGCTGTAGACCTCACCGCCGGCCGGGGCCCGAGGGCCTAAGCGGAAAGAAGGATGGGTCCTAGAGGGACCACTGCCTGAAGCCCTCGCCGCCCACTTGCGCTTGCGGCTCTCAAGTAGCGCCTTAGCGCTATCCTCGATATCAATGGCCTTGTTCATCAACACCTGAAGACTGGGTATGGTGTGCCCTGCCAGCTGATACCTGATCTCCTCAGTAAGGCGCTCCTTGAATAGAGCGATCCTCCTAGCCTCACTAGGGATCTCATCCTCCACATACCTCGCCAAGTGGTTGAACTGATGAAGGAAGTCTACCACTGACTTGCCACCCTGTCTCAAGCTGTAGAACTCCCTCCTCTTGATCTCTAGCAGACTGGATGGAATATGGGCCTCACGAAAAGCTGCCTGAAAATCTGCCCAAGTAGTGATCTGGCCTGGTGGGCGAATGGCCTGAAGCTACCCCACCAAGCTGCTGCCCCCTGCAGATAGTACGTGGCAAACTGCACCTTCTCAGCATCTGTGCAGCCAACCAACTCAAGCTTGCCCCCAATATCAGCAAGCCAATCATCGGCCTCCAGTGGATCCGCTGCTGAAGCGAAGGTCGGCGGCCTAGTCCGCTGAAACTCTGACAGACGAGACTGCTGCTGTGGCTGCGGCTGTCGCTGCACCTGAGTGGCCTGAACCATAAGCTCCATGAGATGAGTCTGCCACATCAAGATCGCGGCCATGTCGGGTGCTGGAGGTGGAGGAGGTGGAAGCTCCTCATCCTGGGCAGGCGGCTGGGACTGAGCCTCAGCAGACCCACCGGCAGGGGCCTCGTGGATTTATCCGGGCCCCCGCCTCATCAAGATCAAGCCACACTCCCGGCATCGTCACCGCTTTGGAAGCGCATGAAGGACTCTCCTTCTGGGAGGCATCCTGAAATGTACAGCTGGGTCAATTAAGCTGCATGAAACAGGTGAAGAAAAATGCTTAACTCTATTGGATGCACCCAAAGATGCATCATTCTAGCAAGCACTCAACAAGAGAAGCATAAGAACCAACTCGAGAATCAAATCAAAAGCCAAAAAGCAATTTAAGGAAACGACAAAATAATCCCTAATTACAACCACAAACATCTAACCTTAACCCGCTTGAACTAAGCCCGTGTTCCTTCTAATTCTTTTGAACAAGACAGAAGAAGAAATCAAGTTTTGAATTTTGGATTAAGATCAGATTCATTTTGAAGAGTAGATAAGAGGAAAGCTATAGAATGGAGAAGAATAGCATTCTACATTTTCCAATTAGAGTTTGTAGCTTCAAAATAACTTTTGAGAAGAAGAAAAATCTGCTCCTAAGTCTAACGACCGGGCTAACTAAGTCTTCCTGCAGTCAATTGGCTCTGATACCAACGCTGTGAGGACCCCTCTTCCTATACCGTACTGTACGCCGTCTACTGTGGCGTATAGCACCGTATAGCAACAGAAGCCTCGACACCGAAAATCTGAATCTAAAAAAAATTCGATCGACGGGATCGAACCCTTAGCTTCAGACCCGGTGCCTGTACGCATCCGATACCGATTCCCTGGATCAGTAGCCCAGTATCGCGTACCAACAACACGAGTATCAATGCACAAAGTAATGAACTAAAGTTAAATTACATAACTGGGTGTAAATCTTGTACATACACATTACAAAATCCAAAAGTGGAATAATAGCGGAAGCAAAAGAAACACTAAACCAGCGCAGCTGGCCTGACAACCCCACAGGCTATTGACTGGAGGAAGGACCACAACCGCCGCACAGCTCGCAGAACAGAGGACCACCTGAGCCATCCGAATCACCATCGGAACGATCCTCTGAGACAAGGTTAGTAAACAACAGCAAAGCAACGGTGAGTACACGTATGTACTCGCAAGTCTTTAGTGTATGGAAATATAGTTAAATGCAGGCTATTTCAACAGGAATAAGCTTCTATACTAGGTTGATTGCATAAAGCAGCATTTATTTGTAAACAACATTTAACAACCGATAGCATTAGTAATTGAAAGAGCATTTGACATAAAACATATTTCACAAGATATGTATAATGTATATTATCCCAAGCCGGTTCGCCATTCCCGCCGAATGCAACCGATGGGCTAGATTGTCGACTCTATCCATCAAACACTTCCTTTCCGCTCGAGACTCACACTTTTTCAGAAGAAGACACAAAACCAAACTTCTATACTCTCCATACTTATCTGGGCTAGATGCTCTTAGCAGTGAGCACGGCTAATCGATTAGTTTTACTTAACACTTCGCAGAAGTCACACACATTCCCACATTGGTCTATCTAGCAAGCGTGTTGCCACGACGCACGATACTTTCGATGCAGGACTCTTGCAGATTGACCATGCCGTTCCCATCATCGGTGTCACCGGACATCGGCACAATAGCGTGATCCCACCCTGGCGGATTTAGGCGGCCGTGACTGCAGGCGCAACACGGGGTATCCCTTGCCCCGGGCCCCATTACCCCACGAGTGGCACTATTGTTACAGCGGGAACCCACAACACCCTTCTTCTGTCTAATGGATGGCGAAGTCCCTTCCGAGAACCCCGCCCGATTGCAGACACATCAAGCTGCGCAAGTTCTCATCTTGCTCTTCGGCCTACCAACAAATCGCTATCCTCGAAGTCAGGTACATAGGCATTCTGCCCCAGTTGGCCTGGCCTTCATGTGGTTGCGCGAGAATCACCCAGCATTAACTTTGAGTTCGGTCCTTATATTTTTGTTGACTCGGGCAAGGACTCCAATCCTAACCACACCATCACCTTCACATTCTATACCTCCTCCCCGAGTCATTTACACCACTCATTTTTATCAATTAACCATTAACCATTTTGACTCAATTCATTTTGAAATCATATTTTGATTGATGAGTGTAACTGCCAAGGACTAGACTCAAATCTATTGCATTGACTAAGCATATGCATTTATTAACATTTTATACCCAAGTGACATTTATTAAGTTGCCTAACCTCTACTAGGGCTATCAATGTGACCATGGGAAATAGATTAAGGAAAACCACCAATTTGGGTGATATCTACCATTCCCACAAACTAGCACATTTACTGAAATTAAACGCATGCATATAGTTTGATAAATCAAAGTAAACATCGTAAAATATTGGATCAAGATGATCAAAGGAGGTGCTTGCCTGTCTGCTGCTGCTCTAATGGATCCGGGACGAACTCAGGATTGTTCGAGGCGACTAGGACTCACTCGCCTCTAATCGAATAAAAACATCAAAAGCAAATAACAGAGAAATAAATTAGCAAAAGTGATTTTAGAAGCATAAACACCAACTTAACATCAAATAGAACTCATCTAGACACTAAGAAAGCAAAGAAAGCGAAACAAGCGAGAAAAATGGCGAAATCGCGATTCGAACGGCGATTTAGTGAATTTCGCCAACTTGAACAAAATGCGCAAAATAATTTAAAATTCAACTAAATTTTGCTAAACACCTAGAATTAGGTATAATACACCTAATGGAACTTACGGGAACTCGTTTGGATTTAAAACGAACAAACGGAAGCCAAAACAGTGAAAATCAATACACAAAATGCTGAAAAATCAGAAAAAAGAAAAACGGCACTATTCACCGTAACGCAAGAGCCATTTCTGTCCAGAATCCATTCGAACGACTTGCGACCGATTCCAGCGACTCCACTAGGTACTTTAGGATGTCTAGGACCTATCTGGACCTTGCCCCTTGAAAATTCAATTAATTTGCATCGAAATCCGATCGAAAGCGCAAATTAAGCCGAGGTTTACGCCTCGATTCACACAGGGTCCGAAAACATCTCAAACTCGATTCCACTTGCGCGAGGAGCACGTTTTCGACTCTACTAAGTCTAAATGACCCTAAATGACTCATTCCGACAGCTAACTGGCGAAGAAACCCCTAAATGTGGAATATGGCCAAAATGGCTATTTTGCTCGAAAACGAGCAATCTCGCCCAAAAGGGCCGTTTTGAGCTGAAATGCCGTGAGACTTGTTTTAAGCCCTCGGCTAGTTGCTTAGGGATACTTACGACCTATCGGAGCCATTCCCCAGCATGAATGACTTAATCTTCTCTGATTTTTGATCAATTGCCCGCTTAACTCCGGTAATTACCCGAGAAACGGCAAAAGTCCGAAAAGTGACTTGAATGCGATCCAAAATACGCGGGAAGCATGCTATCGACCTTAGTGACATTAAACGAAGCTAAACAAAGCTAAATGCCTTAAATGGCTTGTGAGGCCTATAATTACTAAAATAAAATGCAAAGTGCTAAAATGCAAATCTAGCGATTCTAACTGCTTTTCTAGCCTCTAAGGGGACTAATGGTAAAGTCAATACATGCCTCGGAGCTCTAGGATTTTATGAAATAAAAATAAATTAAAAGAGACCTAGAGCTAACAACTTGTAGCAGGTTTTGACGAAACTTAATTTCGACTCTTCTGATCGCAACCAGGGCTATCAGAAGAGCTAATGGAGCTATCGTTATACGCTATGGACCTTCGGTCCATTGTAAAAATAGTTAACACCTAAATGAATAAAATAAATTTACGGCTTAGCGAAATTGAATTCGATTCCTCCATTAGCGACTCTAGCCACCAGGCTGCTCACGGGAAAAATCTATACATGCTATGCACCACTAGACCTCCGATAAATCGAAGACCTAGCGATGAACTTGAGCGAACACGAGGGTGACTAAAAGCTAGGTTGGCTATAGGATTAAATGAGCCTAACGATGATCTGAGTCTAGATTCTAAAGCACAATTGCCATGCGACGTGTCTAACACATGGAACCTAGTTTTGACCTAGGCTAGGGTTTGAGATAACTTAACGAAATGCTAAGCTCTGAAGGGAAGTCGTAGCTACGGCAAGAGGGAAGTCCCGGGAGCCGAGAAATCGAGCTAGAACTCAAAAACCCCACGGGAACTCAAATAAACATCCATGGGAAATGAAGGAAAACTCACATGAGAGGGTCTAGGAGATGGGGATCGCGATGGAGAGGATGAATCCGGCCTCCGTGTCAGTTTCCACCGGTCGAATCGCCTCCAATCCACTGATCTGGGTGAACTAGGGTTAGGGTTTCCCCTTCTCTTGCTTGCTGCGTGTGGGGAGGCAAGAAATGAAGTGTGGGCTGTTGCTTTGCTTGGTTGGAGAGGCTTATAACACTAGAAAACACTATGCACTTATCTAGGGGCATTTTGGTCAAGTGTCTAGTTTTGAAGAATTGAACTTCCAAAACTGATTTTTATCGATTCTAATATATTCTGGAAGGTTCTTAGGTCACTTTAACACTTATCCAAATAAATTTGCAATTATTTTTGAGTTAGGTTACTTAAGTTGAAGGGTTCTTTTTGATCCCACTTAAGTACACACAGCCCAAATTGCAGAAGTACACAAGATCAGTGTATTATTGAACAGTGTTTGAGTACAAATGTACAGTGACTCGAGTATAGAAATACTCGGGATATTACAAACTTGTTGTTTCCTTAACTACCTTAAGCTTTACTATAGAGTGTTTATGTTTATTTCGAAGTCGAGGTGTCATCCTTATGCCTAAAACGCTATATGCAGTTACCCTTTTACTGCCTTGCATGGAAATGTGGCTTGGAAAAGGAGTGACCTCATCTTTGCGCGCCACTCCACTTCCCGCGGTGAAGGCAAGTACACTGTGATGTTGTGAATGGTTGGAGTATTGAGATGTGTGGTTTAAATGATTAAGTCTTTTCGTGTCATAGCATATGTGAGAAATTTCTTTGTGCTATCAAATTATGTGATATGTTGCCCTATTTTTTTGTGACACTACGGAATGGTCAAAACTTTATATAATGTGAAAATGGAGGTTAAAAATTTACGTTATGCCGTTTAATCGCGTTTCCGGACCGATTTCGGGAGTTTGGGCCTTTCTGGGGGAGTTTGGGCCTAAGGGAAAGAGTCGTGGGCTTTAGTGGGAAGTTGTTTGGGCCCATGTGGGAGAGGGAGGCCAGGTGGGGGCTGCTTGTTGTGCCCCACCCCTGCCCTAGCCGCCCATCCTCCCCCTTCTCCCAAACCAGCCGCCGCCCCCCTTGCCCCCTAGCCGTGCGCCTCCTCTCCCCTTCCCTTGCGCCACCACCCCCTCCACCTCCTCCCCACCCTCCTTGCTGCCTTTGGGAAGCCCCTCACCTCGCCAACCCACTGATCTCCCCCTCGGAAAGCTCCACGATGAGGAGATCCGGCGGTTCCAGCGCGAGGAAGGCGATCGGGGAACCCGGGAGGAAGGAATTCGGCGTTCATCATTCGTCGGGCGGAGGTATGGAATGGGTGATCCTTGGGGATGGTCTAGGTGCTGTTCTAGATGTTGAATTCATGTTTTTAGATCAAGTGGTGGTGCTACGATTGGGTAGATTCGATGAAAACTAGAGTTTGCCACGTTCTCTGTTTCGGGCAGATTGTGCACTCGACCTAGGGTTTGAGTTTTCACGATTTTAGAGTAGGAATTTGGTCGTCCGCCTGTTGAGAAAGTTGTAGGTAACTTCAATACCTTTAATTGGACACCAAGAACGTCCAATTCCACTCAGCCGTTTGAAAGTTATGGTCATTTTACCGAACAGGTTCAAATCTGTGACGTAATTGGGACAAAACGTAATGTTTTGTAGATTAAACAATTTTAGATTCCGAATCAGTTTTTTCAAATACTTAGATAAAGCTTGGAAATTTCCTAAGCTTCACGATGGTGTACTCGTTTAATCGATTCGGAGTCCTAGAACTAAAGTTATGCTAGATTGAAGCCTGCTGTCCCGATGGGACAGATTCTCTATTTTTTGGTTTTGGGAGTAGTTTGTGAAGTCGGGGTAGATGAGCTTTTGCGTACTGTTTTGGGGGCACATTTTGAGTGTGTGGTGTCTATGTGCAGGTGGTGTTACCCCGGGAGTGCCCTCAACCTCTCGCCAATCCGTCGCCCGAGGTTAAGGCAAGTGTATTGTAATAGGTAGCGTATTGTATGTTGCTATTTGTGTTTAGGTGCAAATTGTTTACATGATGTACTATCTTGTCATGACTACATGTTGTGATATCTTGCCATGATTAGTGCTTGCCCATGTTATGATGAAATTGGATATTTATGATGCTATTCCATGTTTAGCAGTTTGCTGCAAGTTGTTTATGTTTATGGCATAATCGCATGCATGGCATGTGATCTGGCCCGGTCGGTGAGAAAGTCATAACTAGTCCGGTAAGGCCGGTGAGAAAGTTATGACTAATCCGGAGAGCCAATGAGTAAGTCCTACCTCGTGATTCCATCCACTGTGGTGATTGGAAGCGAGGAGTAGGCACCCTCCATCTACGGGATGGAAGGGGGAAGAGGGTGCACGCCGACGGGTGTGCACTCAACAATACCGGTATATGCTTCCAGGAGACATGTGCATTGCATTGCATTGCATACATGATGATGATAATGAGTTGTGTACAATGTGCTTTGTCATGGCTATGATGTTGTAGATGAGATTATGATTTGATCATGATGTTGAAGTATGGTATGTATTGTTGTTGGCATTGTCATATTCTTTATGATCCATTGCAATATGCTTGCTAAGTGATGAACTCACGCTTGTGTTTATGTTGTTTTTAGGTACCATGAAACCAGCATGTGGAAAGGGGCATTAGCTACACATCTTCACGTAGCTCCACACTTTTAGGCATTTATCAATTTGAGTCATGATCCTAATAATAGTGCCATGAAACTTGGTGTATGGATTAAATTGTGCGCATGTGTTCCTTATTTACTTCGTTATAGTTTACGGAGTGGTTGGACGTGATATTATTGCCATACGTTGTTGCTTAATCCATTTATATTGCTGCTTTAGATGTCTTATGTTTTGATATTACTTGCCTTGTTATTGCTATTGCTTCAATTCATGATAAAACAAAGGAGATGCTGCCGAAATTTTCGGTTTTAGCATTTATGCCTTTGCTGTAATTTACTTTAATTTGTGGTATTTAGATATGGTTTAGTCTTTGTTTGGTGACACTCAGGCATAATAAATGCCGGGGTGTTACATTTTTATTCATGATTTTGTTTAGGCTAGTATGGATGATCCTATATGGATATGAGAATTAATTGTTGCTTCCATATTTGGTTATGGCTAGGCAATTGTAATGCATTAAGGATGTGGGTTATGAATTTCCTACCAATAGAAATGAAATATTTACTATTACCTCACCTTCTTGATTATAACTAGATAATTGTGATTGGTTATCCATGAATTAGAAGCTTGGTTGTTATTCATATACGTGGATATGGCTATGTGGAATGCTCGAAATGATGATGATTGCATTTCAACTGTGTCAATTGCATTATGCATTCATAATAGATGAGGCGTCCCATGTTGATGTGGGCCTCGGTGCTCACCGTAGTGAGTGCAAAGTCCTACCTCGTAGTCCCCTTCACCGAGGTGAATGGGAGCGACGATGAAGTAGGCCCCTCCACGGGTTGGATGGGAATGAGGGTGCACGCCGACGGGTGTGCACTCGGCGATACCGGTATGCGCTAAAAGGAAAGGGTTGCATTCATGAGAATTATCGTTGCATCATATGGGGAAAAGGATTAAAACTTGTGGTTTTATAAGTTGTTAACTTGGTTGGTTTAAATCCTGTTATATATATTCATGAGTATTCACATGCATATCATTTGCATTGGTGCATTCATAAAAGGAAGAGGCGACCCATTCTGATGGGGCCTTTGTGCTCACACGTAGTGAGAACGAAAGTCCTACCTCGTAGTCCCATACACCCGGGTGTGTAGGAGCCGAGTCGATGAGAGTAGGCACCCTTCACGGGATGGAGGAATGAGAGGGTGCACAAGCGGGTGTGCACTCAGCTATACCGGTATATGCTTTAAAAGGTGCATATGAGCATTCAAGCATAACTGCATTGCATAACATTGCCAAGGGAGTGATGGTCAACGTGTGGTTGTGACAAATTGTGTATTATAAGGATGTATGATGCATTGCACGTTACTACTAATGATGAATGGTAATGGATGGTCCTTGAATTGAGAGAAGTTTTCAGGTAAAGGATGGGGTCGAATCGTCGACTCATCCATAGTTGTCTCATGTGGTATGTGAAATAAATGAACAATGTAGTTGATGAGGTAACAGACAGTGTTTTCTTTGTGCTATGTATTGGTAAATTTGGTACTAGCGATATGAACATGTTACTGATTTAAATATCTTAGTTGATATTGTTATTGTCATTGCTAGTTGTTGTACTTGGTTGAGTCTTCGACTCACGCTTGTTTGTTTATTGTTTGTAGGTACCCTAAAGCCGACATGCATGGATGGGAGTAGTAGCACGAACACATTTCGCTTCACCACAAGTTCATATTAATTTATCGTTCTAAACATAATGAATCATGTCTTCTAATTAATTTGTGGTTGTTGTATGTGCTTGGGTGGTTATCTTAAGTTACTTTATATTGTTGTAACACCCCAATTTTTGCTTTTACTGAATTTAAAATGTATTTGTGAATTTTGTGAATTTTTGGAATTTATTTCGATTTAATTTGAATTTAGCCATTTACTTTATTATCCAAATATTTAAAAGTTATAAATAAATTTTTATTGGAAACATTTTATTTGAGTCCAAAATGCTCTAAAATATTTTCTAGAACTTTTCTGGAATTTTTTCGAGTATTTTACTATTTTTTCCGCATTAAATGAATTTCTGGGAATTAATTTAAATATTTAATCGCTGGAAAACCTAGTGGGTTTGTACTATTCCTCGGGTCCGAGTCGGACTAGAGCCCGAACCACATCGAACCCTAACCCTAGCTGCCGATCGTTGGATCTAGATCCAATGGCCGAGCGTGAACCGCGTAGACGCCGAGCGGGGACCATGCGATCGGGGACGCATGGACGTCCACGATGCGGCCACGTCGCCCATCCGTGTGGGTGCCGGACTCCGCCATCGTAGCCGACCCGGCCTTGGTGGTTGGGCTTTTCCCGCACGCTGAGGACCCTACTTAAGGCGCCGCCATCCGCATCGGGTACCCTTTTCCAGGCCGCCTCTTTGCCCTAAAGCGCCGCCACCTAGATCGGAGAGACACCGCCGCAATTGCTCGCCGTAGTCAGGGGAGGCGCCGCCGCTGTTTTTGCCTTGTGCTGCCGCCGTTGAGGACCTCCCGCCGTCTTCGAGCCCGGATTCGGAACCCTTGTGTTGAGGCGCACCTGGGCGTGCCCTTCACGCCGGAGCTGCCTCGGAACACTGGCTGGAGCGTCGTCGTCCTCGACTCCGGTACCGCAAGCCCCGCCGCGCCGCCATTGCCGCCCCGAGCTCCATCGCCTGTCGGATCTGCATCGAGCGATTGAGGTTTGTCCATGTTGCGCCTCTCCCGTAGGAACCTAAAGTAGATCTAGGCCTTTGGATCCAGATCGTAGGGTCTAGGTTTAGCCACATAGCCTTTTCCTGTGCGGTAGATCTAGAATGATCTAGGCCGTAGATCTGGAGACGTGTAGTGTAGATTAGGCCACGCAGGTTACTGCTGTAGCGCATTAGAGTAGATTCGCAGCCGTAGGATCCACTTTGAATGGCTTAGATCGAGACGCGTGTCACGCGCTGAGTCAGTCCGCATCACGGTCAAACAGTGTCGGCATATTCGATCCGAGCCGTCCGCTTTTGAATGAACGGGCGGGATTTCCCCAAACCCTAGCCAACCGCACCGCGCCACGTAGCAACGGCACCTGCATCGTGCACACGCACTACCGACATGTAGGGCCCGCATGTCAGCCACATCGCGCTCGCGGTGCCGTGTCCGCCGTGGACTGCACCGAGGCGCTGGCCGAGTCCACGCGACGCGCCGCCACGCGATGTCGGCCTGAGGGATCGGCCACGTGGCCGATGACGCCATGCTGACGTCACCCGAGACACCAGCCAGTGCTAACGTCATCATCGACGCGTGTCACTCTCTGGTGGTGACACGTGGCAACGCTGACGCAATAAATGATTTTCCAAAAAGAAATTATTTATTTAATTCGGTTTATTCTTTTTAAATATATTATCAAACTTCAAATGCTTATAACTTTTGCGTTTTAACTCCGATTTGGGCGATTCAAATTTCTAAAAATTTGTAAAATTTTGATATTTTTGTTTATGAATTTTATTTGAATTTTTGAGAAATGTTTATGTACTATTTATTTATTTTATTGTATTTGTGCACGATACGAGTAGACGTTGAAGTGCCCGAAGGCTTTGAGGGTGAAGTTTGGACTCAGGAACAAGCCCAGGAACCTGAACAAGTGCTATTTGAAGGCAAGTTATGCTTTGATCATATTGCTCCTATTTTTGAAAATTAGTTTGATTCAAATTATTGCATGCTAGTTTAAATAGAAAATGCTTTAATTATTTCTAGGACTGTTGTACGACACCACGATTACTTAAATATGTGCCATGAACCCTTGTCACCCTAGTTTTGGATTTCACGCGACGTTACCTGAGCCGTTGGATGGCGATCGGACGGCTAAGGAAGCTTGCGATGGCTCGACGGCGCACGGCGGCGCGGGCTTGCCGGACACGAAGAAGGTGACCAGGCCGACGGCGCTCCACGCGATCTCCTACGAAGTGAACGGCTCCCACGGGTGCGCCTTGGCTTGAGGATTCCGGGACTGGGCTCCAACGCGGCGGAGAATGGCGGACGACGGCGGGGCGAAGCGAAAACCGCGGCGGCGCTTCACGCAACTACGGTGAGCAATTGCGGGCACGATGAGGCGCTACGGGCGGCGGCGGCGCAGGGTCAAAGTGAACCTCGGGGCAGGACCCAGGCTTTAAATGCCCTCGGCGTCCGCGCGAAAAGCGGAACCCTAGGCCCACACGGCGGTGAACTCGGCGGCGCAGTCCGGCTCAGTCACGGGAAGGCGACGCAATCACAACCGTCCACGTGTCCCTCTCAACGGTCCAGATCTCCCGGGCGCAAACGAATCCGGACCGGATCCGGTCGAATCGGTACGGGCCAATCCTGACCGTTGGATCCAGATCCAACGGTCCGGATCGCTCAGGGCTTGGTGCGGTGCAGTGCGGCTCATCGTGGGCCGTTGGATCAAGATCCAACGGTCGCACGGGTAGGGCCGATCGGACGGGGTCTGGCTCAGACGTGGCTTGCGTTGGGTTCGGGTCGGACTCGGACTCGAGTCCGACTCGGGCTCGGTCGGATGAACAGTACAAACCGATTCGTATTTTCCAGCGATTAAATAATTCAATTAATTCCCAGAAATTCATTTAATTCATTAAAAATAGCAAAAGACTCAGAAAAATTCCAGAAAAAATCTGGAAAATATTTTGGATCATTTTGGACTCAAATAAAATATTTCCAATAAAATTTTATTTGCAAAGTTAAATTCTTTAATTATTTCAAAATGGAATAAATCCAAATAAATTCCAGAAAATTCCAAGAATTCACCAAAGTGCCAAATCACACATGAATTTAAGAAAAGCAGAATTTTGGGGTGTTACAAACCTCCCCCCTTAACAGAATCTCGTCCCCGAGATTCAGGGCTTTCTAAAGAAATATGTTCGGAAACTCTTTCTTCAATTCCTCTTCGCGCTCCCATGTTGCTTCGCTCTCCGTATGGTTGCTCCATTGAACTCTGCAGAAACGGGTTGACTTGTTTCTAGTTTCTCGATCCATTGTGTCCAGAATCTTCACGGGGTGCTCCTTGTAAGTCAGATCTTCTTGTAACTCAATTGACTCTAGCGGTGTCTGTTCCTTAGGTACTCGAAGACACTTCTTCAGCTGGGACACGTGGAACACGTCATGCACTCCTGCTAGTGATTGCGGTAACTCTAGCTGGTAAGCAACTTCACCTCTGCGGCTGAGAACCTTGAATGGTCCAACATATCTCGGCGCGAGTTTTCCTTTGGCATGGAATCTCTTAACTCCTCTGAGTGGCGTGACCCTGAGATACACGAAATCTTCTGGTTCAAAACTCAAGTCTCGGCGACGGTTATCAGCATAACTCTTCTGTCTTGACTGCGCGATCTTCAGTCTCTCCCTGATCATGGCAATCTGTTCTTCGGCTTCCTGGAGAATATCTGGCCCAAAGACACGGCATTCACCTGTCTCATTCCAGTTCAACGGTGTCCGACAAGGTCGACCGTATAGTGCTTCAAATGGCGACATTTGCAAACTGGCTTGGTAACTATTATTGTAGCTGAACTCAGCGTACGGCAGACTTTTATCCCAAGAGGTAGCATAAGCCAATGCACATGCTCTTAACATATCCTCCAAAATCTGATTAACTCTCTCGGTTTGCCCATCCGTCTACGGATGATAAGCTGTACTGAAGTTCAAACGGGTTCCCATGGCTTCATGCAGTTTATTCCAGAATCTTGAGGTAAACTGGGTACCTCTGTCTGATACAATTTTCTTCGGCACTCCATGCAAACAGACGATCCTGGTCATATACAATTCAGCTAACTTATCTCCCGAATAAGTGGTCTTCACTGGAATAAAGTGGGCGACCTTAGTCAAGCGGTCTAATATGACCCAAATGGAATCATATCCTCCTTGAGTCTTGGGCAAACCGGTAATGAAGTCCATTCCGATTTCCTCCCACTTCCACTCAGGTATCTTCAACGGCTGTAGCAGTCCTGCTGGCTTCTGATGCATTGCCTTGACTCTCTGGCATATGTCGCACAGTGCAACATGCTCGGCAACCTCACGCTTCATGTTCGGCCACCAGAATCTTTCCTTCAAATCTTGATACATCTTGGCGCTTCCAAGATGAATAGAATACTTTGAGTCATGGGCTTCTTCTAAAATCAACTGCTTCAGCTCCTTCTTGTTCGGCACACAAATGCGACCCTTCATCCATAATGTGCCTTGCTCATCCAACTTGAAATCCTCTACCTTGCCTTCATCCATGTTGGACTTAATCTTGCGGATCTTGTCATCATCCTCTTGTCCTTCTCGGATTTGATCCACCAGGGTAGGCTTCACTTCCAATGCTGCCAAAAATCCTTCTGGTACAACTTCAATCTGCATTCTCTGGAAATCCTCACATAGCTCCTCCTGACTTGTGGCTATCAACATGTTCACAGTATGGCTTTTCCGACTCAGAGCATCGGCAACTACGTTGGCCTTCCCAGGATGGTAATGGATTCCAACATTGTAGTCCTTGATCAACTCTAACCATCTTCTTTGCCTCATGTTCAGGTCCGATTGGGTGAAGATGTACTTAAGACTCTTATGGTCCGTGTATACTTCACATCTGTTTCTAATTAAATAGTGACGCCACAACTTCAAAGCATGCACTACGGCATCTAGCTCTAGGTCATGTGTCGGATAGTTCTCCTCGTGTGGCCTCAACTGCCTTGATGCGTAAGCGACGACCTTCCCATTCTGCATCAGCACACACCCAAGTCCTTGGCGCGATGCATCATAATAAATATCAAAACTTTGATTGACGTCCGGTAGAATTAACACCGGCGCTAATGTCAATCGTTTCTTCAACTCTTGAAAACCTTTCTCGCACTCTGGCATCCATGCATATTTCTTCTCCTTTTTCAACAATTGCGTAACAGGTTTCGCAATTGTCGAAAAGCCTTCAATGAAACGGCGATAGTAACCTGCCATTCCAAGGAAACTCCGGATCTGGGTCACGGTCTTCGGCTGTTCCCAATGTAACACAGCTTCTACCTTACTTGGATCAACGGCGACTCCTTCTGCGGTCATTACATGTCCAAGGAACTCCACTTTGTCCTTCCAAAAGTCACATTTGCTGAACTTGACGAAAAGTTGTTGTTCCCTTAGCTTTTCCAAAACTCGCCTCAAGTGCTCTGCATGTTCATCCTCTGTCTTGGAGTAGATTAAGATATCATCTATAAACACAACAACAAACTTGTCCAAATACTCCATGAACACCTTATTCATCATATTCATGAAATATGCTGGCGCATTCGTCAGACCAAAGGACATAACAGCAAACTCATAATGTCCGTATCTTGACGAGAATGCGGTCTTCGGAATATCTTCTGATCGGATCTTCAACTGATGGTATCCCGATCTCAGATCAATCTTGGAGAAAACTCCGGCTCCTCTCAGCTGATCAAACAGATCATCGATCCTGGGTAGCGGGTACTTATTCTTCACGGTGACTTCATTGAGTGCACGGTAGTCAATGCACATCCTGAAACTCCCATCCTTCTTCTTGACGAACAAAACTGGCGCTCCCCACGGTGACGAACTTGGTCTGATAAATCCTTTCTCCATTAACTCTTCAAGTTGCTTCTTCATTTCTACCAATTCTTCGGTGGACATCCGGTAAGGTCTCTTTGCTATCGGCTCTGTACCAGGTACAAGCTCTATCACAAACTCTATGTCCCTGTTTGGCGGCATACCAGGTAGATCTTCAGGAAAAACATTTGGATACTCATCTACCACTGAAACATATTCTATGCTGATTGCCTTGGTACTGTTAACCATCAACTGTCCATCTCTAACGGCGGTAGCTTGAAATTCCACTTTCTTTCCACACGAGCTCTCAACTGAGATAGTCCTTCGTCCACAATCCAATACGGCCTTGTGCTTGGATAACCAAACCATTCCCAAAATAACATCTAAGGTCTGGGTTTCCAAAATAATAAGGTTCGCTAGGAACTCTATCCCATCTATTAATATTCCTACCCCAGAACATCCTACACTACACCACAGCACCTTTGTTGCAACAAACTGTCTGTTGGCAAAAGCTACATGCAGTGTCACATAGTCTGTTGGCAATACATTTGGCGACAGACATCCCTCTGTAGGTTAAAGTCCAGTCGGCAAAGACTTTTGCCGACCGACTCGGTATTACCGACAGACTAGTTGACTCCACATGTATCCTTATTGCCGACAGACATAATTTTGCCGTCAGACATAGTTATTACCGACAGACATATAATTACCGACAGATTGTGTGTTGGTAATCCACACTTTTACCGACAGATAGTTCGATGGGATGCTTTATCCCGATTTAAAAAAAAATCAAAAACTAGCTTGATCACTATTAGGACAATCATGGTACTTTTAAACTTCCATTCACAACAATATAGTAGCCTCAACCATGATGACATTATGCAACATTATAACCAAAACAACAAAATAGAGTAACCTGAACAGCACATTCAACATTACATTCATTAGCAGTATATTTAGGGCCACAATAAAAACATCTAAGACATCAAAATAGAGTAGCCACATCCATAGTGATAGCTTGCAACAGTACAACCATTAGCAGTATATTTAGGGCCACGATAAAAACATCAAAACAGCTAGCCATCTTTGTCCAAAAGGTTAAATAAGTACGTGAATTGATATAACCCAAAATGATCACTTGTAATACATCAAACTTAATTCTTAAAACAAATAACATCTTCGAAAGATTTCTTCCAACTTGCCATGGTCTTCCAACTTGCTATGGTCTTCCAACTTTATCTGCAAAAAGGAAATATGATCTTTAATCATAGGACACCAAAGTATAATATTTTATCTAGAATTATGCAAGCTTGAAAGTTTCAACATAATAAATACAACAATGCTATTCAGTTTGAATAATTGGACTAAAGGGATAATTCTAGAAGTGCAACGACAAGGACAGAAAGGAAAGAGAACACTAAAGGAAAGTGTGAATTTCAGGATGACAGGACTACTCACCACATGGCAGTATGGCAAGTAGTTAGGTCCAACCATGATCTAGAGAATACTACTTACTGCATATGTTCAATTTATTTTTCATGCCTAATGTGAATTTTCCTATGCTAACTTTTATGGCAGATAGCAAGCATTCTGTATTCTAGTATTCAACCTCTTCACAATCTTACTATGCTAGTAAGCACCGACTTACTGTGCATTGCTTATAGCCACATATGGTTCTTCGTCTAGAATTTGATTGCTCAGTGCACCTGAGTTGCATATAGGGATTGCTACCGTGTGCATTGTGCAATGATGACATTGTTGTGCTGCAGGTCAATTCTATACTTAGGCAACCCATGCTTTTAAAGCAAAATATGTTGTACAGTTCACTTCAAAAACAAAAACTAATGTATAGCAGCATAACTTGGTGAGGTGCTTATTTCTTTGCAGCAACATCACTGGAACAACAACAGCAATAGGGACAATACAATTCTTTGGTCAGCCATCACTGGAACAACAGCAGCAGTAAGCATGGCATACTCCCAACATCTACTTAACATACAGAAGACAAGGGAAAAAAAGTGAACTCTTACTGACATCATCATCAAAGAGCTTGCATACTTCACAGAATTACTTCCCCATGCATACACCACAATTGATGCATGTTTGCACTTTGCCAAAGAGATAATTAAAAGGCACCATGATGCCACTAGATGAAAAACATTTAGTGTGTTATGAAGCAACAGCAATAGTTCAGTTCCGTACCCTTGTTCAGTGCCACACACTGAGCATATAACCTGATTACAGATCAACAACCAACTTAGTAAAACAGTAAAAGTAACTCACATTGCAAATTATTAGTAGGTCCATGGTGACAAAACTAACCTGCTGCACTTCATGGCGTGGAAGTCCTGCCGCTTCATCATATCAATTTTAATTGAATTCTGTGCACACAGAATATATTAGTTTTATGTTTTATGAATTAGTTCCAAAACAAAAATGGGCATGTGTAAAATAGAACATGAAAATCATCCCCTTTATGCAATATAAACCAAAATAGAAAAGGTACAGACTTGCATCCGAAAAAGCGTAATGAAATACGCAAGAAATAACTATATATACAGTAAGCTTATTTGTGAATGATGTGGCATATCACAGGATATTACAGCTGCCAACAAACCAGGATATTATAGCTGCCAACAAACCAGGATATTTCTTTTTTCTAGGCTTTGAGAAATACAATTTACCGTAGCAGTAAAGCACCTAGCAGCAGTAATTGAGGTCATGAATTGGAGCCCTATCTCCTATCTGTATTAAGAAGACATGCATCCCTATCTCCTATATTGATTAAGAAGTCGTGTAGCTCATCCTACAAGATATTTTTTTTCTAGATTTTATATCCTTCTAAATCAAAACTCATCTGAAAAATTGATAATTGATTCCTATGTTAAAACCACTGACAATATGGATGTAAAAGTAAGTATTCATATCAATTGCTCTTCCGCAACAAAAACTCTTAAAACTATACCTTTTCTTCATTGTGGCAAAGTCTTAAACAATCAAAAATCTCATTGCAGCATGGTGCTCATATGCGGCATCTCCTTCGGTAATGTGCACATCTGTGATAGGGCATACTTGTTATTTGTTTGTCATGAAATCCATTATTATAGGCTTAAGTCAAGCAGATAAGATAACTCAGAGCTAACAGAAGGACATACCCATACTGCATTACTTCCTTCTGAAGCCTTTCATAATCATCAGAGTTCAAACCATTGATTTTCTCTACGAAGTAATTTCCATCGGACAATGAAGAGCCTTGGACATGTGCCTCTACATTTCGCTTAGCATGTTCATGTTGAACAGCAGCAGACTGAAGCTGCAGATCCATGGCGCCCATTTTGCCTGTTTTGTGCCACTGAAGCTATCACTTTGCAGACACAACACAAATACCTGCAAGTAATGTGCATTTAGCAAGATGGTTCTCAATACAGAATGCAGTCAAGGTCCTACAAAAGGAGGAAACCGCTACATGCGATTACGGATTGTCAGATATCTTCTTAGGAGACCGGACATATCAATACAAGACTAAAGCCATCTTGGAACAACAACAAAGAATAGAGACAATACAATTCTTTGGGCAGCCATCACTAGAATAACAACAGGAATAGGGACTATTTGTATGGCAAATCTTTATCAAATAGCGTAGTACCTTATCATTGCAATACCTTATCATTGAAATTTCTCATAAACAACATTTCTCATTGAATCACCATCAAAATTTCGTATAAACAAAATTTCTCGAATCGAACCTTATCGATGAACAATTACCGGATAGAAATTCCTCACAAACAAACTTACAGCAAATAAATTTCAAGATGCCAAAATGGGGAACCTTACCTTCAAGCCCTTGCCGAGGTCACCGATCTTTGGTGAGGCCTTGGATGGCGAGGAGGAGGATGACTCGTGCACCGCCGATCTGAATCACGCGAGCCAGGGGTAGAGGACGATAAGGTCGTTGAGCCAGGGGGAGGAGGTCTCCGGCCGAGGTCGCCGACGCTGGGATGAGGACGTGGATGCCGAGGGGATGAGGATGAAGCGAAGGTGCCTGGGGAGCAGGATGAAGCGCCGTCACTGGGGGGAGGAGGATGAAGCGCCGTCGCCGGGGGGAGGAGGATGAAGCGCCGCCGCCGGGGGGCCAAGGACGAAAAAATGGGGGCGCCGCCGTCACCGCCCCTGGCTCGAGGTCACCTCGCTAGGGTTCGGGAGGGAGGACGATTGGCGACTGCGGGAGGGCGGAGGCGAAGGGCTGGGTCTACGCGAGAACAGGTGGGCCAAGGCGAGTTTTGTTGAGGGGTATTTTGAGAGTAAAATGTTACTAACTCCAAGGGTAGTATTGTAATGGTGTTACAGATTCAGGTGGAGAGCCGCCTTTTCCTTGCTCCACAAAAATGAACTACAACCTGCTCTAATTCACCAAACTTCGGATTCAGTTTTTTTTTTGGAGCTAGACTGTTTGGTATAACTTCATCTACTCCTAAGGAAGAATTTAGGATCTGGAGCCATGACAAACAGGGCCTAAGCCCGCGTGTGTCCCTGAATATCTAACCATTTTTATTTTTAGTATTTATTGAATTTATTGAACTTTTTATATTTATTTGGATACTTTCCGTGCACAGATGACGTTGAATAAAGGCTGTCGCTAACACATTCGCCAAGTTTCAAGAAGAACTTCTATTTTCAGGCCAAAGTATGTTAGTAACATGCTGATTCTATTCTTTAAAATGATTTGCTAGTCGATTTTGCATGCTAATTGAATTATTATATCACTTGTTTAACTGTTTAGCTCCTATTACATGTTAGCTAGCTGTCCATTGCAGTCCTAGAAGTATTTTATGTATTACATAATCTAGAGTTTGTTTTATTCTGATAGGTTGCTTAGTTGGTTAGGGTAGTTATAGCTAGGATGATTATGCAATATTGGAGCTAGCAAAATACGTGCAACAGGAGATTATCAGGCAAGAGGGTATTTAAGATACCCTGAGAAGTGAAAGTTTTCATTTGGTTATTTAAGAATATATCATTTTTATCATGTACCCAACATTGCCGACATTTAATCTGCTGCCACACCTTTGCCGTCAGACAGTTTGACCTAGAAAATGAGAATTGCCGACACATAGTGTGTCCCTACATATCAAAATAATTTCCAATGCACCATCTGACCCTAAAAGTATTATTGCCGACAGTTAGTCCGTCACCAAGTTTTAGCGACAGATAATTGGTCGGTAATTATGTATTATTGCCGACTGATGTTTGACGCTAATTTGGTGTCATGGTGTAGTGCGAGACTGTCTGGCTTTATCTGTCGCTACGTCTTCAGGTGCGTAGCGTGCAAGCTGTGTGAACTTATTCAGGTATTCGGCCACAGGCTGATTACCTTGCTTCAGTGCTCTGAACTCCTCCTTCTTGAGGTCCATAATTCCTTCTGGCACATGATACTGACGAAACGCAGCTGTAAACTCCTCCCAGGTGATATCCTGAGGGTTCTCCTGCGTGGCACAGAAGTTCTCCCACCATTCGGCGGCTGTCCCTTCCAACTGATGAGAAGCGTAGAGCACCTTCTCATTTCCCATGCATTGAGCAATGTGTAGCTTCCTCTCTATTGACCTTAACCAATCATCGGCCTCCAACGGATTGGCATTCCCGGAGAAAGTGGGTGGATGAGTCCTCATGAACTCTGGCAGTCTTGTATTCTGGCGTTGTCCCTGATTGACTTGATTAGCAGTGGCTTGAGCAGTGACGTGTTGCATTTGTTGCATCATAGCATGCATCAACTGCGTCTGAGCGGCAAGAAAAGCTCCAAAATTCTACATGTCAACTGGCGGTGCTGGTTGGGGTGCAGGTGCTCCATTGTTGGGGTTTCCAGCTGGGCGAGAACCACTCCCATTGCCTCCAAGGTTTCCGCGGGTGTTCACCATCTGTCGATTGCTCCAAGGTTTAGAGATAAGAGGGAACAAGAATAGACAAGTAATAGGAAAAACTTATGCGGGGGAAAGTGTAACTCAAAATCCAACTTTATTATTAATAATAGTAATAACTTGGTATGGTCGCTTACAATGCCTAATGTCCTGCAACACATACTGCACACTCAGCAAACAATGAAAAACCAACGCCTCTAAAGGGTGACTCTTATTCTATAACGCGACTCGACAAAGGAGCTCAACCTCAAAACCTATGCTCACTCGTCGAGAAAACCTCCACTTTGCACTGGGTGGGGTGCGACATCACTTGAAACAATCGCCATGCCCTGCAACTGTGGTAGTCGAAGAAGCGGTGTCCTCATCAAGATCTGACTCCTCCGAATCCGGCTCATGTAGCTCGAGCACTGGCTCGGGTCCTAGCCCGTACAATGCCGTCTCCAACTCGTCAATTGTAACACCCCAAAATTTTGCTTTCCTTAAATTCATGTGTGGTTTGGCACTTTGGTGAATTTTTGGAATTTTCTGGAATTTATTTGGATTTATTTGGAATTTATTTGAATTTATTCCATTTTGAAATAATTAAAGAATTTAATTTTGCAAATAAAATTTTGTTGGAAATATTTTATTTGAGTTCAAAATGTTCCAAAATATTTTCCAGAATTTTTCTGGAATTTTTCTGAGTCATTTGCTATTTTTAATGAATTAAATGAATTACTGGGAATTATTTTAAATATTAAATCATTTGGAAAATCAACTGGTCGGTTATTCTTGTTCATCCGATCGAGCCCGAGTCGAACTTCGAGTTCGAGTCCGACCCGAGCCACGTGGTCGGGCCGAACCCGCTTCGCCGAACCCTAGTTACGCGGCCGCTGGATCAAGATCCAACGGTTGTGATTGGCGCCACGTCGCCCCTAGTCGAGACCGAAGTCGAACCCGCTCGCCCGTGCGATCGTGGTCGTCTGGCCGTGCCGCTGCGGACGGCTAGGATTGAGCCGCGTCGCCTCGCCGTGTCCGGAAGCCGGACTCGCCGCCTGCCGTCTGCCTCGCCATGGAAACCGCGGCGATCTCGACGTCCGAGCCAGATTTAAGGCGTGAGTGCGAGCCCGAGGATCACCGTCACCGCGGCGCACCTTTTGCCCTAGCCCGCCACTCGGAGAGCTCCTCCGTGCTCACGATTCCTCGCCGGAGTTGATTAGGGTTAATTTAGGGTTTTGGCGTCGTTCGCGCCGCCCACCGCTTCTCCGTCGTGTTGGTGGCCGATCCGAGACCGCAAGGACGCAGGCGCGCCTGGGAGTAGCAGCCACCGCCAGAGACGCCCTCAAACGCCGTGTGGGAGGTCACCTTCCCGACTCCGACTGAGCGGCGCCGCCGCAACACCATCGTCAACCCCAAGCACGCCAACCGTCCGATCGAAATCCAACGATCCAGGTGAGCCACGTGTAACCAAAACCTCGGAACCCAGATCGGATGCGGACCCGTTGGATTAAGATCCAGCGGCCCACGATCGCCACGCCCGCTTCCAACACATGAGCCTAGATCCAATCCGAGCCGCCGGATTTCAAACCAACGGCCAGGATAGCGCCACGTGTACTCTAGGCTGCGTACACTCGCGTGTGGCGTGTCTCGACACGCGGGGCGCGTCTCGAGGGGCCGCACGCGTCGGCCGCGCCCGCGCCAAAGATGAGCCCAAGCCGCCGACAGTGGGTCCCACATGTCGACTGCCGTGGCCGAGTCCCGACGCCGACGTCGTGATGACGCTACCCGAGTGGGCCCACATGTCAGTCTCACGTGGGAGTCGTGGACCGAGTCCACGGTGGACCCGAGCCGAGCGTGGACCAAGTCCATGGACCGGCTGACGTCAGCAGACCAATCCAGTGCTGCCACGTGTCCATGCTGACGCAATAATTAATTTCCGAAAAAGAAAATGATTTATTAATTCGAAATATTGATTCAAATTTAGATTCAAACTTCAAACGCTTATAACTTTTGCGTTTCAACTCCGATTTGAGTGATTCAAATTTCTAAATTTGTATAAAATTAAGATCTACCTAAATATGAATTTTATTTAATTTTTGGACTAAAGTTTTCCTCTGTAAAATTATTTAATTGATTATTTAAACTTTAAATAATCATAACTTTTGCGTTTTAACTCCAAATTTGACGATTCCAGTTTCTAAAAATCCAGAAAATTATGTTCTCTCTGTTTATGGGTTTTATTTGGAGTTTTGGGATGTTTTTGCCTATTGTTTATTTGTGTTTTGCTATTTGCACGCTTTACGAGTAGACGTTGAAGTGCCGGAAGGATTTGAAGGAGAAGTATTGATCAGGATCCAACTCAAGACCAAGAGCAAGTACTTTTTGAAGGCAAGTT
This sequence comes from Rhipidocladum racemiflorum, assembly GCA_036346355.1. Classification (NCBI taxonomy): domain Eukaryota; kingdom Viridiplantae; phylum Streptophyta; class Magnoliopsida; order Poales; family Poaceae; genus Rhipidocladum; species Rhipidocladum racemiflorum. Next base: position 66,819,206 of record CM070570.1, read on the forward strand.
GTGCTTTGACCATGTTGATCCTATTTCGAAATCTATTTTGATTTAAACTATTGCATGCTAGTTCAATTAGAAAGATATTTTGTTTAAACATGGGGGTTAGATAAATACCAATTTGCTATATGACACCTTGATTACTTAAGTATGTGCCATGACCCTTTGTCACCCTAGTTGTGGATTACTAGTTGGACATTATTAAATTGCCAACATGGGTTTAGACCGTTGTAGTATACTGCTTAGACCTGCTACGTGCTCATGACATGGTTTTGAACAATCAAATGTTAATATTGACTTAATGATATATTGAACCTGTTTTGGGAAAAGTATCATGTGATGTTGATGGCACGTGGTGCATGGTAATCAACTGGGGTTTGATAAACGATTTCGGCCAGGGCATGTGGCAAGAGTAATCAGGTGGGCCAGTGTGGCACTGGGGATGTTGATTTGGTTCTTCGGGTAGTCTTGCCCTGGTCACTCTAAGGACTTAACCTTGCAAGCCTTTGAACTGGGTCATACTTGCAACCACATGGCTGGAATGGGACGGCCCTAGTTGACTAAGTCGCTAAGGACTCACTTGTGGAGCCTCAGGGTGTCAGTTACACCGTTTGTGTGATTGTACGGGGGAGCGTATCGTGGTCGTGGCCGATACCCATCTAACGGTGTGTTGGTCCCATACTTCGCCTTGGCTAAGGGAAGGGATGGTGTAGAGCACGAACCGGAGAGGACCACCTGTGTTGTTTGAGGCTTCCGAAAGGCTTTGTTACGGAAACTCGCCTTTGTGGTGTTTGACTGTATCTTGTGGGTAAAGTGCATAACCTCTGCAGAGTTTAGAATCTATTTAAATAGCCGAGTCCACGATCGACAATGCTCGGGAATTACAGTCAAGGGTTAGACTTTCTGAAAATAACTTGGATTTGAAAGGTTGGTTTGGTTTAAGAATAAAGATGATGGTAATGTGGTTTAGGATGGGGAAAAATGTTTATTAAACTTCTGGAAAAGTTATTTACGCTTTACTTATTTCTACTGCTTTCGAATCTACTTATATTACTTGTCAAAAGCTGTTTACTGCAAATATACCTTGAGCTATTCCTTTGTACCAAGCCATGCATATAGTATATTAGCCTGCATTCTGTGCATGACTTGCTGAGTACCAAGTACTCACCCTTGCCTCAATACAACACCAGTTGAAGAGGAGACTACACCAGCTTTGGAGGAGGAACTCCAAGAAGATCCGTCTACTTAGGGATGCGAGCCCGATCGGTTACTGTGGTATACTGGATGGCGCCACGAAGTTATCTTATTTTCCGCTGCTATTATTTCTCTTTTAATAAGTTTCGCCTTGCGAGGCATACATTTGTAACTTGACCATAAGGTCGAGTAACCAGTTTGGTTATTTAAATAAAGTACTTTGATGATATCGAATGGTATGATTGTGATATTTACCGATGTTAAGACTGTGTGCACTAGCGCGTTCCTGGACTAGTGCTGAATACACAGAGGGTCCGGATTTGCAAATTCGGGGTCCCGACAGAGGTGGTATCAGAGCCAGGTTGACTGTAGGCTCAACCCTAGCTAGAAGGGTCATAGTGAGGATAGAACCTATTTTCTAAAAAGCTAAAAATTTGTGAAGATAAGAAATGACATCTCGACTTATCCCCTTCTCTCTTTTCTTGTCTCTTGCTGAAATTATCCCTTACCTTGTCACAATTTAAAAATTCCGAGTTCTTACGTAAAGCACTCTTGTGACAGATGGAGGAAGAGTTCAACTACGTTGATCTGGGAGTTGGTCACGCCGCTGAACTTTGGCATATGCTACAGACTCTCGGAGATTTTGAGAAGCCGCAATACCAAGTGGAAGTGATCAGACAAGCGGGATTGATCAAGGCTTGTGACGTGAGGATTGAGGTACCTGCTAGGAAAAAGGGCCTGTGCAATCGCTCGATACACCAGACCGCCAGGAGATCTACAATGCAGATGGGTATCCAAGAAGTATCACGACGAGCAATGCGGCACATTACCCGTATCTACGCCGTGAGAATTGAGAGTACGGTGTTCCGCTACCATCCGCAAGAACGATAACCTTCTTGACCGAAGGAGATTCAGGATGAGGATGCCACGGTTACACAGCTTGGCACGATTTATTGTCGCCAGGAGGATGTACTAGATAATACAAGCAAGGAGCTGCGTAAGGCCCGCAAGGAGATCACGACAGAGAAGAACAGATGGCGGGAAGCTCAAGAGTATGTGGCACACCTTCTCGCGAAGGATTGACGAGTTGGAGATGACTTTGTAATGCGGACCCAGAGAGCCAAGATTACTCGAGCTACACGAGCCAGATCCGGAGGAGTCGACCTCGATGAGGACATCGCTTCTTCGACTACCACAGAGGACACGGCTGGACATGGCGATCGTTACGCTTATGCCACAAAGACCTGCATCTGTGCCGTGGAGGTTTTCTCGATGAGTGAGCATAGGTTCTATAGTGAGACTCCTTCGCGAGTCGAGTCACAGAATCAAAGAGTCACCCTTTAGGCGTTAGACTCCAGAGTTAGTTCGATTTGGATTTGCTTTGTTTCTTGAGTGTGCAAAGATGTGTTGCAAGGCCCTTAGGCATTGTAAGCAGCCATACCAAGTTATTAATAATAAAGTTGGACCTTAAAGTTACCCCTTTCGCCCCGCATAAATTCCATATTACTTGTCTATTCTTGTTTCCCTCTCATCTCTAAACCTGGAGCAAATCGACAGATGGTGAACACCCGTGGAAACTTTGGAAGCAATGGGAGTGGTTCTCGCCCAGCAGAAAACCCCAATGATGGAGCACCAGCACCGCCATTGGATATGCAGAATTTCGGAGCTTTTCTTGCTGCCCAGACTCAGTTGATGCATGCTAGGATGCAACAAATGCAGCACGTCCATCGCCAGGCCATCGCTAATCAAGTTAATCAGGGCCACGCCATAATACAAGGTGTCGAGAGTTCATGAGGACTCACCCACCCACTTTCTTCGGGAATGCCAATCCATTGGAGGCCGATGATTGGTTAAGATCAATTGAGAGGAAGCTACACATAGCTCAATGCATAGGAAATGAGAAGGTACTCTACGCTTCTCATCACCGGAAGGAACAAATTACCGAATGGTGGGAGAACTTCTGTACACACAGAGAACCCTCAAGATATCACTTGGGAAGAGTTCACAATGCATTCCGACAAAGATCACGTGCCTCGAAGGAATCATGGACCTTAAGAAGGAGGAGTTCAGAGCATTAAAGCAAGGTAATCACCAAAGGGTCGACTACCTCGAACAAGTTCACACAGCTAGCACGCCACGCACTGAGGATGTAGCGACAGATAAATCCGCATAGCCTCTGCTTTTATGAAGGGACTCAACTCAGGATTGCAAGTAGGGTTGATCACCCACACCTTTCCAGATTTCCAAGAGTTGGTGAATAAGGCGCTTATTCTTGAGGACAAGCGCAAGGAACTGGATGAGAACAGAAGCGCAGGATGCAACAAAGCAAGGATCACGCCAGGAACGCATAACGGCGCTGAGAGTTGCACCAAATCAATTCTTGATTCCAACCACGTAATGCAACAAGGACACCATCCTCAGCACCAAGACCTGCCCATCGTAACTACCAGACCCCAGCCCCGCTAGAAACGCTACCCTGTGCAACAAGAAGGAACAGTGAGACGCTGCTACAATCCGCAACGAGCCGACACTTTGCCAACAGCTTGTCCCAAGAAGACAGCAGGAGTGACCCGATTCCGCTTCAACCTAGGAACCACCCCAGCTAGGGCGCCAAAGACCAGGAGCCATACCCCGCACTGCGTGGTGAGAGGCCGAGTCAACCATGTCACCGCATGAGATGCACCGTGAATACTACTGAGGCCGTCAGATCGGGTAAGTTACTTGTTAACTCAGTACACCTGCTGATTTTGTTTGATTCTGGAGCTTCGCATTCGTTTGTTTCGCAAGGCTTTGCTACTAGAAACAATTTGAGGATTGCAAGACTTAGATGCATGCTTTTAGTTCAAACCCCTGGTTCCGAACTCCGAACGAAAGTAGGATGTTCCGGGGTGAGAATACTGATAGGTGGAATAGAGTTCCTAGCAAACCTTATAATTTTGGAAACCCAGACCTTAGACGTTATATTGGGAATGGATTGGTTATCCAAGCACAAGGCCGTATTGGATTGTGGACGAAGGACTATCTCAGTTGAGAGCCCGTGTGGGAAGAAAGTGGAATTTCAAGCCACTGCAGTTAGAGATGGACAGTTGATGGTTAACAGTACCAGGGCAATCAGCATAGAGGATGTCCCAGTAGTGAATGAGTACCCCGATGTTTTTCCCGAAGATCTACCTGGTATGCCCAGGCAGGGGACATAGAGTTTGTGATAGAGCTTGTACAGTACAAAGACCGATAGCAAAGAGACCCTACCGGATGTCTACCGAGGAGTTGGTAGAGATGAAGAAACAGCTAGAAGAGTTAATGGAGAAAGGATTTATCAGACCAAGTTCGTCGCCGTGGGGAGCACCGGTTTTGTTTGTCAAGAAGAAGGACGGGAGTTTCAGGATGTGCATTGACTACCGTGCACTCAATGAAGTCACCGTGAAGAATAAGTATCCGCTACCCAGGATTGATGTTTTGTTTGATCAGTTGAGAGGAGCCGGAGTTTTCTCCAAGATTTATCTCGAGATCGGATACCATCGATTGAGGATCCGATCGTAAGATATTCGAAGATCGCATTCTCGTCAAGATATGGACATTACGAGTTCTGATTATGTCCTTTGGGCCGAATTTAACGCCCGGCTTATTTCATGAATATGATGAATAAGGTGTTCATGGAATATTTGGACAAGTTTGTAAAATCGTGTTCATAGACGATATCCTAGTCTACTCCAAGACAGAGGATGAACATGCCGAACACTTAAGGCGAGTTTTGGAAAAGCCGAGGAACAGCAACTTTTCGCCAAGTTCAGCAAGTGTGATTTTTGGAAGGACAAGGTGGAGTTTCTTGGACATGTAATGACCGCATGAAGAGTCGCCGTAGATCCAAGCAAAGTAGAAGCTGTGTTACATTGGGAGCACCAAGGCGTGACCAGATTCGGAGTTTCCTTGGAATGGCAGGATACTACCGCCGTTTCATCGAAGGCTTTTCGACAATTGCGAAACCTCTTACGCAATCGGCTGAAGAAGGAGAAGAAGTTTGCATGGACGCTTGAGAATGTGAGAAAGGATTTCAGAGAGCTGAAGAAGCGATTGACGCCAAGACCGGTGTTAGTTCTACCTGATGTTGCTCAAAGCTTCGATATTTATTGTGACGCATCGCGCCAAGGACTTGGATGTGTCTTGTCACGCAGAATGGAAAGGTAAATGCTTATGCATCAAGGCGCTTGAGGCCGCATGAGGAAAATTATCCGACACATGACCTAGAGTTAGCCGTAGTGCATGCTTTGAAGATATGGCGTCACTATCTGATTGGAAACAGATGTGAAGTATATACGGATCATAAGAGCCTTAAGTACATATTCACCCAGTCGGATCTGAATATGAGGCAGAGGAGATGGTTAGAGTTGATCAAGGACTATAATGTTGGAATCCATTACCATCCCGGGAAGGCCAACGTAGTAGCCGATGCTCTGAGTCGGAAAAGCCATATCGTGAGTACGTTGCTAGCCACAAGTCAGGATGAGTTATGTGAGGATTTTCAGAAAATGAAGATTGAGGTAGTACCTAGCGGATTCTTGGCCGCATTAGAAGTAAAGCCTACCCTAGAGGATCAGATCCGAGAAGGACAGAAGGATGATGACAAGATCCGCAGGATTAAGTCCATCAAGGAGGAAGGCAAGGCAGAGGACTTCAAGTTGGATGCGCAAGGCACGTTGTGGATGAAGGATCGCATTTGTGTGCCTAACAAAAAGGAGTTAAAGCAACTGATTTTGGAAGAAGCCCATGACTCCAAGTACTCAATTCATCCTGGAAGCGCCAAGATGTATCAGGATCTGAAGGAGAGATTCTGGTGGCCGAGTATGAAACATGAAGTTGCCGAGCATGTTGCATTGTGCGACGTATGCCAGAGAGTCAAGGCAATGCATCAGAGACCAAACAGGATTGCTACAAATTACCTGAAAATACCCGAGTGGAAGTGGGAGGAAATCGGAATGGATTTCATTACCGGTTTGCCGAAGACTCAAGGAGGTTATGACTCCATATGGGTTATAGTGGATCGCTTGACTAAAGTAGCCCATTTTATCCCCGTGAAGACCACTTACTCGGAGATAAATTAGCGTAATTGTACATGATCAGATTGTCTGTTTGCACGGAGTGCCAAAGAGGATTGTATCGGACAGGTACCCAATTTACCTCAAGGTTACGGAATAAGTTGCATGAAGCCATGGGAACCCGTTTGAACTTCAAGATCTGACTTATCATCCATGTACGGATGGACAGGCAGAAAGAGTCAACCAGATTCTGGAGGATATGTTGAGAGCTTGTGCATTAGCTTATGCTACCTCTTGGGATAAGAGTTTGCCGTATGCCGAGTTCAGTTACAACAATAGTTATCAGGCTAGTTCTGGATGTCACCTTTTGAGGCCTTTGTATGGTCGACCCTGTCGGACGCCATTGAATTGGAATGAGACCGTGGCGCCGTGTCTTTGGGCCTGATATTCTTCAAGAGGTCAAGAGCAGTCGCCATGATTAGGGAAAGGTTGAAGATCGCCCAATCACGACAGAAGAGTTATGCTGACAATCTTCGCCGAGATTTGAGTTTTGAACCGTAAGACTTTGTATACCTCAGAGTTACGCCTCTTAGGTGAGTTAAGAGGTTCCATGCCAAAGGGAAACTCGCACCCCGTTATGTTGGGCCATTTAAGATTTTGAGTCGCAGAGGCTAAGTTGCTTATCACCGGAGTTGCCACAATGCGTTGGCGAGGAGTGCATGATGTATTCCATGTGTCCCAGTTGAAGAAGTGCCTCCGAGTTCCCGAGGAATGCAGACACCGCTTAGAGTTAATTGAGTTGCAAGAGGACTTGACTTATAAGGAGCATCCCGTGAGGATTCTAGACACAATGGATCGAGAAACTAGAAACAAGTCAACCCGTTTGCTGTAGAGTTCGGTGGAGCAACCATGAAGAAAGCGGCGACTTGGGAGCGCGAAGAGGATTTGAAGAAAGAGTTTCCAAACCTATTCTCAGAGTGAGCCCCGAATCTCGGGGGCGAGATTCTATTAAGGGGAGGTTTGTAACACCCCAAAATTTTGCTTTCCTTAAATTCATGTGTGGTTTGGCACTTTGGTGAATTTTTGGAATTTTCTAGAATTTATTTGGATTTATTTGGAATTTATTTGAATTTATTCCATTTTGAAATAATTAAAGAATTTAATTTTGCAAATAAAATTTTGTTGGAAATATTTTATTTGAGTTCAAAATGTTCCAAAATATTTTCAATTTTTCCGAATTTTTCGAGTCATTTGCTATTTTTAATGAATTAAATGAATTATCGGGAATTATTTTAAATATTAAATCGCTGGAAAATCAACTCGGTCGATTCTTGTTCATCCGATCGAGCCCGAAGTCGACTTCGAGTTCGAGTCCGACCCGAGCCACGTGGTCGGGCCGAACCCGCCGCCTCAACCCTAGTTACGCGGCCAGTTGGATCAAGATCCAACGGTTGTGATTGCGCCACGCCGCTCTAGTCGAGACCGAGTCGAACCCGTTCGTGCGCGGCGATCGTGGCCGTCCGTCGTGCCGCGTGGACGGCTAGGGTTGAGCCGCCGCCTCGCCGTGTCGAGCCGGACTCCGCCGCCCGTCTGCGCCTCGCCATGGAAACAAGGCGCATCTCGACGTCCGAGCCAGATTTAAGGCGTGAGTGCGAGCCCGAGGATCACCGTCACCGCGGCGCACCTTTTGCCCTAGCCGCCACTCGGAGCTCCTCTGTGCTCACGATTCCTCGCCGGAGTTGATTAGGGTTAATTTAGGGTTTTGGCGTCCGCCGCCGTCCGCTTCTCCGTCGTGTTGGTGGCCGATCCGAGACCGCAAGGACGCAGGCGCGCCTGGAGTAGCGATCCACTTCACGGAGACGCCCTCAACGCGCCGTGTGGGAGGTCGCTTTCCCGACTCCGACGGAGCGGCCGCCGCAACACCATCGTCAACCCCAAGCACGCCAACCGTCCGATCGAAATCCAACGATCCAGGTGAGCCACGTGTAACCAAAACCTCGGAACCCAGATCGGATCTCGACCGTTGGATTAAGATCCAACGGCCCACGATCGCCACGCCCGCTTCCAACACATGAGCCTAGATCCAATCCGAGCCGTCGGATTTCAAACCAACGGCCAGGATAGCGCCACGTGTATTTAGGCTGCGTACACTCGCGTGTGAGCGCTGCAGCTCGACACGCGGGGCGCGTCAGGGCCCACGCGCCACCGCGCCGCGCCAAAGATGAGCCCAAGCCGATGGGTCCCACATGTCAAGACTGCGGGCCGAGTCCCCGCCGACGTCGGGCCGATGACGTCACCCGAGTGAGCCCACATGTCGATCTCACGTGAAGTCGTGGACCGAGTCCACGGTGGACCCGAGCCAAGCGTGGACCAAGTCCATGGACCTGGCGACGCCAGACCAATCCAGTGCTGCCACGTGTCCATGCTGACGCAATAATTAATTTCCGAAAAAGAAAATGATTTATTAATTCGAAATATTGATTCAAATTTAGATTCAAACTTCAAACGCTTATAACTTTTGCGTTTCAACTCCGATTTGAGTGATTCAAATTTCTAAATTTGTATAAAATTATGATCTACCTAAATATGAATTTTATTTAATTTTTGGACTAAAGTTTTCCTCTGTAAAATTATTTAATTGATTATTTAAACTTTAAATAATCATAACTTTTGCGTTTTAACTCCAAATTTGACGATTCCAGTTTCTAAAAATCCATAAAATTATGTTCTCTCTGTTTATGGGTTTTATTTGGAGTTTTGGGATGTTTTTGCCTATTGTTTATTTGTGTTTTGCTATTTGCACGCTTTACGAGTAGACGTTGAAGTCTGGGAAGGATTCGAAGGAGAAGTATTGATCAGGATCCAACTCAAGACCAAGAGCAAGTACTTTTTGAAGGCAAGTTGTGCTTTGACCATGTTGATCCTATTTCGAAATCTATTTTGATTTAAACTATTGCATGCTAGTTCAATTAGAAAGATATTTTGTTTAAACATGGGGTTAGATAAGTACCAATTTGCTATATGACACCTTGATTACTTAAGTATGTGCCATGACCCTTTGTCACCCTAGTTGTGGATTACTAGTTGGACATTATTAAATTGCCAACATGGGTTTAGACCGTTGTAGTATACTGCTTAGACCTGCTACGTGCTCATGACATGGTTTTGAACAATCAAATGTTAATATTGACTTAATGATATATTGAACCTGTTTTGGGAAAAGTATCATGTGATGTTGATGGCACGTGGTGCATGGTAATCAACTGGGGTTTGATAAGCAGTTTCGGCCAGGGCATGTGGCAAGAGTAATCAGGTGGGCCGATTGTGGCATTGGGGATGTTGATTTGGTTTTGGGTAGTCTTGCCCTGGTCACTCTAAGGACTTAACCTTGCAAGCCTTTGAACTGGTCATACTTGCAACCACATGGCTGGAATGGGACGGCCCTAGTTGACTAAGTCGCTAAGGACTCACTTGTGGAGCCTCAGGGTGTCAATTACACCGTTTGTGTGATTGTACGGGGGAGCGTATCGTGGCTGTGGCCAGATACCCATCTAACGGTGTGTTGGTCCCATACTTCGCCTTGGCTAAGGGAAGGGATGGTGTAGAGCACGAACCGGAGAGGACCACCTGTGTTGTTTGAGGCTTCCGAAAGGCTTTGTTCTGAAACTTCGCCTTTGTGGTGTTTGATTGTATCTTGTGGGTAAAGTGCATAACCTCTGCAGAGTTTAGAATCTATTTAAATAGCCGAGTCCACGGTACTGGACAATGCTCGGGAATTACAGTCAAGGGTTAGACTTTCTGAAAATAACTTGGATTTGAAAGGTTGGTTTGGTTTAAGAATAAAGATGATGGTAATGTGGTTTAGGATGGGGAAAAATGTTTATTAAACTTCTGGAAAAGTTATTTACGCTTTACTTATTTCTACTGCTTTCGAATCTACTTATATTACTTGTCAAAAGCTGTTTACTGCAAATATACCTTGAGCTATTCCTTTGTACCAAGCCATGCATATAGTATATTAGCCTGCATTCTGTGCATGACTTGCTGAGTACCAAGTACTCACCCTTGCCTCAATACAACACCAGTTGAAGAGGAGACTACACCAGTTTTGGAGGAGGAACTCCAAGAAGATCCGTCTACTTAGGGATGCGAGCCCAGTCAGTTGCCTGTGGTATACTGGATGGCGCCACGAAGTTATCTTATTTTCCGCTGCTATTATTTCTCTTTTAATAAGTTTCGCCTTGCGAGGCATACATTTGTAACTTGACCATAAGGTCGAGTAACCAGTTTGGTTATTTAAATAAAGTACTTTGATGATATCGAATGGTATGATTGTGATATTTACCGATGTTAAGACTGTGTGCACTAGCGCGTTCCTGGACTAGTGCTGAATACACAGAGGGTCCGGATTTGCAAATTCGGGGTCCCGACATCAATCCTTCGCAGAAGATGAGACACATGCTCTTGAGCCTCCCTCCATCGTTTCTTCTCCACCGTGGCCTCCCCTCGAGCTTTCTGTAGCTCCCAGTTCGTATCATCGAGCGCATCCTCCTGAGCGTTGACAAGTCGTGCCAACTGTGTGACCGCGGTATTCTCGTCCTGAATCAGCTTCGGGTCAAGAAGGTTGTTGTTGCGTGGATGGTAGCAGTACTCTGCTCCCTCCAGCTCGCTGGCGTAGATGCGGGCGACGTGTCGCATTGCTCGTCGTGATACTTCTTGAATTCCCATCTGCATTGTCGACCTCCTGGCGGTGCAGTATATTGTACGATTGCCCTTGCCCTTCTTCCTGGCATGTACCGTGATCTTCACGTCACAAGCCTTAATCAGTCCCGCTTGCCTGATGACGTTCACTTGGTATTGCGGCTTCTCAAATCCTTCGAAAAACTGCATCATACGGCAAAGTTCTGCGGCGTGGCCAACCTCAAGATCGACGTAGTTGATCTCTCCCTCCATCTGTCAAAGGATACTTGCGTAAGAACGCAGCATTTTAAAATCGATGAGGAAGACAAAAAGGACTCAGCAAGGGGTATGAACAAGGAAGAAAAGGGGTAAGTCGAGAATTCATTCATTATCTTGACAAATTTTATCTTTAGAAAATAGGTTTTATCCTCACTACGACCATTCTAACTATGGGTGAGCCTACGGTCAGTATGGCTCTGATACCACCTCTGTCGGGACCCGAATCTGCAAATCCGGACCCTCTGTGTATTCAGCACTAGTCCAGGAACGCGCTATTGCACACAGTCTCAACATTGGTACATATCACAATCATACCACTCGATACTAATAAAGTACTTTAATTAGATAAACAAACTGGTTGCTTGACCTTATGGTCAAGTTACAAATATACGTCTCGCAGGGCGAAACTTATTAAAAGAGAAAGAATAGCAGCGAAAATAAGATAACATCGTGGCGCCATCCAGTATACCACAGGCAACTGACTGGGCTCGCTCCCTAGTTAGACGGTTCCTCTTGAATCTCCTCCTCCAAAGCTGGTGTAGATTCTCCTTCAACTGGTGTTGTATTGCGGCAAGGGTGAGTACTTGGTACTCAGCAAGTCATGCACAGAATGCAGCTAATATACTACATGCATGGCTTAATACAAAGGAGTGGCTCAAGGTATATTTGCAGTAAATAGCATTTAACAGGTATCATAAGTAGATTCGAAAGCAGTAGAAACAAGGATAGCATCAATAACTTTTCCAGGAGTTTAGTAAACATTTTTCCCAATCCTAACACACATTTCCATCAACATCATTATTAAACCAAACCCAACCTTTCAAGACCAAGTTATTTTCAAGAAAGTCTAAACCTTAACTGTAATTCTCGAGCGATGTCCAATGCCGCAGACACGGCTATTCGAATAGATTTTACACTCTGCAGAGGTTATGCACTTTACCCACAAGATACAGTCAAACACCACAAAGGCGAGTGTCCATAACAAAGTCTTTCGGAAACTTCCAACAGCAGTGGTCCTCCCCGGTGTTGCACACTAACCCTTCCCTTAGCGAAGGCGAAGTCTAGGTCAAGCCACCGTTAGATGGGTACCTGGCCGCAACCCCGGTACGCTCCCCCGTATAACTTACACAAAGGGTGTAGTTGACATCCTGAGGTCCCACAGGTACATTATTAGCAACTTATTCAACTAGGTCCGTCCCATTACAGACATGTGGTTGCACGTTTGACCCAGTTCAAAGGCTTGCAAGGTTAAGTCCTTAGGGTGACCAGGGCAAGACTACCCGAAGAACCAAACCAACATTCCCGGTGCCACAACTGGCCCACCCGATCATTCTTGCCACATGCCCCGGTCCAAATCTATTTATCAAAATCCCCAGTTGATTACCATGCACCACGTGCCATCAACATCACAACACATGATACCTTTCCAAAACAGGTTCAATATATCATTAAGTCAATATTAACATTTGATTGTCCAAAATCATGTCATGAGCACGTAGCAGGTCTAAGCAATGTTCTACAACGATCTAAATCCCCATGTTGGCAATTTTAATAATGTCCAACTAGTAATCCACAACTAGGGTGACAAGGGATCATGGCACGTATTTAATTAACCAAGGTGTCATACAGCAATTAGGCATTTATCTAGTTTCCCATAATTAAATAAAGTATTTTCTATTTAAACTAGCATGCAATTTATTGAATCAAAATAAATTTCAAAATGGGATCAATATGGTCAAAGCACAACTTGCCTTCAAAAAGTACTTGCTCTTGGTCCTGAGCTGGCTCCTGGGTCAACACCTCTCCTTCGAATCCTTCCGGCACTTCAACGTCTACTCGTAACGCGTGCAAATAGCAACAAATGAATAAAACAGTAGACAAAGAGTGTCCAAACATCCAATTAAGGTTCATAAATAGAGAGAACATAATTTTATGAATTTTTAGAAACTGGAATCATCAAATTCGGAGTTCAAATGCAAAAGATACAAGCATTTAAAGTTTAAATAATCAATTAAATAATATTTCAGAGAGAAACTTTAGTCCAAAAATTAAATAAAATTCATCATTAGGTAGATCACAATTTTATACAAATTTAGAAATTTGAATCACTCAAATCGGAGTAAAAATGCAAAAGTTATAAGCGTTTGAAGTTTGAATCAAATTCTGAAATCAATAAATCGAATTAATAAATCATTTTCTTTTTCGGAAATTCCTTTATTGCGTCAACATGACACGTGTCGGCTCCTGATTGGTCCACGTCAGCACTGCTGACGTCAGCACCGGCCGAACCCCACGATGACGTCAGCATGACGTCATCGTGCCACTTGGCACCACCCGGGTGCTGCCACGTGTCCCGGTCCATGGACATGGTCCACGCGCGGCTCGGGTCCACGGTGGACTGGCGCAAGGCTTGGTGCGGCTGACATGTGGGCCCGCATGTCAGCGGCCCACGTGCGCTCGCACGGTGCGGCGCGCCTAGGCCACGTGGCTACATCTGGGCCATTGGATTTAGATCCAACGGTCAGAATCTAACCTAGGTCAAAACTGCTGCGGCTACGTGGTGCGATCTCAACCGTTATATCTAGATCTAACGGTCCTTAGCGCATCTGAGTTCTTGGGTTTTTGGATTTCACGCGATGTTACCTGAGCCGTTGGATGGCGATTGGACAGCTAAGGAAGCTTGCGAGGGCTCGACGGCGCACGGCGGCGCGGGCTTGCCGGACACGAAGAAGGCGACCACGCCGACGGCGCTCCACACGATCTCCGACGAAGTGAACGGCTCCCACGGGTGCGCCTTGGCTTGAGGATTCCGGGACTGGGCTCCAACGCGGCGGAGAGAACGACGGACGACGGCGGGGCGAAGCGAAAACCGCGGCGGCGCTTCACACAACTACGGTGAGCAATTGCGGGCGCGATGAGGCGCTACGGGCGGCGGCGGCTAGGGCAAAAGCGGCGCAGGGTCAAAGTGAACCTCGGGGCAGGACCCGGGCTTTAAATGCCCTCAGCGTCCGCGCGAAAAGCGGAACCCTAGGCCCACACGGCGGTGAACTCAGCGGCGCAGTCCGGCTCGGTCATGGGAAGGCGACGCAATCACAACCGTCCACGTGTCCCTCTCAACGGTCCAGATCTCCTGGGCGCAAACGAAACCGGACCGGATCCGATCGAATCGGTACGGGCCAATCCTGACCGTTGGATCCAGATCCAACGGTCTGGATCGCTCAGGGCTTAGTGCGGTGCAGTGCGGCTCATCGTGGGCCGTTGGATCAAGATATAACGGTCGCACGGGTAGGGTCGATCGGACGGGGTCTGGCTTAGACGTGGCTTGCGTTGGGTTCGGGTCGGACTCGGACTCGAGTTCGACTCGGGCTCAGTCGGATGAACAGTACAAACCGATTCGCATTTTCCAGCGATTAAATAATTCAATTAATTCCTAGAAATTCATTTAATTCATTAAAAATAGCAAAAGACTCAGAAAAATTCCAGAAAAATTCTGGAAAATATTTTGGATCATTTTGGACTCAAATAAAATATTTCCAACAAAATTTTATTTGCAAAGTTAAATTCTTTAATTATTTCAAAATGGAATAAATTCAAATAAATTCCAAATAAATCCAAATAAATTCCAGAAAATTCCAAGAATTCACCAAAGTGTCAAATGACACATGAATTTAAGAAAAGCAGAATTTTGGGGTGTTACAGCGTACTAGGGCTACGGCATGGTACTCGTCCAACGGTATGTCGGTCCCATACTTCGCCTTTGCTAAGGGAAGGTATGGTGTATGGCAAAACCGGGGAGGTTCACTTGTACAATTAGCGGTTCCCGAAAGGCTTTGTTATGGTCACTCGCCTCCGTGGTGTTTGACTGTATCGTGAGGGTAAAGTGCCTAACATCTGCAGAGTGTAAAATCTATTCGAATAGCCGAGTCCGCGGTATTGGACACTGCTTGGGGATTACAATCAAGGGTTAGACTTTCATGAAAATAACTTGGTTTTGGTGAAAGTGGGAATTGGGACTTGTCAACTTGACTTAGGATGACAAATGCTTTACTTGTTCAACTGCTGCAAAGTATTACTTGTAATATTGTTTTACTGCTTTACAATCTATTATTGTATTTGTGAATGCTGTTTACTGCAAATGAACCATGAGCCATTCCTTTGTACTAAGCCATGCATATAGCATATTAGTTTGCATTATGTGCATGACTTGCTGAGTACCAGGTACTCACCCCTTGCAAATACAACATTAGTTGAAGAATAAGCTACACCGGCTTTGAGGAGTTCCAAGAGGAATCGGTTAACTTGGGGGCGAGCCCAGTCAGTTACCTGTGGTATACTGGATGGTGCCACATTGAAGCTTTTATTTTTAGCTGCAGTTATTTCCTTTAATAAGTTTCCGCCCTGCGTGGCGTATCTTTGTAACCTAACCATAAGGTCGAGCAACCAGCTTGGTTATTTTAAATAAAGAACTTTACTATTTCCCTGAGTATGATGGTGATATTTACCGATGTTGTCTGTGTGCACTAGCGTGAACCTGGACTAGTGCTGAATACACAGAAGGTCCGGATTTGCAAATTCGGGTCTCGACAATTGTTGATATATCAAATGCTATCTTTTGTCTACTAAGTGGATGTCCTAGTTATAGGGGAGGTGCTGCCGAAATTTCTAGTAAATTCGGTAACTTGCTAAAATGTTACTTGCTTTGTTAAATTTCTAGTGCCTTGTGCTAGTTGTTGTTGTGGGTGTAACATTCAGGGCACACGGGGTGCCGGGGTGTTACAGCCATGCTAGTTTATCAAATAATCAGAGCTGATTTGGAATTAGATTATTCTGCTGCGCACTAACCAAACATTGCTTTATTTGACATCCAACTTGAAACCGGAGCTCTGCTGCAGACCATGGACGGAGTGCTGAAGAAAATGATCACATTGGATGTAATATCGCGAGTGGTCATCCCAGTTGTGGGGCATTTTGGGCCGGGCGTGGGGTTTTTTCAAGCTGGTGAGATGGGAGAGTCAAGGAGTAGGTGGGGATAATATCTCTTTTTTTCCTTATAAAATTGAACGCCCCAATCTAATCTCTCTATCTCCCCTCACTCCCTCCCATCTCTCCCTGTCGGCTGGCTAACCAGCCCCCAAACCTGTCGCGCCCTCCTTAGCCCCAGGCCAGCGCTCCCTCCCCAGCCTCGCTGGCGCCACCCCCTGGTCTCCAGCTGGCCAAGCGCCCCCATAGCCTTCCCTCTGCCGGCGATGCCCTGGGTCGCACTCAGCACAGCATTGTCTTCCTCCCAGCCGAGCGCTGCCCCCAGCTCGGCTCCACCTCCAGCGTCCTCCCCTGCCATCCTCTCTGGCCGGCAAGCTCCACCCTGGCCGGCGTCATCTCCTCCTCTGTTCCCCGCTGGCAGACCTCTCCCCCTCGGCGCTTCTTCCCTCAGACCTGTGGAGGTAAGAGCTCGCCCCAACCCTTGCTCCTTGTCATTCCTTCTCTTTGGTTTGTATAGTGTAGATCTAGGTTGGATTTGCTAATTGGATGAAAATGTGTAGGATATTGTGAGCTATTTCGGTTGTGAATTGTTAGGGTTCGGTCCTTGTTTGGATTTGCACAGATCTAAGTCCCCCCCCCAAATTGTTGAATGTACACACGTATCATTTGTGATATGATCTAGTTCTTGTTCGTATGTTTATGTGCTTACATAATTAATGTGAGGGCTAGATGAAAGCCATACATAAAATGGGATCATCATGCCGTAGCTTTTAGCACGCCAGGTTAGGGTATGCCTTGTGCCTATATCCTTGTGTCCATACATGAAAGATCCTTTTTGTGGTTTGAGCCCATGCTCCAAATGTTGGGAGCAGGCAAAGTTGCTTAAGAATCAATGGAAGTGATCTGCACTGTGCAATCTTGAGTAATTATGTTGGAGCATTCGTATTTTGTATGCTTCAGGTGCTCTTGTTGGTCGGTTAAGCAGTGTGCTATGATGGATAAATGATGCCAACATCCAACTAGCAATTTGATTACTTGTTAATGTTGATTAATGGATTTTAAATGTAAACTGAGGAACTTGTCTTGCTAACAGAAAGGATTTTAAATGTAAACTAGAGAACTATAAGATGATCAGATATGTGGTTAAGTTGTCAATATTGATGTGCTTGTGAATAGAATCAAGAGCTGAAAAATCAGAATTTGGAACACTACCAAGTGAGTCTTATATACCCGATGTTTGGGCTTTATAATCAACTTTTCATGAAATTTCATGAGAATGGTAGCAATGTTTCTGTGTTTTGGTCTCGAGATCCTTGAAATTAACGTAGAAGTAAGCATGTATCACGAAATATACTCTAGACATGCTAGTGGAGCCCCTTGAAAGTACTTGTACTGGAAGGTTGAATTTCTTGAGCTAGGAACTTTTGAAGTTTTTCATGAATTGTTTGGTTTAACCAGTCAAAAGATATTGCGATTTTAGTGCCTGCTGTCAGGGGAGTAAATTCCTGCTAGTCATATTCGAGAGTTGTTTTTGTGCTCGGTGAGTAGAGGCCCAATTAAAGTGTTTAAAGCGTCGAATGTTTTGAATTGCTTTTGTTGAGGTGAATGCATTTGTATTTATTGCAGGAATGTGTTTGCAGGAGTGGCTTCAACCTTATGCCACTCCACTCATCTTCTCTAAAGAGGCAAGTACACTGTGGGGTTGAATGTGGTCATGAGTAATATGAGATACTTCCTGTTTTATTTATTGCTCTACAGATTTAGATGAATTATGTTTGAGAGTGGGCATTTGGCAAGTGCATGGTGGAACAATAAAGTGAATCAACAGTATTTAATATTGAAAGCATCCAATATTTTACTCACTGTCTTTAGGTGATCATCCTGGCTTGTGATGCGTTGTACTAATGTTATCGATTAAATTGTCTTGTTATGAGTATGTTACGCATATGAGTATTCTTATGCATATGTTTATGCTTATGCATATGGTTGTGATTAGGAGAATAGGTTCATAGGGAAAATGCTCTGTTGACAGTGTTGTCGCATAACAGATGAGCAATGAAGAGTAAATATTGCATCATTTGCACTCATAGCATATAAAGGGCCAGGTCGGTGAGTAAGTCATAACTAATCCGGTGAGGTCGGTGAGAAAGTTATGACTAATCCGGAGTGCCCTTGTGTGAAACCTACTTTAGGGTAGGTACCTCCACGGGATGGATGTAGAGGGTGAACATCGACGGGTGTGCCCTCAACTATACCGGTATAATTGATGAAAAGGTGCATGAGCATGATTGCATTCATCATTGCATTGCATTGCTATCGATAGACTACTAAGTAAAGTGGGGAAAGAAAAAAAGGGGGCTAAGACGTTGAATTGTGGTCACACTTATAGATGTGTAAGGATCGTGATATTATCGATTTTCTTTTCCATTTCCGCTTGCTGAATTCAATTAAGAGTTGTGATTATGTTACTGCTTCAAAAATTCTATATGGCTATGTTTTATTCCTTTGATGTGCTTGTTGAGTCTTCGACTCACGCTTGTTATTTAATGTTTGTAGGTACCTTGAAGCCGACATGCATGGAGGGGAGTAGTCACACAAACACGTTTTGCTTCACAACAATTTCATATTAACTTATTGTTTCTAATCTTAATATGTTCTTGTCATGCAACTTAATTGTGGTAGATGTTTGGGCTTGCTTGGATGTCTTAAGTGCTTTATATTGTTAGTGAAGACCATGACCCTTTGTATGTGCTTAGCGGGTCATGATGGTTAGTGGATTCCTTGTTGCTATATTCATAATTGTTATCTTTCTTTGCCTGCTGAGTAGATGTCCACTATGTTTAGGGGAAGTACTGCCGAAATTTTCTAATAATTTCGATAAGTTGCTAAGTCAATTTATCTTGCTTTGCTAAATTATTATAGTGTCTTGTGCTAGTGGATATTTGAGGGTGTAACGTTCAGGGCACGTGTGGTGCTGGGGTGTTACATTGGATTTGCAGCACTATCATCGAAATGACCATCTACAGTTGGGGTTCTCCAGCAGAGGTCCATCATGAATAGCTCTGGATGCTGCAGCGTTTGTCTGCTCCTTGTGGGGAACCGTCCCCGGGACTCCACTGATTCACCCCATTGCACCACAAAACTTGAGTGAATCAAGGGAACCTCGGGCGTCCTGCAAATATGCACATGTTGGTCCCAGGAAAGTTCACCAACACGCGCGACAATGCATAATAGTTTGTATCACAACTCATACACAATTAACAGAAGCATAAGCATATTTACATACAAAAGCAGGACTGCCGTCCCAAAATGACATATTTAAAGTTATTACATCAACAAGCAGCAGAAACATAATATAAACAATAAAAGAGTCCAGCGTAGTGTGCCATAGACCCTCAGGCATCTGACTGGGAGTAAGAACGTGCCCCTAAGCGTTAGCATCATCAAAATCCACTGAGTAAATATCCCCGGGCAATACCTCATCCTCACCTGCAGCAATTTGGACAATCCGATTGAGTACGAAGAGTGTACTCGCACAATAATGTAAGTTGTATGCTGAGTTCTAGCTACAGGTAGTTGCTACATCAAGAGAAAGGCACTAGGGTAATTTCAGCATAAAGCAATGTTTGAAGTGAAACATAGTCATGTATAGATTGGAACTTGCATTTGGTAAATATTTTCAAAATCTACACATAATATAGCATCATCATAAACATATTCATCTCCTGCCTCCAAGCATTCTTCGAACCATGAGTCCAACGCTCATGTTCGATTACACCCACGGATACTCCAATACCCGTGAAGCTCCTTCCACGAGCACTCCAATACTCGTGAAGTTCTCCTCATGAGTACTCCAATACTCATGAGACTGAGTTTTTCCCAAACCATTCAATCTTACCCGGTCCTTAATACTCGCCCAGTGACTGACAACTTAAGTGATCGTCCTTAACCATGGATGTGGCCATTCGAATAGTTTATACTCTGCAGAGGTACGAGTTTACCCACACGACACGCCACACTCGTAAACCAAGCTATGAGCACAATTCCTTTGATGTGCCGGCCGAGGTAGACGTGACAAAACCATTTTCTAGTATGCATGATAGTGCATTTAAACCACCCGGGTGACTGCGACCCTTGATCACGCGTGCCCAGTGCTCTATGTGCGTGGATCAAGGAGTACACCCGTTACTGAACTTCCCTAACTCCATAAAGTTCGAAGAATTTCGAAGGACATTCCCCGACACTCCGCAAAGCTCGGGGAATTCCTGCGGACCTTCCTTGATGCTCTACAAAGCTCAAGGAACTTCAAGTGCATATGGTTTAAATACCCCTAGTCATACACAAGTACTTGGCTAAGCCGGCCCCATAAACGGTGTGTGGTTTGCACGATAGTTACTTAAAGAGACGTCACCAGGATTTGATCCTTAAAATCCTTATCCAACATTGCTACACAATATCCACAGTTGAACCATCATCATCATAACCATTTTGATCATTGCGACCGATGGACTAAATCCATCTATCGCGTTTTCTAACGATGTTCTAAGCATGGCTAAGCAATTGTACGAACCCATACATAATAATAAACCAACCTAGGGTGACAATAGATCACGAAAGGAACATGGCAATGGGGTAACGTGACAACAAGGTAATAACTAAGCATTCTACCCAAACATAATTGTAAATTAAAGTAGACATGCAATTGATAAAATAACTTCAAAGCATAATTTGGAAATAATGGGATCAACATGATCGAGGAATAAATTAGTGCCTTGTTGCTCATTCTTGACGTCGTAGGCGTAGTCGTACTCCGGGTTGACCTCTGAAGCGTCGACACCTAACGAGAAAATCCAATTCCAAAGGAACACCAATCAAGAAACAAACAATAACAACACGAGAAGTTGCACAGTCATGCATGAAATGCATCATGATTATATCCCTAATCCTAGCATGCATATGAGAAACATTTTATCTATTTATGTCCGGAGTATCCGGGTTGACCTTCTCGGTACTCTAGTGCTGACTAACACGGAGTATCCGGGTTTAATATCCGGAGTATCCGGGTTATCCGGACTATCCGGGTTTAAGACCATCTCCAACCATATTCTCTTCATTTCATTCCCTTCCCTGTTCCCTTTCCTCATTCTCATTCCCTTTATTTCCCCTCATCTCCAACAGATTCCCTTTAAAGAGAATTGCATAGGGAAAGGAGAGAGAATCCATTGCTAGAGGGAATGGGAGTGGGAATCTCTTCGCGAAGGGAATGCTGAAGGGAATCCGTTGGAGCACTGTAGGGAATGAAAATCCCTTCGCGGAAGGAAAGAGAGAGGGGAAGGGACGCGGTTGGAGATGGTCTAATGCCCGGAGTATTCGGGTTGAGTCTCTCTGTTACATTTTCGGTTTCGCCTGATACATCTGGAATGTCCGGACATGACCCAGAGTGTCCGGGTTGGCATTCTCGGTTTCAATTTTTCCAACCCATTCGAAGTGTCCGAATAAAATCCTGGACTTTTCGGGCTGGGTTTTTCGGTTCTAGTTTACTAGTTTGTACTGACGAACTCGGAGTATCCGGATTTAATACCCGGAGTATCCAGGTTGACTGTTCTGTCCAAAAATGGATATTGTACAATGGGTTCCTACACTCCAACAATACTAACTTGGGTACAGCCTTACCACTATAGAGATGCTATTGCACTCGGTGGAAGGTTGGTTAGATGAAGTGATCAAGAATGACGTCAAGATGGTGATATTTGTTGTTTCTCCCGGTATCAACTCTTCCTCCTAGCTCTTGGAGATGACACCTTCTCCTCCTAGTTCTTGCAATGGCTTCTCCTTCTCCTCCTTAAGCTAGCAACACGACATGCACGGCCCGATTCGCAACTTGGAGATGGTTTTCATGGAGATAAATGAAATGAGCTCAATGTTACCAAAATTTAGAACATGGATGGATGAAGAATGGATTGAAACTCATCCAATACTTGGTGCATCAATAATCCATTTGGATGGATTGGAAGCTCTTGATGAGGAGAATCCAATGGTATAGCATGCACAAGCTCAATCTAGATCTTTGGATGTATTTTTGGGGGAGAAGGGAGAAGGGAGAAGGGTTGGGAGTGTGTTCTTGCTCTCCCTCTCTTTTGCTTGCAAAAATTCTAGTTGGGGAGGAGCAAATGAGGTGGCTTGGAGGAGAAAGAGAGGTGGAAAACCCTTATATATGGTTGCCAACTTTCTCCCTTACATGTGGGCCAAGGTCCCACATGTCATAGAGTGGGTGGGGGAGTGGGTAGAGGTGAATAAAGTGAGAAAAGACATGATGGGAAGTGCAGCCCACTCCTCTCTCATCTACATGTAGGGTCCACATGTCGTTGACTAAGGTGGATGAAGTTTGGGTATAATTGAGTAGCAACTTTGAAAGGGTCATGAACATGATAATTTAATACTCAACTAACTAAAATGATGCTAGCTTTAATAACGTCTTAATTAAGTGTTAATCATGCCACTAATATGAATGATATGAGCATGCCGTGCACGAATTTACCTATCAACAAATTTTGGGTTGTTACACTCCTCCACATCGACGTCCACCCCCACCACCTGTGTAGGCATGATGTCGACCAGTGGCGGCAATGGTTGGGACTGGAGGAGGATTGTGAATCGGTGGACGGTGAGCACGGTGGGACCGTCGAGACCCATGTGCCGGTGCCATTGCCGGAGAAGCTAGGAGGAGGTGGCAGTGGATCGAGCCATGTGAGGGATCAATTTGGAGTGGGTCGAGCAATTGTGTGCTAGATCTGGTGGAGAGGGCCACCGGTGAGGTTGGCATCGGCGAGGAGCCGCGGTGGCATCGGAGGAGGTGGAGCCAACGCGGCGAGGCTGAGGTGGAGCACTCGATCCTGACTGGAGGGCAAGTGCACACCAGATCTGGCAGAGGGAGGCACGAGGCGGCTCGGAAAAGCGTTGGAGGCCACGAAAAACGTCGGCGGTGGCAGTCAGCAGCAGCAGGGAGAGAGGGTGAGAGAGAGAGAGAGAGAGGTCTGCGTTTTATGGCCCAGTTGGGTCGGCCCTACTGAGCCCAAAAACGAAAAAAATATAAATTGAGCCCAATTTGAAATAAATTAAAAGTTTACCAAAATTCTAGATGAAATTGTATTTAAATTTAATTACAAGTATGCTATTCCATCCTGATGTAATATCTCTAATAATAATAACTATGTATTTATGTCTTTCCCAATAAAAATAAGCTCTAAAAATCGACTTACCAAACTACCCGTTCTCCTTTTCTTTGGATTTGATTTGAAGTTCAATTTGAATAAAAGATTATTATTTTTTAGTGCAATCTAACTCATCAATAGCATGACACTACCTTAGCTGTCTCTCATCATGGGTATAACATTTACATAGGGGTGCCTGAGTAAATGCTTATCACAGGCGGGCTATCTTATACTTCTTCCCGTCTTCAAAAAGACGACATTTTGGACATCAACACGATCTTCAAACACAACTTTGACCACCAATATTTATTATAATATATTTATAAAACTTAATAAAACTATAATATTTTGAAAGAACTTTTCAAAACAAATCTACACATGTAATTTTTATGTTTACAATTTAAATATTTAAAATTATATCGATAGTCAAAATTTTGGAAGTTTGATCATCACTATGTCCAAAACGTCAACTTTTTGAAGACTAAGAGGATTACTAAATGTACAGGTTGTCCAAGATTTTTTTGCTATCAATTAAGGATTTCTTTTATGTCTCTCTGTGCTTTTCCTTGAGTGAATGCATAACATTGGTGGATACCTAAATACTAAATGTACATGGTGTCCAAGATTTTTCACTGCAATTAAAGCTTTCTTTTATTTCTCTCTGTGCTTATCCCACCACCCCTCCCCCTACCCAAATCGCAGCCCAAGTTCTCCCATATAAAGGAGTTGCCTACAGAAATCTTTGATCTTCACCCTATTGCATGCCAAAATGTCTAGACTTAGTCTATTGTTACCAACAATTGCTATATGTGTCTTTTTTCTTGCACATCCAAACGGAGGCGTCAGATTGTCTCCTACTATTCAAGAGGTAAATGTTCTAATGCTATGTTGTTTTATAGAACTATCATGTGTTTGAGCATTGTGTCTTGAAGTATCTACCGTGGGATTGAAGAGAGATCAAGGGGATGGTGTGGGGTTACGGATAAGTAGAGTGTGATTGGAAGATGGGAGAAGGTGTGGGGTTAGGGATAGGGTAGAGAGTGATGGGAAGATGGATCTGTCAAGGGTGGAGACTAGGGGATAATGGATTTAGCTCCTAAGGATAGTAAGCAATGTTATCAAGGCATCACCTTGTCATCCAACCACTCTAGGTACCTCGCCAAAGTAGGTCACTTTGCCATAGAAAGAGAGGGGGGAGGCCAGGAAAAGGGTGATTGGAGGCGACCGTGTGTCGATATGTGCAACAAATCTAATGATGGGGACACCTCTTTATCTTGGTCTGCCCATGCCAGATTTGGCTACATATCATAGTCAATGCTTCACTCCTTATTGGTTCACTCCTCTTCTGGCTACGATGACGCCTATTGCCCTTCTTAGGGCATACAAAGTGTGGGTGACATGGGCCAGGTTGTTGGGCTTCATTGGCTAGGTGGCCTGGTGGGCTCTTTTTTTCTTCCTTTAACGTTTCCAAATCTTTATGTGTTTGCCATCTCCTTTAGTAGCCGCTACATGCTAATTCATACAATGTTGTGACGTTGCTAAATTATTGTGTGTTTGGTTAGTGGGATGGAGTGGAATGGAACCATCCCATCCCACCAAGTCTAGTGTTTGGTTGGAGAGCTGATGATGGCTCGGTTCTAGAAAAGAGAATATTCTCTCTAGATTCGGGACGGCCAGGTTCTACAAATTTTCTGGAACGCAGCCATACCACTTGGAATGTGAGAGTGACAGTGGGCCCTGTCTGAGAATCTGGGACGGAACCATTCTATCCCTGAAATCTAGGATGAAGCCATTCCATCCCTGAAATATGGGATGGAACCATTCCATTCCACCTCACTCTCCAACCAAACACACAATTAAAGTGCCTAGGTGTCCACGCTACATGCTAATTCAAATAAAAGGGGATTAGGAATAGGGATCAATTAACTGAGGGTGCAGAGCTGTCACCCAAAGTAGATCTATGTGGAGTGGTCTAGAGACATATATTCAAAAGAGGTACACTGTTCTTAGCATGATTTAATGGATGCACCAAATCACTCTTTCAATCACTCTTTTCTTATGTTGGCCCTGCCAACTCCTACAAGCGAGATATCTGCTAGAGAAACATTATCCTTCAATTCTTCATTTTTTGGTTCCTGTTTTGCTTCATAGTAGTTAAAAAAATATTTTCTTACTGCCTTAACTCTCACCATCACATCCCAATGGGACCGTTTGGAACACGAAAAATTCTCCTTGATTTCTACGTACAGAAGTTTAATTATTTCTCACAGTTACATGGCACACCAAATTTGAAAGTAGAAGACATACACATTTTGAGAATATAATCTAGCTTGGTGACATGAAGCAGTCACGTTTTATATATATTTTGGCATATATTTGTTTTGTTAATTTATCATGGTTTATGGCTATGTTTATATATAGTATGCTGTACTGTGCATTTAATTTTTTTTTTTGGGTGGGGGGGGGGGGGATTGAATGGAAATTAGGTGCATTAACCATATTGGTGTTTTTATTGGGTGAATCCAAAGAATTTTGGCAATTGCAACATGGCGTTCAATGTTTGGATAGACAGAACTTAATTCTAATTTTACGATAGCTGTATACAAAAGTATATATAGAAAAGGGTTAAGAATATTTAAGTTGCTAGACTAAGTTAGAACGTAACATGTTGGGTCTGCAAAAACAGTTTAAAAAACAACAGAGAAATAGGTACTGGTTGTGTTATGCTTTCGTTGAAATAATTAGTAGATTATCTCATAGTAGTTAGCGTCTTGACCAGTATCATGATAACATTTCTTAGTCCCAAAACTAAAATTGGCTTGAAGTTCTAGATTCCACGTTAGTCACTTCATGTGAACCCTTTCCGTCTTAATGTATATTTTTCCGGGCAAAACGGAGAAACGAAAACATTTTTTCCATGCTCCGGAGGAAAAACGGACCACAAAACTTTTTTTCGGTTTTTTATAGGAAAAACGGCCAACGAAAATATTTTTTCCATGCTCCGGAGGGAAAACGGACCACAAAAACATTTTTTTCGGGCAAAACGGAGAAACGAAAACATTTTTTCAATGCTCCGGAGGAAAAAACGGATCACAAAAACATTTTTTTTGGGCAAAACGGAGAAAGGACCTGAACGAAAAGTGTACGGACCTATTTGTTATGATTTTGGACCTGTTCGCTATTTTGAAAAACTATAAAAGGGCTCGTTTACGATTCGTATTTAACGGGAGGTTCTTTATGTAAAACGGCGAAGGAGGGACCTAAACACGAACCGGGGAAAAAATCTCCCTCTCACAAAAAATTGCAAAGGACCTATCCGTAATTTCAAGAACTGGAGGGGTTTTTTTGCAAAAAGAGGAGAGAGAGGGGGTGGGACGCGTGGCCATTCTCTCTGCGTGCGCTTTCTCCGATCCTTATATCCGGTAGGATTTCTGTTTTTCCTTGAAGGAAAATGATTCATTAGCACAAGATTTTCTACCTGGTCCAGTCAAACGAATGCTGACAAGCGTCCAATCAAACTCCACTGAGACAGCAATTTCTGTACAGGATTCGAATTCAGATGATGTTACATATGTGAGTTACACTTCTTGATCTTCATTTAATCCTATGAACATTAATATCACTTTTTGTCTTTAGTTAACTATTGTATCTATATATATAAGATTAGCCATCCTAAAAAAATAAGGGGCAATTACCAGGATAATACTATAAATCTATAACAAATATCATGGCTTGGTTTTTGCCAACAATGTCAAACTTGTTCAAGTGTGGGTTTGTACTTTCATGTTAATCATACGAGTGCTTGATCCTGAGGCCGATTTGTGGAAACCTGGTCGTCCCTTTTGATTTTTTTTAGAGGGTGTGACAATTGACTAGTTTAGTCACCTTAAGGCTCATAACGCACACGTCATAAGTTCAAATCTCAGAAAATTAGATTGGAAAATTCATACAAATAATCAATCCAACTTATGGTTGGTGGAATCGAACTCCTATCATAAGCCAAGGGACAAGGTGCCATATTGCTAGACTATGTTAATTACCGTTGGCTTGGACACGGAAATGTTGCTAAGAAAACCTGTAAACAAGTGCCTTCAGAGAAAAAAAAAAAAAGAACAAGCACACATGGTTTCTTGTTAAGAAAAAAAGATTAGATACATATGCTATTTAATCAACCTCATAATTGTTTTCCTAACATATTCATGCTTCTTGAATACAAAAGAGCTGTCCCGAATTTTTGAATTGTTGTTGGTTTTAAAGTTACACATTTTTACAATGTCACAGTTGCATATTGTACTCCCTTTCTTCACTAGTTGTTGTGCTGTTTATTTGACTGCTTTCACTGTGCAGTTTGCCGCACACCATCCTTATTATGGAGGTCATGATGTCGACTACTACGGGTTAGAAGTCACCATGGACGTGCATGGCCATGAACTAAAAAACGGGCAGTGGAGTACGACTGGAATTTGGGTTAGTAATGCTGGAGATGGCACGAAATCAAGCTACAATTCGATTGATGTTGGATGGCATGTAAGCAACATTTTGACTTTCAATTCATACAAAAATTTTTGGTTCGAATACTCAATAGCCCGGGTACTAATTGTCAGTTGCAACTATCATGCTAATTAATGGAATGATGCCTCCACACAATATATGACTTAATGCCAACTTGGCAATAAACTTATGAAACCAAGTTCATTAGACCCAATTAAACTGTTCAACACAAAATGACAAGACTACCAACATTGCATTTTAGTCGTCAATAAAAACTACCAACCATTATTGGAGCTTAAATGAAATGACTTGGAAAGAAACTTAATTGTCAAACTAGAAAAAAGTAATCATCGCACGCGAATTTTTGTAATTATTGAATTGTTTTGTCACATTTTTTCTGTTCTTGCCTGTTGCACGTGAGGCGATGTTGTTGAAATCTGCATCTCTTATTTACAGATTTACCCCAAACATTATGGCGACTCTCGTCCTCACTTCTTTACCTATTGGACGGTATGTGAAAATGATGTTTTGATTAGTTCCAGACACTTCTGATGGTAAGTAAATATGTACATACAATTACTCACCCATACATGTATATGCAACAGAGAGATGGATATCAAGAAACCGGGTGCTTAAACAAGGAATGCCCTGGCTTCGTACCAGCGAATCGTGCTAAGGTAGAGCCGGGCGCTGGGATAGATGTTAACAATGGAAGCCTACAGAAAATCACGCTCAAAGTGTTTAAGGCAAGATAAGTTGTATTCTTCTTCTTTTGGAGCGATCGATGCTATATGTTCCCAACGACGACTTATGTTCATATGTTTCTGGAAGGACGTCGATCATTCTATAGTCCTTGTTTATAATTAATCATGCTAACAAATACCGGAAAGTTGGAAGAGCGCGCGATAATTGTAGGAAAATATATTTGTACGTTGCCTAGCTCTGTCCTTTAACAAGAGGATTAATCTTAAATCCTTTTACTTGACCCGAGTCCTGATGAATGGCAGGATGCGGCAACTGGAGACTGGTGGGTGTACTACGGCTTGAACAGCGTGCCCACGGCGGTGGGCTACTACCCAAGATCGCTCTTCACCTCCATGGCAGATAAGGCAAACCATCTTGCGTTTGGTGGATTCGTGGTCGCCGACAGGGCCGTCCTAACTCCGCCGATGGGCAATGGTGTCCCCCCGAACAATGCTCAGGGCCGCGCCGCATCTTTCACCGACATACGGCTTGTCAATCAGGACGAGAGCAGCAACCCCATCACAGGAAACTTAGCTACTTTTGTGTCTAACGACCAATGTTACTCTATTACTCCTGTTGTCAACGCTGAGTGCTTTTACGGTGGCCCTGGAGGCTGCCCGCAATAGCTGATCGATGGCACACAGACCAACAAGAACGAAATAAAATGTTGAAGATGTTAGAAATAAGACCCAAATGGTCCATTTATCTCTAATGCTAAAGCTACAAAGAATAGTACCATATTGCTAGTTGAGAGAGGAGAATACCAATTTAAAAGGGGGAGCTCCCACCATGCCTTGTAATAAGGCAGGTGGAGGGTGAGGAGCACGGCTAAAGTCACACGCACGCGCGCGCGTATTTCGCGAATTACCGCGTATTTTTCCCACCACATTGGGTGAGGAGAATGCGCAGTTTGAGAATGCGAATAACACCGCATTGGGTTGCATTCTGACCATCTTGGCAGATCAGTTATATGATGTGTATATGAGTTACACATCTGCCACTGAGTTGTGGTTGGCTTTTGAACAAAAATATGCAGAAGCTGAGGCTGGTCGCTGGTTGTATACGTGCGAGCAACTATTCGATTTTACCATGGATGAGTCTAAATCGATTGTCGCTCAAGCGCATGACTTTCAGCTACTAGTGGGTGAGATTGCACATTTGGGATGTGCTTTACCTGCAAAATTTGTGGCTGCGGGCATTGTGGCTAAACTTCCCCCATCTTGGAGGAAATTTGCCACTGGTCTAAAACACAAGAGGGAAGAGATTTCTATTGAAGATCTCATTGCTGCCCTCGACGTGGAAGAGAAAGCCAGAGCCAAAGATGCACCAAAAACTTCATCTCAGGAACCAAACAACGCAAATGTGATTGAGAAGAAGGGTGGCAACAACAACAAAGGCTTGAAACCAAACAAGAATACTAGCTTCAAGAAGAAGTTTGAGAAGAAAAATATGAAGAACATTACCTGTTATGTGTGCGGAAAAGATGGTCACATGGCTAAAGACTGTCGTTTCCGCAAGAACAGGCCAAATGAGCAAGGCAAGAAAATTGCCAACGTGACCATAAGTGAGGGAACTACTTCAGAAGGGTATGGTAATTCTCCTGTTGTTTTTTCAGCATGTCAATCCACTGATTGGTGGGTTGATACTGGTGCAAATGTTCACGTATGTTCTGACATAACTCTATTTTCTTCTTACCAAGCAGCAGGGGCTTCCTCCGTCCTAATGGGGAACGGGTCGCATGCTTTTGTGCGTGGTGTTGGTACGGTAGAACTGAAGCTCACTTCAGGGAAGACTGTCCGCTTGAGAAACGTGCAGCATGTGCCAACAATAAATAAGAATCTTGTCAGTGGTTCCCTATTATGTTGAAATGGCTATAAGCTAGTATTTGAGTCTAATAAAGTTGTAATGTCCAAGTTTGGAAACTTTATTGGAAAAGGTTATGAAAGCGGAGGCTTGTTCCGCTTAAGTGTACTGGAGTCTTGTTTAAATTTAAATGTTGCTACTCAAGTAAATAATTGTGAATCCAATGTTTGGCATTCTCGTTTATGTCATATTGGTTATGATACCATTGCTCGAATGTCCAGATTTAAAATAATTCCAAAATGTGATATTGTCAAAGAATCAAAGTGCCAATCTTGCGTGCAAGCAAAACAACCTCGAAAACCATTTAAGGGATTAGAGGAAGAAAAGAATTTGGCACCATTAGATCTCATCCATTCTGACCTGTGTGAGATGAATGGATTGTTGACAAAAGGAGGCAAAAGATATTTTCTAACTTTTATAGACGATGCAACACGTTATTGTTATGTGTATTTGCTGAAAACAAAGGATGAAGTTTTAAACTACTTCAAAATTTATAAGGTCGAGGTTGAGAACCAACTAGAAAAGAAAATTAAAAGGTTAAGGTCTGACCGTGGAGGAGAGTATATCTCTCAGGAATTCTCCCAATATTGTGCTGAGCATGGTATAATCCATGAAGTGACACCACCATACTCGCCTCAATCTAATGGGGTGGCTGAGAGGAAAAACCGGACACTAACAGACTTGGTGAATGCCATGTTGGAGAGTGCTGGTATGTCTAAGTCATGGTGGGGGGAAGCTATCTTAACAGCAACCTTTGTCCTCAACAGAGTAATTACTAAACGAAGTGAGATTACTCCGTATGAGGGATGGAAGGGGAGAAAACCATCAATTTTCTGCGAACATGGGGGTGTTTGTCTAAAGTCAATATACCATTACAGAAAAAGTGAAAGCTTGGACCTAAAACAGTCGATTGCATTTTTCTAGGATATGCATATAACAATACGGCCTATAGATTTTTAGTAGTAAAATCAGATTCCCCTGAGATTATTGCTAACACAATAATGGAATCAAGAGATGCTTCTTCTTTGAGAATTTTTATCCAATGAGAGCATCAGTCTTTAATGAAAATTCTAAAACTTCTTATCTTCCATCTACTTCTGAGTTACCAAACATTGTTGAACCAGCTTGTGATGTCCCTGAGGAGGATAATAATATTGTCACAAATGAGACTCCTCGCAGGAGCAAAAGACAAAGGGTTGAGAAAACCTTTGGTGATGACTTTATTGTATATCTTGTGGATGATGTGCCAAAAACTCTTTCAGAGGCTTATGCATCACCTAATGCAGAGTATTGGAAAGAGGCTGTCCGTAGCGAGATGGATTCCATCATGGCTAATGGAACATTGGAGATCACTGAACTTCCTACTGGGTGTAAACCAGTTGGATGTAAGTGGATCTTTAAAAAGAAAATGAGGCATGATGGTATTGTTGATAAGTATAAGGCAAGGCTTGTAGCCAAGGGTTATACCCAGAAAGAAGGAGAGGATTATTTTGATACTTATTCTCCTGTTGCCAGATTAACTACCATTAGAGTGCTAATTGCATTAGCAGCTTCCTATGGTCTACACGTCCATCAAATGGATGTAAAGACAGCTTTCCTTAATGGAGAGTTGGAGGAAGAAATCTATATGGAGCAACCAGATGGTTATGCGATTACTGGACAGGAAAATAAAGTATGCAAATTATTAAAATCCTTGTATGGCTTAAAGCAAGCACCTAAACAATGGCACGAAAAGTTTGATAAAACATTGACATCTGCTGGTTTTGCTGTGAATGAGGTGGATAAGTGTGTTTACTATCGCTATGGTGGGGGTCAAGGAGTAATCTTGTGTTTGTATGTCGATGACATACTTATATTTGGGACCAACACTGCTATCATTGACGAGGTCAAGTCTTTCTTATCTAGTTGTTTTGATATGAAAGACATGGGTGAGGCAGATGTAATTCTAAATATTAAATTGATCAGAACCGAGAATGGGATTACTTTGAGTCAGTCCCATTATGCAGAAAAATTATTGAGCCGCTTCGGTTTTGAGAGCTGCAAAGTAGCCCCAACTCCTTATGATGCAAGTGTAAAACTTCGCAAAAATAACGGATTAGGGAAAGATCAATTAAAATATTAACAAATAATATGGTCCCTTATGTATTTATCTGGTGCAACGAGACCTGACATCTCTTTTGCTGTGAGCAAATTAAGCCGGTTTACATCGAATCCGGGAGATGATCATTGGGAGGCTCTTGAGAGAGTGTTGCGCTATCTGAGAGGTACTACCTCTTATGGAATTCACTATACTGGATACCCTCCGGTATTAGAAGGGTATAGTGATTCAAATTGGATCTCTGATGCAGATGAGATCAAAGCAACAAGTGGTTATGTGTTTACACTAGCGGGTGCTGCAGTTTCATGGAGGTCATGTAAACAGACTATATTGACGCGGTCAACCGTGGAAGCTAAACTTGTAGCACTAGACATAGCCGCTTTTGAGGCTGAATGGCTAAGAGAGCTTCTGTTGGACTTGCCATTGGTTGAGAAACCAATCCCGGCGATCCTAATGTACTGTGATAACCAAACAGTGTTGATCAAGGTTATGAGTGCTAAGGATAATATGAAGTCCTCCAGACATGTCAAACGTAGGCTTAAATTTGTCAGAAAATTGAAATGCTCCGGAGTTATAGCTGTCAATTATATACGCACTGAGAAAAATCTGGCAGACGCTTTTACAAAAGGGTTAACAAGAAATGCGATTTCTATTGCGTCGAAGGACATAGGAATGAGGCCCATATGAGTTACTTAACAATTGTAACCCATCCTTTTGATCGGAGATCTCGTGAATTAGGTAATGGGAAAAACAAGTTGTGGTTGTAACAAGAGAGTACACTAAATCTACCCATGTTCTAAGTACTCTAATCTGTATGGAAGGCTGATTTAAAATCTTAATGTATTCTAGTGTCCTAATGAGAGGAAAAGGTATCGGCCTACATGATACCTAAAATGAATACACCTACTTGAGCCTAACTGTGAGGTCGCAGTTCACGAGAAAGTGGCATTCTCTAGAAAGCTCATGAGAAGATTAGGGAGCATGGCCATTTAACGCTCCGTTGAGGTGAAGTTCTTTGGCAGCCTAGTATTAGTTAAGATTTCGGGTGAAATCTAACCACACAAAGCTGTGAATTCAAGGCTGAGTCCATTCATTAGCTGTGGGAGGATAGATCTCGTTATTCTAGGTGAAAGTTCAACCCGTATGGGACTTTGCACCGAAACACTGATATATTAAACGAAGATTCAACACAGTGATCAAACTTTTGATTCTTTGTCTGCTTCGGCATTGGTGGGGGATTATTAGAAATAAGGCCCAAGTGGCCCATTTATCTCTAATGCCAAAGCTACAAAGAATAGTACCATATTGCTAGTTGAGAGAGGAGAATACCAATTTAAAAGGGGGAGCTCCCACCATGCCTTGTAATAAGGCAGATGGAGGGTGAGGAGCACGGCTAAAGTCACACGCACGCGCGCGCGTATTTCGCTAATTACCGCGTATTTCCGCGTATTTTTCCCGCGTGACTTGTGACTTGCGACGTCGCGGGTCGCCGTGCAGTGGATTAAATCCTGGCACGTCTAAACCCTTTTTAAATTTCGGTTTCTCTCTAAATCGCGGGTCATTCACTGAGAATTGAAACAACCATGATAATGGCGTCAGTTTCCAATAGAAACGGTAATTTGATGACAGCAGTTACTAGCGTATAATGGTGCTGTAACGGTCAAACCGTTACTGATGCGAGGCTATAAAATCTGGAGACGTCCAGACTGAAGAAAAGTTTTTTGCTCTGGCACTCGTGTTCATCCACTGTGACCTATGTTGCGTCTTCGTGCTGCTCGTTCTTCGCCGACCTTCCTCTCGGCGTGCACCGTGAGGCAAGGAGAGCGGTATCTCCGAGCCGTTGCCGCAGCGAGAACCTGCACGGGGGCGGCAATAAGGTTTCTGGGCAGCGCAACTGCGCGACCGCTCGAGATTTCTCTGCGTCGACTACTTCCTCTACGGCCGGTCACTACTGCGCTGCTTCCATTTCGTCATCAAGCCCATCGTAAGAATTCTTCCCTCAGTTCATCACTTTCCAGAAAATATGTGGTATTTTCTAGATCTACTTTTTAGAAATATGTGGTATCTTCTGTCTAGCTTGCTGTGTTTGATTATTTTGGAATTATGTTTCATATTCAAATCTGAAATCAAAATAATACCTAGATGTTCAACAGAAGAAGCACGAAACACAACTAGTACTTTGTCAAAATTCCCCAAGTTCTATATGAATTCATGTCTTATTCTTGCTCTCTACCCTAGACTTTGTTCTACTGACGAATGTAAGCAAACTTGGTATGAGAGCCCTTTTTCGTTCTGGCGCCCCGGAAGAAGCGGTCGCACTTGGAGATTAAGAGGACTACAGTCATTGCATCGGTGGAGAATCAGTTGGAAGGGGTGGATTGTAAGACCCCAAATTTTGCTTTTATTATATTTCAAATGTATATGTCAATTTTTGGAATTTTTTGGAGTTATTTGAATTTAATTTGAATTAAGCCATTTACTTGATTATTTAAATATTTAAAAGTATAAATAAATTTTTGTTGAAAATATTTTATTTGAGTCCAAAATGTCCTAATATATTTTCTAGAAATTTTCTGGAATTTTTCCGAGTCATTTACTATTTTTCCTGAATTAAATAAAGCTTCAGCGATTTTATTTCTTTATTAAAAGTCTTACGGGTCAAGTACTGTTGGTCCGACCCGAGCTGGACCCGCGCCACTTGACTCGCTACAGCCGCGTCGCCGCGCCCAACCCTAAACCTAACCCTGCACCGCCTGATCCCGATCGGACGGTTGCAAGCTAACCGCGTCGCGTGCGCACGGAGACCGTCCGATCGCGACACGTGGACGGCAGCCCGCCATCGTCTCCACCCGAAATCGGCTCGGGCTGTGCCGCCGTGTCCGTTTAGGGTTTGCAATTTGCGCGGAAGCCGAGGCCCATTTAAGGACTAAACCCCGCCGCCGTGTCGCCCTTCCTCGCGCGCCTCTTTTGCCCTAGCTAATCGCACCCGAGCCGCCACCGTTCTCTCGCAATCGCTCGTCGGAGTAGGGAAGGGTTCCGCTTCGGTTTTGCGTGTGCGCCACCGCCGTCGAACCATCTCCGCCGCGCCCGAGGTCAGATCCGGATCCCCCACGTTGTGTCGCACCTATGGAGCGCCTTCATCTCACCAAAGGAGCCTCGAAGCGCCGTCCTGATGTAACATTGTGTGTCCCGATCTTTCGATTAGAATGATAACCTTCGATTTGGGTGGAGACGACTTCGACGATCCGACTACAACGTACAACGATGATGCGCCTTAGCAATCGCTAAACCAACTCCAGAGGGTTATTGACCTTGCCGTGGGCACGATCAACCTGATCACGAAGATCAATTCCTGCAAGCAATCGAAGAACAAGCAAGAGCAAGGCAAAAGCAATCTAAAATTGCAAATATAGATGAAGTATAGAAAAAGTTGGTGTTCCGATACAAGGAGCTTGTTAGGCGGCCGTTGAGCACGTCTAAAAGACTCAAAATAGTAGCAAAAGGCTAAACTATCAAATAACCATAACCCAAGTTACTTTGGGGGACTCCCTAGCTATATATAGGAGAAATAGGTGGCCAAAACCGTGCTAGCGGCATCCAAAGCACAACCATGGCCGAGTAGGACTCCTATTCCTAATTTGACTCGGATTTTGAAAGATGACCAAACTTGTTTTGCAGATTTCTATTGACTCGTAAGGAATTTCGACATGAGGCCAGATTCGTTGGAAAGAGGACGACGAAACCTTTCAAACCAGTACTCATAGATCCCAAACACCCTTGTGGATCAAAAGTTATGGTCATTTTAAGTTGGTGCTGTCCCGGAGGCCGAATCCGAGATGAAGTTGTGCACCGGAAGAATTGGCTTCATGCTTGACTTTTGGGAGTCCTTCTCCTTGGTTCCTAAGGACAATAAAATCATCACAAGGATTAAATAGCATTTCATTCATTAAATTATTTGTATGCAACCCGAGGAACGCATTCACCTGGCAATTGAATTGACGTGCACGAGCTCGAGTAATTGTCCCTTGTATTACATTGTTGGTTTCAATTGGGTTTGTAGGCATGGCCTTATCCATGGTAGTGATGTCCTCATCATCCTCCCCTTCTTACATTTGAGTCGTCCTCGACTGTCGGGACCCCGAATTTGCAAATCCGGACCCTTTGTGTATTCAGCACTAGTCCAGGAACACACTAGTGCACACAGTCTTAACATCGGTAAATATCACAATCATACCACTCGATACTAATAAAGTACTTTATTTAAATAGTCAAACTGGTTACTCGACCTTATGGTCAAGTCACAAATGCGCCTCAGGCTAAACTTATTAAGAGAGAAATAGTAGCAATGGAAAATTAAATAACTCGTGGCGCCATCCAAAGATACCACAGGCAACTGACTGGGCTCGCTTCCCTAAGTAGACGGATCCTCTTGGAGCTCCTCCTCCAAAGCTGGTGTTGTCTCCTCTTCAACTGGTGTTGCATTGTGGCAAGGGTGAGTACTTGGTACTCAGCAAGTCATGCACAGAATGCAGCTAATATACTACATGCATGGCTTAATACAAAGGAATAGCTCAAGGTATATTTGCAGAAAACAGCATTTAACAAGTATCATAAATAGATTCGAAAGCATTAGAAATAAGTAAAGCATAGATAACTTTTCAAGGAGTTTAATAAACATTTTTCCCATCCTAATCCACATTTCCATCAACATCATTATTAATTCAACCCAACCTTTTAGATCCAAGTTATTTTTGAGAAAATCTAACCCTTGACTGTAATTCCCGAGCGATGTCCAATACCGCGGACACGGCTATTCGAATAGATTCTACACTCTGCAGAGGTTATGCACTTTACCCACAAGATACGATCAAACACCACAAAGGCGAGTTCAGTAACAAAGTCTTTCTAAACCTCTAACAATACAAGTGGTCCTCCCGGTTATTGCGCACTAACCCTTCCCTTAGCTAAGGCGAAGTCTAGGCCAATCAACTGATTAGATGGGTACTGGCCTCGGCCAGACGCTCCCCGCACAACTTACACAAAGGGTGTAGTTGACCTCCCGAGGTCCCACAGTACGTCATTAGCAACTTAATCAACTAGGTCCGTCCCATTACGGACATGTGGTTGCACGTTAGACCCAGTTCAAAGTCTTGCAAGGTTAAGTCCTTAGGGTGACCAAGGCAAGACTACCCAAGAACCAAATCAACATCCCCAATGCCACAACTGGCCCACTGATTACTCTTGCCACATGCCCTGGCCGAAAACTATTTATCAAACCTCAGTTGATTACCATGCACCACGTGCCATCAACATCACATGATACCTTTCCAAAACAGGTTCAATATATCATTAAGTCAATATTAGCATTTGATTGTCCAAAATCATGTCATGAGCACGTGAGCGTGTCTAAGCGATACTACAACGGTCTAAAACCCATGTTGGCAATTTAATAATGTCCAACTAGTAAACCACAACTAGGGTGACAAGGGTCATGGCACATACTTAAATAATCAAGGTGTCATACAAAGAAATTGGTACTTATCTAATCCCCATATTTAAATAAAGTATTTTTTCTATTTGAACTTAGCATGCAATAGGTTAAATCAAAATAGATTTGAAATAGGATCAACATGGTCAAAGCACAACTTGCCTTCAAAAAGTACTTGTTCTTGGTCTTGAGTTGGATCTGAGTCAATACTTCTCCTTGAATCCTTCCAGGCACTTCAACGCCTACTCGTAAAGCGTGCAAATAGCAAATACACGAATAAATAATAGGCAAAAAGTGTCCAAACATCCAAATAAAATCCATAAACAGAGAGAACATAATTTTATGAATTTTTAGAAACTGGAATCGTGAAATTTGGAGTTAAAACGCAAAAGTTATGATTATTTAAAGTTTAAATAATCAATTAAATAATTTTACAGAGAAAAACTTTAGTCCAAAAATTAAATAAAATTCATATTTAGGTAGATCTCAATTTTATACAAATTTAGAAATTTGAATCACTCAAATCGGAGTTGAAACGCAAAAGTTATAAGCGTTTGAAGTTTGAATCAAAATCTGAAATCATTATTTTGAATTAATAAATCATTTTCTTTTTCGGAAATTAATTATTGCGTCAGCCTGGACACGTGTCAGCCTCTGATTGGTTGGCTGACGTCAGCCGGTCCATGGACGTGGTCCACGCTCGGCTCGGGTCTACCGTGGACTCGGTCCACGAATCCACGTGTCACTGACATGTGGGTCCCCCGCGGGCGACGTCATCGCACGGCTGGGACAGCTGCTGACATGCGGGCCCGCCATGACGTCAGCGTGACGTCATAGTGCGGTTTGGTTGTCCCGCTGACACGGGGGCCCCGCGTGTCAGAGACACGTGCTCACGCGCGCGTGGCGTGGCTAGGCACACGTGGCTCGATCGTGCCCGTTGATTTGAAAATCAACGGCCACGATTAGATCTAGGATTTACGCGTTCCAAATCAGCACCGTCGATCTGGGCCGTTCGATCTAGATCGGACGGTCCAGATCTAACCCTAAAGCTACAACGCAACTAACCTCAACCGCATTTATCTAAATCTAACGGTTGAAACCTAATCGAGGACGGAACAAGATAGCGGGCGACGTGGCCTCACCTGCGCGTTGGATCTTGATCCAACGGTTCACCGAGCTCGCGGACGACGATGTCACGCGGCGGCATTGCGGCTGCCGGCGCTGAGGACGGCGACCACACGAACGGCGCTTCGGGGCGTCTCCGGCCAAGTGAGTGCACCCAATAGGTGTGCCTTGACGCGAGGTTCTCAGACCGGGCTCAACGCGCGAGGATGACGAACGGCGCCGAAACGAAGGAAAACGGCGGCACACCCCAAACTTCGAGAAATCGTGAGGCGGCGGCGCTTGGGCGTTGGAAACTAGGGCAACAGGTGCGCACACAAACGGCGGTCCTCGGGCGATAACCCACGCCTTAAATGGCCTCGGCATGCGTGCACAAGACGGAAACCTAACCGGACGCGGCGGCTACGTGGCGGCGGAGTCCGGCTCGGTCACGGGAAGACGACGCAATCACGGCCGTCCACGCGTCCCGCTCAACGGCCCAGATTTCGGGCGCGGATCCGGACCGGATCCGGTTGGATCGGTGCGGCCAAATTCCGACCGTTGGATTTCGATCCAACGGTTCGGATCGATCAAGGTTCGACCGGATCACGTGGCTCGGGTCGGACTCGAACTCGAGTCTGACTCGGGCTCGGTCGGATGAACAGTGCAAACCCACTCGCATTTTCCAGCGATTTAATAATTAAAATAATTCCTAGTAATTCATTTAATTCATTAAAATAGCAAAAGACTCAGAAAAATTCCAGAAAAATTCTGGAAAATACTTTGGATCATTTTGGACTCAAATAAAATATTTCCAACAAAATTTTATTTGCAAAGTTTAATTCTTTAATTATTTCAAAATGGAATAAATTCAAATAAATTCCAAATGAATCCAAATAAATTCCAGAAAATTCCAAAAATTCACCAAAGTGCCAAATCACACATGAATTTAAGGAAAGCAAAATTTTGGGGTGTTACAAACCTCCCCCCTTAATAGAATCTCGTCCCCGAGATTCAGGGCTCACTCTGAGAATAGTCTTGGAAACTCTTTCTTCAAATCCTCTTAGCTCCCAAGTCGCTTCGCTTTCTTCATGATTGCTCCAATCGAACTCTACAGAACGGGTTGACTTATTTCTAGTTTCTCGATCCATAGTGTCTAGAATCTTCACGGGATGTTCCTTATAAGTCAAATCCTCTTGCAACTCAATTGACTCTAGCGAGTCTGTTCCTCAGTACTCGGAGACACTTCTTCAATCGGGACACATGGAATACGTCATGTACTCCTGCTAACGATTTGTGGCAACTCCGGTGATAGGCAACCGCCTCTGCGACTCAAAATCTTAAATGGTCCAACATAACGGGGTGCGAGTTTCCCTTTGGCATGGAACCTCTTAACTCCCCTAAGAGGCGTAACTCTGAGGTATACAAAATCTTCCGGTTCAAAACTCAAGTCTCGGCGACGGTTGTCAGCATAACTCTTCTGTCGTGATTGGGCTATCTTCAATCTCTCCCTGATCATGGCAATCTGTTCTTCAGCTTCTTGAAGAATATCTGGCCCAAAGACACGGCGCTCGCCGGTCTCATTCCAATTCAATGGCGTCCGACAGGGTCGACCATACAAAGGCCTCAAAAGGTGACATCTGTAAACTCGCCTGATAACTATTGTTGTAACTGAACTCGGCATACGGCAAACTCTTATCCCAAGAGGTAGCATAAGCCAATGCACAAGCTCTTAACATATCCTCCAGAATCTGGTTGACTCTTTCGGTCTGTCCATTCGTCTGTGGATGATAGGCTGTGCTGAAGTTCAAACGGGTTCCCATGGCTTCATGCAACTTATTCCAAAACCTTGAGGTAAATTGGGTACCTCTGTCCGATACAATCCTCTTTGGCACTCCGTGCAAACAGACAATCCTGATCATGTATAACTCTGCCAATTTATCCCCTGAGTAAGTGGTTTTCACGGGGATAAAATGGGCTACTTTGGTCAAGCGATCCACTATAACCCATATGGAGTCATAACCTCCTTGAGTCTTAGGCAAACCGGTAATGAAATCCATTCCGATTTCCTCCCAGTTCCACTTAGGTATTTTCAGCGGCTGCAGTAATCCTGCTGGTCTCTGATGCATTGCCTTGACTCTCTGGCATACATCGCACAATGCAACATGCTCGGCAACTTCACGCTTCATGCTTGGCCACCAGAATCTTTCCTTCAAATCCTGATACATTTTGGCGCTTCCAGGATGAATTGAATACTTGGAGTCATGGGCTTCCTCCAAAATCAGTTGCTTTAATTCCTTCTTGTTGGGCACACAAATGCGATCCTTCATCCATAACGTGCCTTGCTCATCCAACTTGAAGTCCTCTGCCTTGCCTTCCTCCTTGATGAACTTAATCCTGCGGATCTTGTCATCATCCTTCTATCCTTCCCGGATCTGGTCCCCTAGGGTAGGCTTTACTTCTAATGCGGCCAAGAATCCACTAGGTACCACCTCAATCTTCATTTTCTGAAATTCCTGGCATAACTCATCCTGACTTGTGGCTAGCAACGTACTCACGGTATGGCTTTTCCGACTCAGAGCATCGGCAACTACGTTGGCCTTTCCGGGATGGTAATGGATTCCAACATTGTAGTCCTTGATCAACTCTAACCATCTCCTCTGCCTCATGTTCAGATCCGACTGGGTGAATATGTACTTAAGGCTCTTATGATCCGTATACACTTCACATCTGTTTCCAATCAGATAGTGACGCCATATCTTCAAGGCATGCACTACGGCAGCTAACTCTAGGTCATGCGTCGGATAATTTTCCTCATGCGGCCTTAACTGCCTTGATGCATAAGCGATGACCTTTCCATTCATCAGACAAAGACACATCCAAGTCCTTGGCGCGATGCGTCACAATAAATATCAAAGCTTTGAGCAACATCCGGTAGAACTAACACCGGTGCTGATGTCAATCGCTTTTTCAGCTCCTGAAATCCTTTCTCACATTCTGACGTCCATGCAAACTTCTTCTCCTTCTTCAGCAATTGCGTAAGAGGTTTCGCAATTGTCGAAAAGCCTTCAATGAAACGGCGGTAGTATCCTGCCATTCCAAGGAAACTCCGGATCTGGGTCACAGTCTTCGGCTGCTCCCAATGTAACACCGCTTCTACTTTGCTTGGATCTACGGCGACTCCTTCTGCGGTCATTACATGTCCAAGAAACTCCACCTTGTCCTTCCAAAAATCACACTTACTGAACTTGGCAAAGAGTTGCTGTTCCCTCAGCTTTTCCAATACTCGCCTCAAGTGTTCGGCATGTTCATCCTCTGTCTTGGAGTAGATTAGGATATCATCTATGAACACGACAACAAACTTGTCCAAATATTCCATGAACACCTTATTCATCATATTCATGAAATATCTTTGGCGCATTCGTCGCACCAAAAGACATAATCAGAACTCGTAATGTCCATATCTTGACAAGAATGCGGTCTTGGATATCTTACGATCGGATCTTCAACTAATGGTATCCCGATCTCAGATCAATCTTGAGAAAACTCCGGCTCCTCTCGGTGATCAAACAAATCATCAATCCTGGGTAGCGGATACTTATTCTTCACGGTGACTTCATTGAGTGCACGGTAGTCAATGCACATCCTGAAACTCCCGTCCTTTTTCTTGACAAACAAAACTGGTGCTCCCCACGGCGACGAACTCGGTCTGATAAATCCTTTCTCCATTAACTCCTCTAGCTGTTTCTTCATCTCTACCAACTCCTCGGTGGACATCCGATAGGGTCTCTTTGCTATCGGTCAGTACTGTACAAGCTCTATCACAAACTCTATGTCCCTGTCTGGCGGCATACCAGGTAGATCTTCAGGAAAAACATCTGGGTACTCATTCACTACTGAGACATCCTCTATGCTGATTGCCTTGGTGCTGTTAACCATCAATTGTCCATCTCTAACGGCAGTGGCTTGAAATTCCACTTTCCTTCCACACGGGCTCTCAACTGAGATGGTCCTTCGTCCACAATCCAATACGGCCTTGTGCTCGGACAACCAGTCCATTCCCAAAATAACGTCTAAGGTCTGGGTCTCCAAAATTATAAGGTTCGCTAGGAACTCTATTCCATCTATTAGTATTCTCACCCCGGAACATCCTACTTTCGTTCGGAGTTCGGATCCAGGGGTTTGA
Organism: Rhipidocladum racemiflorum; assembly: GCA_036346355.1. Classification (NCBI taxonomy): domain Eukaryota; kingdom Viridiplantae; phylum Streptophyta; class Magnoliopsida; order Poales; family Poaceae; genus Rhipidocladum; species Rhipidocladum racemiflorum. Next base: position 66,862,545 of record CM070570.1, read on the forward strand.
ACTAAAAGCATGCACTTAAGTCTTGCAATCCTCAAATCATTTCTAGTAGCAAAGCCTTGCGAAACAAACGAATGCGAAGCTCCAGAGTCAAACAAAACTATTGCAGTCTTGAGTTAACAATTAACTTACCCAGTACGACATCCGTAGCATTCTGCAGTGCATCTGCGGTGACATGGTTGACTCGGCCTCTCACCACGATGCAGGGTGTGGCTCCTGGTCTTTGGCGCCCTAGCTGGGGTGGTTCCTAGATTGAAGCGAATCGGGTCACTCTCGCTGTCTTCTTGGGACAAGCTGTTGGCAAAGTGTCCTGGCTCGTTGCGATTGTAGCGTCTCACTGCTTCCTTCTTTGAATGCCTGGAGCGGCGTTTCTAGCGGGAAGTGGGTGCGTAGTTCTGATTGACAGGTCTTGGTGCTGGTGACGGTGTCCTTGTTGCATTTTGTGGCTGGAATCTGAAAAATTGATTTGGTGCAACTCTCAGACGCTGTTGCGTTCCCTGGCGTGATCCCTGCTGTTGCATCCTGCGCTTCCTGTTCTCATCCAGTTCCTTGCGCTTGTCCTCAAGAATAAGCGCCTTATTCACCAATTCTTGGAAATCTGGAAAGGTGTGGGTGATCAATCCTACTTGCAACCCTGAGTTAAGTCCCTTCATAAAACGACTGCTGGCTTTATCCGTCGCTACATCCTCGGTGCGAGCGTGCTAGCTGTGTGAACTTGTTCAGGTAGCTCGGCCATCGGCTGATTACCTTGCTTCGGTGCTCAAGTCCTCCTTCTTAAGATCCATGATTCCTTCAGCACGTGATAATGATTTAATGCAGCCGTGAACTCTTCCCAAGTGACATCTTGAGGGTTCTCTTGCGTGGCACGAAGTTCTCCCACCATTCGTAATTTGTTCCTTCCAACTGATGAGAAGCGTAGAGTACCTTCTCATTTCCTACGCATTGAGCTATGTGTAGCTTCCTCTCGATTGACCTTAACCAATCATCGGCCTCCAATGGATTGGCATTCCCAGAGAAAGTGGGTGGGTGAGACCTCATGAACTCGGCAGCCTTGTATTACGGCGTGGTCCCTGATTAACTTGATTAGCAGTGGCCTGAGCAGTGACGTGTTGCATTTGTTGCATCATAGCATGCATCAACTGAGTCTGGGCAGCGAGAAAAGCTCCGAAATTCTGCATATCCAGTGGCGGTGCTGGTGCTCCATCATTGGGGTTTTCTGTTGGGCGAGAACCACTCCCATTGCTTCCAAAGTTTCCGCGGGTGTTCACCATCTGTCGATTTGCTCTAAGTTTTAGAGATGAGAGGGAAACAAGAATAGACAAGTAATATGGAACTTATGCGGGGCGAAAGGTGTAACTCTAAGGTCCAACTTTATTATTGATATTAATAACTTGGTATGGCTGCTTACAATGCCTAAGGGCCTTGCAACACATACTGCACACTCAGCAAACAATGAAAATCCAAATCGAACTAACATTGGAGTCTAACGCCTAAAGGGTGACTCTTTATTCTATGATGCGACTCGGCGAAGGAGTCTCATTATAGAACCTACGCTCACTCATCGAGAAAACCTCCATGGCACAGTGCGGGTGCCGCGGCATAGGCGCCAAACGCATTGCCATGTCCAAAGAATCGTGTCATCTGTGGTAGTCGAAGAAGCGGTGTCCTCATCGAGATCGACTCCTCAGACCGCTCGTGTAGCTCAAATCTTGGCTGCAGTTACGGTCCGTATAAAGCCATCTCCAACTCGTCAATCCTTCGTAGAAGGTGTGACACATACTCTTGAGCTTCCCGCCATCTGTTCTTCTCTGTCGTGATCTCCTTGCGGGCCTTCTGTAGCTCCTTGCTTGTATCATCGAGTACATCCTCCTGGGCGACGACAAGTCGTGCCAACTGTGTAACCATGGCATCCTCATCCTGAATCGCCTTCGGGTCAAGAAGGTTATTGCTGCGCGGATGATAACGGAACACCGTGCTCTCCAACTCTCTGGCGTAGATACGGGTAATGTGCCGCATTGCTCGTCGTGATACTTCTTGGATACCCATCTGCATTGTAGACCTCTGGCGGTCACGGTGTATCGAGCGATTGCACTGGCCCTTCTTCCTAGCAGTACCTCAATCTTCACGCCACAAGCCTTGATCAATCCTCGCTTGTCTAATCGCTTCCACTTGGTATTGCGGCTTCTCAAAATCTCCGAGAGTCTGAAGCATATGCCAAAGTTCATGGCGTGACCAACCTCGGATCGACGTAGTTGATCTCTCCCTCCATCTGTCACAAGAGTGCTCACGTAAGAACTCGAAATTTTAAATCGTGACAAGGTAAGGGAATATTCAGCAAGAGACAAGGAAAGAGAGAAGGGGATAAGTCGAGATGTCATTTCTTATCTTGACAAATTTTTAGCTTTAGAAAATAAGTTTTATCCTCACTACGACCATTCTAGCTTAGGGTTGAGCCTACGGTCAGTATGGCTCTGATACCACCTCTGTCGGGACCCCGAATTTGCAAATCCGGACCCTCTGTGTATTCAGCACTAGTCCAGGAACACGCTAGTGCACACAGTCTTAACATCGGTAAATATCACAATCATACCACTCGATACTAATAAAGTACTTTATTTAAATAGTCAAACTGGTTACTCGACCTTATGGTCAAGTCACAAATGTACGCCTCGCAGGGCGAAACTTATTAAGAGAGAAATAGTAGCAGCGGAAAATCAAATAACTTCGTGGCGCCATCCAGTATACCACAGGCAACTGACTGGGCTCGCTTCCCTAAGTAGACGGATCCTCTTGGAGCTCCTCCTCCAAAGCTGGTGTCGTCTCCTCTTCAACTGGTGTTGCATTGTGGCAAGGGTGAGTACTTGGTACTCAGCAAGTCATGCACAGAATGCAGCTAATATACTACATGCATGGCTTAATACAAAGGAATAGCTCAAGGTATATTTGCAGAAAACAGCATTTAACAAGTATCATAAATAGATTCGAAAGCAGTAGAAATAAGTAAAGCATAGATAACTTTTCAAGGAGTTTAATAAACATTTTTCCCATCCTAATCCACATTTCCATCAACATCATTATTAATTCAACCCAACCTTTTAGATCCAAGTTATTTTTGAGAAAATCTAACCCTTGACTGTAATTCCCGAGCGATGTCCAATACCGCGGACACGGCTATTCGAATAGATTCTACACTCTGCAGAGGTTATGCACTTTACCCACAAGATACAGTCAAACACCACAAAGGCGAAGTTCAGTAACAAAGTCTTTCGGAAACCTCTAACAATACAAGTGGTCCTCCCGGTTATTGCGCACTAACCCTTCCCTTAGCTAAGGCGAAGTCTAGGCCAATCAATCAGTTAGATGGGTACCTGGCCTCGGCCAGACGCTCCCCGCACAACTTACACAAAGGGTGTAGTTGACCTCTGAGGTCCCACAGTGCGTCATTAGCAACTTAATCAACTAGGTCCGTCCCATTACAGACATGTGGTTGCAAGTTAGACCCGAGTTCAAAGTCTTGCAAGGTTAAGTCCTTAGGGTGACTCAAGGCAAGACTACCCGAAGAACCAAATCAACATCCCCAATGCCACAATCGGCCCACTGATTACTCTTGCCACATGCCCCTGGCCGAAAACTATTTATCAAACCCAGCTTGATTACCATGCACCACGTGCCATCAACATCACATGATACCTTTCCAAAACAGGTTCAATATATCATTAAGTCAATATTAGCATTTGATTGTCCAAAATCATGTCATGAGCACGAGCGTGTCTAAGCAGTATACTACTGGTCTAAAACCCATGTTGGCAATTTAATAATGTCCAACTATTAAACCACAACTAGGGTGACAAGGGGTCATGGCACATACTTAAATAATCAAGGTGTCATACAGCAAATTGGTACTTATCTAATCCCCCATATTTAAATAAAGTATTTTTTTCTATTTGAACTTAGCATGCAATAGGTTAAATCAAAATAGATTTCGAAATAGGATCAACATGGTCAAAGCACAACTTGCCTTCAAAAAGTACTTGTTCTTGGTCTTGAGTTGGATCCTGAGTCAATACTTCTCCTTCGAATCCTTCCGGCACTTCAACGTCTACTCGTAAAGCGTGCAAATAGCAAATACACGAATAAATAATAGGCAAAAAGTGTCCAAACATCCAAATAAAATCCATAAACAGAGAGAACATAATTTTATGAATTTTTAGAAACTGGAATCGTGAAATTTGGAGTTAAAACGCAAAAGTTATGATTATTTAAAGTTTAAATAATCAATTAAATAATTTTACAGAGAAAAACTTTAGTCCAAAAATTAAATAAAATTCATATTTAGGTAGATCTCAATTTTATACAAATTTAGAAATTTGAATCACTCAAATCGGAGTTGAAACGCATAAAAGTTATAAGCGTTTGAAGTTTGAATCAAAATCACGAAATCATTATTTCGAATTAATAAATCATTTTCTTTTGAAATTAATTATTGCGTCAGCCTGGACATGTGTCGACCTCGATTGGTTGGCTGACGTCGGCCGTCCATGGGCGTGGTCACGAATCACGTGTCAGCGACATGGGTCCCCGTGAGCGGCGTCATCGCGGTGGGACATTTGGCGACATCGCGGAGCCCGCCATGGCGTCGTGGCGTGGCGTCATAGTGCCGGTTTGGTTGTCCCGGCCCGACGACACGGGGCGCGTGTCGAGAACCGCGCGTGCTCGCAGCGGCGTGGCGTGGCTAGGCACCGCGTGGCTCGTCGTGCCGTTGATTTGAAAATCAACGGCCACGATTAGATCTAGGATTTACGCGTTCCAAATCGGCCGTCGATGCGGGCCGTTCGATCTAGATCGGACGGTCCAGATCTAACCCTAAAGCTACAACGCAACTAACCTCAACCGCATTTATCTAAATCTAACGGTTGAAACCTAATCGAGGGCGGGAGCGATAGCAGGCGGCGTGGCCTCACCTCGCATGCGTTGGATCTTGATCCAACGGTTCACCGAGCTCGCGGACGACGATGGCACGCGGGCGGCATTGCGGCTGTTGCCGGCCGAGGACGGCGACCACACGAACGGGCGCCGGGCGTCTCCGGCCAAGTGAGTGCACCCAATAGGTGTGCCTTGACGCCGAGGTTCTCAGACTCCAGGCTCGAACGCGCGCGAGGATGACGAACGGCGCCGAAACGATGAAAACGCGCGCACACCCCAAACTTCGAGAAATCGTGAGGCGACGGGCGGCAGCTTGGGCGTTGGAAACTAGGGCAACAGTGCGCACACGAACGGGCGGTCTCGGCGATAACTCACGCTTAAATGGCCTCGTGATATGCGTGCACAAGACGGAAACCTAACTGTGACGCGCGGCGCTACGCGTGGCGGAGTCCGCTTTGGCCACGTGAAGACGACGCAATCACGGCCGCCCACGCTGCCCCGCTAACGGCCCAGATTTCGGGCGCAACGGATCGGACGGATCCGGTTGGATCGGTGCGGCCAAGTCCGGCCAGTTGGATTTCGATCCAACGGTTCGGATCGATCAAGGTTCGACCGGATCACGTGGCTCGGGTCGGACTCGAACTCGAGTCTGACTCGGGCTCGGTCGGATGAACAGTGCAAACCCACTCGCATTTTCCAGCGATTTAATAAATAAAATAATTCCCAGTAATTCATTTAATTCATTAAAAATAGCAAAAGACTCAGAAAAATTCCAGAAAAATTCTGGAAAATACTTTGGATCATTTTGGACTCAAATAAAATATTTCCAACAAAATTTTATTTGCAAAGTTTAATTCTTTAATTATTTCAAAATGGAATAAATTCAAATAAATTCAAATAAATTCCAAATAAATCCAAATAAATTCCAGAAAATTCCAAAAATTCACCAAAGTGCCAAATCACACATGAATTTAAGGAAAGCAAAATTTTGGGGTGTTACATCGACTCAAGTTCATCATCTTCTCCCAAGTATGGCTTTAGATATGATAATTGAGTTGACGGGCTCGAGCTCGAGCTCGAGTCAATGGTCCTTGAACCGACGAAGATGTAGAATGATGGCCAAGGTGGGGGTTGATAAAGCCATGCAGATGGAGCCATCGTAGTAGATGTATACGAAGTAGAGGATGCCGTGAGTGTCGCCAACTTAATGGTCATAGCCAAGGTGGGGGTCGATGAAACCATGCAGTTGATATAATTGCAGCAACACTTGGTGATGACCATATGTATGCAATGTTAGTTCTATCCATGATGAGCATGGTCTCATCATCCTCCCTTTCTTGAAGTGGAGTCGTCCTCGACTCCATCATATTGTCCTGCAAAATGTTAGTAATGACAGGAAACAAAGCAATATGCACATTTGCAATCAAATCAATGGATCGAGAATTTCTATCAACCATATCCTCCCTTTCTTGAAAACTATCATGTGACTTGTGAATGGAACCAAATGTACTTGGTATGACATGATTAGTGATATGGCAATTATTAAATTGATGACATTGTTGCATTGCAAACGGAGGTTTAAAATCTGAACAAATATAAACTCGATGTGCTTTATACTCTCCTTTCTCACTATTTTTGCCAATAACATAAAAAATATTTCGCGATAACCATGACAAATCAGAATGTACAAAAAGTCTCTCCTGTAAATAATTCAGATCACATGGAACATCAAATTCAATGTAGCCTAATGTATATAAAGGAGACATCAATTTCAACTCGTCATTTTCGCTTCTGATGTGAATGACATGTTTATTTTCAGCATAAGTGTCTAATGTGTTAACAAAAGTGACATGTCCATTCACTAGTTGTGTCATGGATATAAGTAAAGTATTATCACACAACTCTTCTTTATCACAAGAAATAGCAACCAAATCATCTTTTAACAAAGCAAAATCAGCAATTGGTTTCACTAATAGTTGCTCTACGATAGCATGATTTGTGGATAGTTTTAGTTCTTCAAAATTATTTTCTCCATGTGTAAAGTCCATACCTGTTACATTACCTTGTAAGTTCTCATCAGCTGTTGTAGGCGTTTCTTCAACTATTATCTCTTCACTTACACATGGGTTAGTACTGATCGTTTCTTTCTCCATATGCTCTTCTACATCATTCTCTCGATGGTGCTCACTTTTCTGCAAAATGTTAGGTACAAAAGAAGGTGCAACAATGGGCGCCTCAAATGAAGCTAATGATTCTTTCAAGGATTCAGCAAGCATATTTTCAACTCTACAAGCACATATAACCAATTCTGAAAGAGATCTATATGTTTCATCAATAAGAGCATCCATAATTTCTTGATTAAGTCCATGTATGAACCTAAGCTCTGTTGCTTCTTCACCTTCAACTAAACCACAATGCAACAAATGATTTTGCAATCGTTCATAATATTCCTTAACGCACTTATTTCCTTATTTCAAGCATTGGAGTCTAGTATACAAAAATTCAGTATGATATTCAGGAACATAATCAATTCTCATAAGTCTTTTCATGGCCTTCCAATTTTCAGGTTTTCTCTCTTTTCTACAAATATGTTTCCACCATGTTAATACATATTCATTTAGCACACTAGCAGCAATCCTAATCTTTTTATTTTCAGACAAATCATACTTACCAAATTCTTTGTCTACTGCTATCTCCCAATTAATATAGGCATCAGGATCATATTGACCTTTAAAAGGTGGAATGGCGAATTTAACCTTACCTAGGGAATCATCATCAACATGTACCTGAGCATGTAGTATGCCATTTTTGTTACTTAGAAGATGAGGTGGAGGACTGGATGTTCCTGGGGAAGTTCCTGCAAGCGTATCAAGTCTAGACAAAATAGTAGCAAGAGTAGTTTTAGCAATCCCCTGTGTGACCTCGATGGATCTAAGGAGGTTCTCTTGCGATGACATACGCTCATAGTGAGCAACAATTCCCTTGGTGCGAGGAGAGTGATGCATGGAGCCCTCGTCACCTGACATGGTTAGTAGAAGACAAGAAAACAAAATCACAAGTATAATGTTTCTATCATCTACTAGGAGGTGGTGGCAAGTCTCTCAACACTCAAGCCTATCACCAAAGCTCTTACAAGTTCTTACGTTGCAGCAGGTGTTGTCGGCCATTGGCGTTGTCAAAGGTTCTCCGAAGTTTGTGTAGAGCGATTGCCAAGTGATCGAACGCTTATACGGGTAGAGAGTGGAGCTTGGACAGGCTTAATTTAGTAGCAAGGGGAATCAATCAATTAATCTCAGAAATTGCATAGAATTGAATTATAGTTCATAATTAGCACTTAGCCTAAGATGCTGATCAACCAAGGATGGATAAAAGGCTTAGGCTGTTACACGGGAAACACACGCGCAAAGATGTTGGAACTTGATGCAATCAAAGGAATGAGCTAAAAAAAATATAAGTGAGGCATCAAAAAGCTCGTATTGCATAAGTTATGGAGAGACGCTAGCTAATTTCTCAAACAAAGAACACGGGCAATAGATTGCTCAAAATCACAAACTAGCACAATATGAAAAGTGCACAAATGCTAGGTTGTACTCAATCAAATTCCACTTTTTTTTGCGCTCTTTGCTTTTGCCTGCACTTTTTTTTCTTTTTCTTTTTTTTTTTTGTTGTGCGGCGGTTTTCTTTCCTTTTTTTGTGGCCAAACAAATATGAGAGCAGCACAATATATATGACTAGGTGCAATACAAGTGCAATCCAAAATATGCAATAGAATGTAACATGAGCAGCCCTAGAGCAATATCAAATATCTAGTCTCGATTATGTTCAAAGTGTTCACAAAGGATGAATTGATTCCCAAAGGTAGGTGTACTGATCTGTAATGGATGGTTTTTTTGATGTGGGGACTATGATCAACAAATAGACAATGCTAAAACGAACTTGGATGGTTTGGATAGGAGGAACAAATCTTTTTATGGCCAATTTTCTGGACTATAGGGATTAAATCAATCTACTAAACTAGGGTAAAGAAATTTCTCACGGAGCAACCTGGTTTGCTCTGATACCACTTGATGTAACATTGGGTGTCCCGATCTTTCGATGAGAATGATAACCTTCGATTTGGGTGGAGACGACTTTGACGATCCGACTACAACGTACAACGACGATGCGCCTTAGCAATCGCTAAACCAACTCCAGAGGGTTATTGACCTTGCCATGGGCACGATCAACCGATCACGAAGATCAATTCCTGCAAGCAATCGAAGAACAAGGCAAAAGCAATCTAAAATTGCAAATATAGATGAAGTATAGAAAAAGTTGGGGTTCCGATACAAGGAGCTTGTTAGGCGGCCGTTGAGCACGTCTAAAAGACTCAAAATAGTAGCAAAAGGCTAAACTATCAAATAACCAAAACCCAAGTTACTTTGGGGGACTCCCTAGCTATATATAGGAGAAATAGGAGGCCAAAACCGTGCTAGCGGCGTCCAAAGCACAACCATGGCCGAGTAGAATTCCTATTCCTAGTTTGACTCGGATTTGGAAAGATGACCAAACTTGTTGACTCGTAAGGAATTTGGACATGAGGCCGGATCCGTTGGAAAGAGGACGATGAAACCTTTCAAAGCAGTACTCATAGACCCCAAACACCCTTGTGGATCAAAAGTTATGGTCGTTTTAAGTTGGTGCTGTCCCGGAGGCCGAATCCGAGTTGAAGTTGTGCACCGGAAGAATTGGCTTCATACTTGACTTTTGGGAGTCCTTCTCCTTAGTTCCTAAGGACAATAAAATCATCACAAGGATTAAATAGCATTTCATTCATTAAATTATTTGTATGCAACCCGAGGAACACATTCACCTGGCAATTGAATTGACGTGCGCGAGCTCGAGTAATTGGCCCTTGTATTACATTGTTGGTTTCAATTGGGTTTGTAGGCATGGCCGTATCCATGGTAGTGATGTACTCATCACGTCCCGTGGGTCATCTTCCTCGGTTCCAGCCACGCGTCACCGCCGCATCTCCATCAACGTCCGCAAGCTCCGTCCGCCGTTGGATCCGCATTGAACCGTCGAGGTTAGCCCACGTACATCTCAAATCCTAGAGACCAGATGCAATAATAGCCGTAGGATCTAAGTTGGACGGGTAGGATTTAGCCATGTAGCGCATAACAGTATTGACTTAGGCTAGATCTCGGCCGTAGATTTGAATTTGGACGGATCAGATTAAATCGCTTAGTTCGCTTTAGATCTTTTAGTAACCGTTGGATTCAGATCCAAAGGCCCGGATCCAACGGTTGCTTACAGTGCCTAAGGGCCTTGCAAGACATACTGCACACTCAGCAAACAATGAAGATCCAAATCGACTACACACTGGAGTCTAACGCCTCTAAGGGTGACTCTTATTCTATAACGCGACTCGACGAAGGAGTCTCATCTGCAAAACCTACGCTCAATAGTCGAGAAAACCTCCACTGCCTTCTTGCGGCGGGTGCGACGGCATAGGCGCGAAGCGATCGCCATGCCCCACAACGGCAGTAGTCGAAGAAGCGGCATCATCCTCAGGTTCAGGCTCCGGCTGTGGTGCTGGTTCCTCCGGGTCTGGGGCGTCCAACTCCAACACTGGCTCTGGGCCCTGACCATACAGTGCGGTCTCCAGCTCTACGATCCTTTCCGCAGCATAGGCGATGTACTCATGAGCATTCTCTAGGTGCTTTTTGCCTTCCTCGACCTGCCCGCGAGCCTTCATCAATTCCTGGACCGTGTCGTCAATAAGCTCCTCCTGGGCAACGACAAATCTAGCCAAGTGTGTGACGGTAGCATCCTCATCTTCTATCGGCTTCCGCTGAGCTCTGCTGTCTCGACGTGGTTGGTGATGGAATACTGTGCCTTCCAGCTCCCTGGAGTAAGTGCGAGCAATCTGCTGCATCGCTCGACGAGACACCTCCTGGATTCCCATCTCAAATGTTGACCTCCTAGCGGTGAAGTGAAATGGGCGACTGAACTTTGTCTTCTCTTGAGCATACACTGTGATCTTGACGTCCCATCCTATGACCACTCCTGCCTGCACGATGGTGGTCCCTCGGTAGAACGGTCTCTCAAAACCTCCAAGAAACTGCAGCATACGCCACAACTCGGTAGCGTAGCCTCCCTCACGCTGGGCGTAGTTGTTCTTCATCAACATCTGCCAAAAGATACTCGCGTAAGAACTCAAAAAGTTTTTAAAGCCAAGGGGTAGCAAGAGAAATTCAGCAAAAAGCGGTATGAAAAGAGAGAAGGGGATGAGTCGAGATTTCATTCATTGTCTTGTCAAATTTTAACTTTAGAAAATAGGTTTTATCCTCACTACGACCATTCTAACTATGGGTGAGCCTACAGTCAGTATGGCTCTGATACCACCTCTGTCGGGACCCAAATTTGCAAATCCAGACCCTCTGTGTATTCAGCACTAGTCCAGGATCACGCTAGTGCACACAGTCTCAACATCGGTAAATATCACAATAATACACATCGATAGTAATAAAGTACTTTGATTAAGATAACCAAACTGGTTGCTCGACGTTATGGTCAAGTTACAAGGGTAAGCCACACAGGGCGAAAACTTATTAAGAAAATAAATTTACAGCGGAATAAAAGCATCAACGTGGCGCCATCCAGTATACCACATGCAACTGACTGGCTCGCTCCCTAGTTAGACGGCTCCTCCTGGTACTCTTCCTCCAAAGCTGGCGTCGATTCTTCTTCAACTGATGTTGTATTGTGGCAATGGTGAGTACTTGGTACTCAGCAAGTCATGCACAGAATGCAAACTAATATTCTATATGCATGGCTTAACACAAAGGATAGGCTAACACGTACATTTGCAGTAAAACAACAGTTAACCAGTAACGTAAATAGATTCCAAAGCAGTAAAAGTAAAGATTATATCAATAACTTTTCCAGGAGTTAAGTAAACACTTTTCCTTTCTAATCCACATTTCCATCAACATCATTATTTAACCCAACCCCACTGTCCAAGTCCAAGTTGTTTTCATGAAAGTCTAACCCTTGACTGTAATTCCCGAGCAATGTCCAATACCGCGGACACGGCTATTCGAATAGATTTTACACTCTGCAGAGGTTATGCACTTTACCCACAAGATACAGTCAAACACCACAAAGGTGAGTGATCGTAACAAAGTCTTTCGGAAACTTCTAACAACACAAGTGGTCCTCCCCGGTTATTGTACACTAACCCTTCCCTTAGCAAAGGCGAAGTCTAGGCCAATCAACCGTTAGATGGGTACCTGGCCACAACCCCGGTACGCTCCCCCGTACAACTACACAAAAGGTATAGTTGACACCCCGAGGTCTCACATGTACGTTATTAGCAACTTAATCAACTAGGTCCGTCCCATTACAGACATGTGGTTGCATGTTTGACTCAGTTCAAAGGCTTGCAAGGTTAAGTCCTTAGGGTGACCAGGGAAAGACTACCCGAAAAACCAAATCAACGTTCCCGGTGCCACAACTGGCCCACCCGATCATTCTTGCCACATGCCCTGGTCTAAATCTATTTATCAAACCCAGATGATTACCATGCACCACGTGCCATCGATAACAACATCAATAACACATGACACTTCTCAAAAACATGTTCCATATGTCATTAAGTCAATGTTAACATGTAGTTATCCAAAATCATGTTGTGTCTACGTGGCAGGTCTAAGCAATATACTACAACGGTCTAATCACCCATGTTGGCAGTTTAATAATGTCCAACTAAATAATCCACAACTAGGGTGACAAGGGGTTCATGGCATACAATTATATACATCAAGGTGTCATACAGCAACTAGGTATTTAACTAATCCCAGAATTAATCAACATAAATTCTTATTAAATTAGCATGCAATACTTTGAAACAACATAATTTCAAAAGAATGGGCTCAACATGTTCAAAGCACAACTTGCCTTCAAAAAGTACTTGTTCTTGCTCTTGAGCTGGTTCCTGGGTCAACACTTCACCTTCGAAGCCTTCAGGTACTTCAACGTCTACTCGTGATGCGTGCAAATTGCAATAAATAAATAAAACAGTATATGCACATTGCTCAAAACTTCAAATAAAGTTCATAAACAGAAGGAGCATGATTTTACAAATTTTTAGAAATTTGAATCGCTCAAATCGGAGTTAAAATGCAAAAGTTATAATTGTTTAAAGTTTAAAGAATCTATTAATTAAATATAAACAGAGAAAAATTCATAATCAAAAATTAATTAAAATTCATATTTGAGTATATCTCAATTTTGTAAAAATTTAGAAATTGGAATCGTTCAAATCGGAGTTAAAACGCAAAAGTTATAAGCGTTTGAAGTTTGAAAATTCAAATAAATCAATAAACCAAATTAATTCATTTATTTTTCAATTGAAAATCCGGATTTATTGCGTCAGCCTGACACGTGGACCAATCAGAAGCCGCCACGCACGGCTCGGCTTGGTCCATCGTGTACCCGGCCCACGGGGACATGTCTCACTGACATGTGGGACCCCTCGGGTGACGTCAGTGTGACGTCACCGCGCCTCGACCACACGGTACTAACACGCGGGCCCCACATGACGTCAGCATGACATCACGGGTGACGTCATGGAGACGTTGGGCCAGCCGCTGACATGCGGGCCTACGGCGCCACGCGCTAACGTCGGTGGCGACGGCGTGGCCGCGCGCTATGTTGGTTCGGTTCCTACGCACGTGGCACAAACTGGGCCGTTGATTTGAAAATCAAAGGTCCAGATCAGATCTAACCTCACGCGTTTGGAAAATAACATGGTTGATCTAGACCGTTCGATCTTGATTGGATAGTCGAGATCCAATCAGGTTTCACTGCGTCTCTAGGGGTGACGTGGCTTGACCCGGCGCGGGACACGTGGCTCAATCTATGCCATTCGATCTCGATCGAACGGCCGAGATTGCATCTAACGCTACAACGCAGCTAAACCTAACCGTACGATCTAGATCTAACGGCTGAGATCCATCCAAGCACGGTGCGGTTACGACTACGTGGCTTGATCTAAACCGTTGGATCTAGATCCAACGGTTGAAAATAGATCCAAAAACTAAAACATGGAGATTACCTTCGGATGACGTGGACGGATCTGGGCCCTCGGATCTTGATCGGATGGTTCACGAAGCTTGCGTGGTCGGCGATGTCCACGGCGGAGCAGGCTGGCCAGAGACGGAGATGACGACCTCCCAAACGGCGTTTGGGCGCCATTCCGGCAATGTGAGTGGTACTCCCAGGTGCGTCTCGTCGCGGCGGTTCCGGATTTGGGCTCCGTGACGGCGGAGGATGGTGGACGGCGGCGGAAACAGTGGAAAACCGCGGCGGAAACTGTCGGGACCCGAATTTGCAAATCCGGACCCTCTGTGTATTCAACACTAGTCTAGGATCACGCTAGTGTACACAGTCTCAACATCGATAGTAATAAAGTACTTTAGTTAAGATAACTAAACTGGTTGCTCGACCTTATGGTCAAGTTACAAGAGTACGCCACACAGGGCGAAACTTATTAAGGAAATAAATTGCAGTGGAATAAAAGCATTAACGTGGCGCCATCCAGTATACCACAGGCAACTGATTGGGCTCGCTCCCTAAGTAGACTGATCCTCCTGAAGTTCTTCCTCCAAAGTTGGCGTTGCTTCTCCTTCAACTGTTGTTGTCTTGTGGCAAGGGTGAGTACTTGGTACTCAGCAAGTCATGCACATAATGCAAACTAATATTCTATATGCATGGCTAATTACAACGGATAGGCTAATAGGTACATTTGCAGTAAAACAGCAGTTAACAAGTAGCATAAGTAGATTCGAAAGCGGTAAAGGTAAAGATTATATCAATAACTTTTTCAGGATTTAAGTAAACACTTTCCCTTTTTAATCCACATTTGCATCAACGTCATTACTTGACCCAATCCCACTTTCCAGGTCCAAGTTGTTTTCGTGAAAGTCTAACCCTTGACTGTAATCCCCGAGCAATGTCCAATACCGCGGACACGGCAATTCGAATAGATTTTACACTCTGCAAAGGTTATGCACTTTACCCACAAGATACAACCAAACACCACAAAGGCGAGTGCCCGTAACAAAGTCTTTCAGAAACTTCTAACAGCACAAGTGGGCCTCCCCGATTATTGCACACTAACCTTTCCCTTAGCAAAGGCGAAGTCTAGGCCAATCAACCGTTAGATGGGTACCTGGCCGCAGTGTAACATCCCAAAATTTTGGGGTGGCGGCTAGGTCAAGAAAAAAAAAGTGCATAACCTTTGCAGAGGGAAAGGTTAGTGTGCAATAACCCTTTTGGGATGTTACACTGGTTAGTGTGCATAACCAAGGGGTAGCGTTTTATCGCGGCCATGTTGTTGCACCGACGGTCGCTACCTTGTTTCATGAGTATCTCTAACACCCCAAAATTTTGCTTTTCTTAAATTCATGAGTGATTTGGCACTTTGGTGAATTTTTGGAATTTTCTGGAATTTATTTGGATTTATTTGGAATTTATTTGAATTTATTCCATTTTGAAATAATTAAAGAATTTAAATTTGCAAATAAAATTTTGTTGGAAATATTTTATTTGAGTCCAAAATGCCCCAAAATATTTTCCAGAATTTTTCTGGAATTTTTCTGAGTCTTTTGCTATTTTTAATGAATTAAATGAATTTCTGAGAATTTATTGGATTATTTAATCGCTGGAAAATCGATTTGGTTTCTTGTTCATACCAGGACCGTGTCGGTCCGAACCGAAGCCCGTTCTGTCGAACCCACTCGGCCGAACCCTAAGGCACGTGACCGTTGGATCGAGATCCAACGGCGACGATTGAGCCACGTCACCCGAGCCCGAGTCCGACCGAGCCAGACCCGAGCCCAAACCCGCGCAACCGTTGGATCTTGATCCAACGGCTGAGCGTGTGCCACGTCGCCCTCTCCGAGTCCTCGTCGGACTCCGCCGCCGCCTGCGAGTGGACCTCGGTTTTCGCGAGATTCACGGAAGCCGAGGCCCCTATTTAATGCGCCGCCACCGCTGCCGTGTTGCCGATTTCCGTGCGCACCCGTAGCCCTAGCTCACGCCGCCTGAGTCGCCGTGGTTGCGCCGCAATTGCTCACCGGAATTGGAGGAGCGTTCCGCCCCGTTCAATTGCAGTTTCCGCCGTCGTCCGCCGCCCTCCGCCGCCGTTGAGCCCAGATCCGGAACCGCAAGGTCAAGCCGCGCCAGAGGAGACCCTTCACTTCGCTGGAGGAGCCCCGCAACGCCATCATCGTGCTCGCCGTCTTCATCTCCGGTGAACCAGCCCCGCCGCAAGCCATCGCCGAACCCCGAGCTCCACCAGCCGTCCGATCCAGATCCAAGGGCCCAGATCGCGCCACGTCACACCCCGGTGAGATCCCACGTGCTAATCCCAGATCTATTTCCAACCGTTGGATTTAGATCCAATGGCGTAGATTGTGCCACGTAGCCTTCACCGCACAGTACTAGATCCATTCTCAGCCGTTAGATCTAGATCGAACGGTTAGGGTTAGTCACGTTGTTTACGTTAGATTGGATCTTGACCGTCCGATCAAGATCGAACGGTCCAGATCAGCGGAGTTGTTTTCCAAACGCGTTAAGCCAGATCCGATCTGGGCCATTGATTTTCAAATCAACGGCCGAGATCACGCCACGTGGCCGGGAGGCCGACCGTCGCGGTCAGCGCCCGCGCGTGGAGCGTGTCTCTGATACGCGGGGCCCGCGTGTCAGTGGGGCCCAGCTGTCAGTGGCCCAGCCAAGTGCACCATGACGTCACGCTGACGTCACGGTAGGGCACTTTGTCACCCCACTTGGCCGAGCCGGCCGACGCCAGCCGCGGCATAGCCGCTGTCGACACGAGCCGTGGACCGAGTCCACGGTAGACCAATCCGTGCCCGTGCGCCAAGTCCATGGACCCGAGGTGACGTGGCAGCTCCTGATTGGTCCACGTGTCATGCTGACAGAATAATAGAATTTCCGAAAAAGAAAATGATTTATTAATTCGAAATATTGATTTCAAAAATGGATTCAAACTTCAAACGCTTATAACTTTTGCATTTTAACTCCGATTTGGGTGGTTCAAATTTCTAAATTTGTATAAAATTGAGATCTACCTAATGATGAATTTTATTTAATTTTTGGACCAAATTTTTTCTCTATAATATTATTTAATTGATTATTTAAACTTTAAATGCTTGTATCTTTTGCATTTAAACTCCGAATTTGACGATTCCAGTTTATAAAAATTTATAAAATTATGTTCTCCCTGTTTATGAACCTTATTTGGATGTTTGGACAATTTTTGTCTACTGTTTATTTATTATTTGCCATTTGCACGCTTTACGAGTAGACGTTGAAGTGCCCGAAGGCTTCGAAGGAGAGGTGTTGACCCAGGAGACAGCTCAGGACCAAGAACAAGTACTTTTTGAAGGCAAGTTGTGCTTTGACCATGTTGATCCCAATTTGAAACTTGTTTTGATTTAAATTATTGCATGCTAGTTTAAATTAGAAAAATGCTTTACTTAATTATGGGAAACTAGATAAATGCCAAATTGCTGTATGACACCTTGGTTAATTAGATATGTGCCATGACCCCTTGTCACCCTAGTGTGGATTACTAGTTGGACATTACTAAATTGCCAACATGGGATTTTGGACCGTTGTAGTATAACGCTTAGACCTGCTACATGCTCATGACATGATTTTGAACAATCAAATGTTAATATTGACTTAATGATATATTGAACCTATTTTGGAAAGGTATCATGTGTTGTGATGTTGATGGCACGTGGTGCATGGTAATCAACTGGGGTTTGATAAATAGCTTTTGATCGGGGCATGTGGCAAGAATGATCGGGTGGGCCAGTTGTGGTACCGGGAACGTTGGTTTGGTTCTTCGGGTAGTCTTGCCCTGGTCACCCTAAGGACTTAACCTTGCAAGCCTTTGAACTAGGTCAAGCGTGCAACCACATGTCTGTAATGGGACGAACCTAGTTGAATAAGTTGCTAATAACGTACCTGTGGGACCTCAGGATGTTAACTACACCCTTTGTGTAGTTGTACGGGGGAGCGTACCGGGGCTGCGGCCAGGTACCCATCTAACGGTGGCTTGACCTAAACTTCGCCTTCGCAAAGGGAAGGGTTAGTGTGCAACACTGGGGAGGACCACTTGTGCTGTTAGAGGTTTCCGAAAGACTTTGTTACGGACACTCGCCTTTGTGGTGTTTGACTGTATCTTGTGGGTAAAGTGCATAACCTCTGCAGAGTGTAAAATCTATTCGAATAGCCGTGTCCGCGGTATTGGACATCGCTCGGGAATTACAGTTAAGGGTTACACATTCTTGAAAATAACCTGGACTTGAAAGGTTGGGTTTGGTTTAACAATGATGTTGATGGAAATGTGGATTAGGAATGGGAAAGATGTTTATTAAACTCCTAGAAAAGTTATTGATCTTATACTTGTTTCTATTGCTTTCGAATCTACTTATGCTACTTGTCAAATGCTGTTTTACGGCAAATATACCCTGAGCATTTCCTTTGTATTAAGCCATGCATGTAGTATATTAGCTGCATTCTGTGCATGACTTGCTGAGTACCAAGTACTCACCCTTGCCGCAATACAACACCAGTTGAAGAGGAGTCTACACCAGCCTTGGAGGAGGAGCTCCCAGAAGATCCGTCTAACTAGGATGCGAGCCCAGTCAGTTGCCTGTGGTATACTGGATGGCGCCACGAAGTTATCTTATTTTTTTCCGCTGCTATTATTTCTCTCTTATTAAGTTTCGCCCTGCGAGGCGTATATCTGTAACTTGACCCTAAGGTCGAGCAACCAGTTTATTTATCTAATTAAAGTACTTTATTAGTATCGAGTGGTATGATTGTGATATTTACCAATGTTAAGACTGTGTGCACTAGCGCGTTCCTGGACTAGTGCTGAATACACAGAGGGTCCGGATTTGCAAATTCGGGTCCCGACAGAGGTGGTATCAGGGCCATACTGATTGTAGGCTCACCCATAGTTAGATTGGTCGTGGTGAGGATAAAACCTATTTTCTAAAGCTAAAAGTTGGTCAAGATAATGAATGAATTCTCGACTTACCCCTTTCATTCTGATTCATACCCCTTGCTGAGTTCTTTCGTCTTCCACCTTGATTTTAAAGTGTTGCGTTCTTACGCGAGCGTCTTTTGGCAGATGATGATGAAGAACAACTACGCCGAGTGTGAAGGAGGCTATGCTGCCGAGTTGTGGTGTATGCTTCAGTTTCTTGGAGGTTTTGAGAGGCCACTCTACCGAGGGACTACACTCGTGCAGGCAGGACTGGTCATTGGAAGGGACATCCGTATCACAGTGTATGCCCGAGAGAAGACAAAGTTCAGTCACCCTTTCCACTTCACCGCCAGGAGATCTACCTTTGAGATTGGAATTCAGGAGGTGTCGCGTCGAGCAATGCAGCAGATCGCTCGCACTTACTCCAGGGAGCTGGAAGGCACAGTGTTCCATCACCACCCACGCCGAGACAGCAGAGCTCAGCGGAAGCCGATAGAAGATTAGGATGCTACCGTCACTCACTTAGCCAGATTCGTCGCTGCTCAGGAGGAGCTAATCGAAGACACCGTCCAGGAGTTGAAGAAGGCTCGCGAACAAGTTGCGGAAGAGAAGAAGCACTTGCAGAATGCCTGTGAGTATGTCGCCTATGCTGTGAAAAGGATCGCAGAGCTGGAGACCGCACTGTATGGACAGGGCCCCGATCCAGTGTTAGAGTTGGACGCTCCAGACCCAGAGGAGGAACCAGAAGAGGCGCCACCTGCACCCGCGCCACAGCCACAGCAACAGCCAGATCCAGAGCCAGAGGAGGACGCCGCGTCGTCAACCACAGCTGCAGTTGTGGGGCACGGTGATTGTTTCGCGCCTATGCCGTCGCACCCGCCCCGAGGAGGCAGTGGTGGTTTTCTCGACGAGTGAGCGTAGGTTTTGAAGTTGAGACTCCTTCGTCGAGTCGCGTTATAGAATAAGAGTCATCTTTAGAGTCGATTTGGATTTCATTGTTTGCTGGGTGTGCAGTATGTGTTGCAAGGCCTTTAGGCGTTGTAAGTAACCATACCAAGTTATTATTATTAATAAAGTTGGATTTTGAGTTACACCTTTTCCCCGCATAAGTTTCCCTATTACTTGTCTATTCTTATTCCCTCTCATCTCTAAAACCTTGGAGCAATCGACAGATGGTGAACACCCGCGGAAACCTTGGAGGCAATGGAAGTGGTTCTCGCCCAGATGGGAAGCCCAATGATGGAGCACCAACACCGCCAGTTGATATGCAGAATTTTGGAGCTTTTCTTGCTGCTCAGACTCAGTTGATGCATGCCATGATGCAACAGATGCAGCATGTCACTGCTCAGGCCACCGCTAATCAAGTCAATCAGGGGCAACGCCAGAATACAAGACTGTCAGAGTTCATGAGGACTCATCCACCCACTTTCTCCGGGAATGCTAACCCGTTGGAGGCCGATGACTGGTTAAGGTCAATTGAGAGGAAGCTACACATTGCTCAATGCATGGGAAATGAGAAGGTGCTCTACGGTTCTCATCAGTTGGAAGGAACAGCCGCTGAATGGTGGGAAAACTTCTGCGCTACGCGGGAGAACCCTCAGGACATCACCTGGGAGGAGTTTACAGCTGCATTTAGTCAGTATCATGTGCCAGAAGGAATTATGGACCTCAAGAAAGAGGAGTTCAGAGCACTGAAGCAAGGTAATCAGCCGGTGGCCGAATACCTTAACAAGTTCACACAGCTTGCACGTTACGCTTTGAAGGCGTAGCGACAGAGATAAAGCCAGACAGTCTCGCTTCATGAAGGGACTTAACTCAGGACTGCATGTGGGACTGATCACCCACACCTTTCCAGATTTCCAGGAGCTTGTCAATAAGGTGCTTATTCTTGAGGACAAGTGCAAAGAACTGGATGAGAATAGGGAGCGCAGCAACGTTTGAGGGTTGCGCCAAATCAGTTTTTCAGATTCCAGCCGCAGAATGCAACAAGGACACCGTCACCAGCACCAAGAACCGTCCATCAGAACTATCAGACCCCAGCACCAGCCAGAAACGCCACTTCAGGCAATCAACAGGGGACAATGAGACGCTGCTACAACTGCAACGAGCTAGGAAACTTTGCCAACAGTTGCCGTAAGAAAACAACAGGAGTGACCCCAGTTCGCTCCAATCTGGGATCCACACCAGCCAGGATGCCAGCACCAGGAGCAAACCGAGAGACAGCACAACCAGGAGCAACACCCCAGACCGTGGTGAGAGGCCGAGTCAACCATGTCACCGCAGATGCACTTCAGAATGCCACGGACGTCGTACTGGGTAAGTTACTTGTCAACTCAGTACACCTGTGATTTTGTTTGATTCTGGAGCTTCGCATTCGTTTGTTTCTCAAGGCTTTGCTGCTAAAAATGATTTGGAGATTGCAAGACTTAAATGCATGCTTGTAGTTCAAAACCATGGTTCCGAACTCCGAACTAAAGTAGGATGTTCTGGGGTGAGAATATTAATAGATGGGATAGAGTTCCTAGCGAACCTTATTATTTTGGAAACCCAGACCTTAGATGTTATTTTGGGAATGGATTGGTTATCCAAGCACAAGGCCGTATTGGATTGTGGTCGAAGGATTATCTCAGTTGAGAGCCCGTGTGGAAGAAAAGTGAAATTTCAAGCTACCGCCGTTAGAGATGGTCAGTTGATGGTTAACAGTGCCAAGGCAATCAGCATAGAAGATGTCTCAGTAGTGAATGAGTACCCAGATGTTTTTCCTGAAGATCTACCTAGTATGCCGCCAGACAGAGACATAGAGTTTGTGATAGAGCTTGTACCTGGTACAGCGCCGATAGCAAAGAGACCTTATCGGATGTCCACCGAAGAATTGGTAGAAATGAAGAAGCAACTTGAAGAGTTAATGGAGAAAGGATTCATCAGACCGAGTTCGTCACCGTGGGGAGCGCCAGTTTTGTTCGTCAAGAAGAAGGACGGAAGTTTCAGGATGTGCATTGACTACCGTGCACTCAATGAAGTCACCGTGAAGAATAAATACCCGCTACCGAGGATCGATGATCTGTTCGATCAGTTGAGAGGAGCCGGAGTTTTCTCCAAGATTGATCTGAGATCGGGATACCATCAGTTGAAGATCCGATCAGAGGATATTCCGAAGACCACATTCTCGTCAAGATATGGACATTACGAGTTTACTGTTATGTCATTCGGTCTGACGAATGCGCCAGCCTATTTCATGAATATGATGAATAAGGTGTTCATGGAATATTTGGACAAGTTTGTTGTTGTGTTCATAGATGATATCTTAATTTACTCCAAGACAGAGAATGAACATGCAGAGCACTTGAGGCGAGTTTTGGAAAAGCTGAGGGAACAGCAACTTTTCGCCAATTTCAGCAAGTGTGACTTTTGGAAGGACAAGGTGGAATTCCTTGGACATGTAATGACCGCGGAAGGAGTCGCCGTAGATCCAAGCAAGGTAGAAGCTGTGTTCCATTGGGAGCAGCCGAAGACCGTGACCCAGATCTGGAGTTTCCTTGGAATGGCAGGTTACTATCGCCGCTTCATTGAAGGCTTTTTGACAATTGCGAAACCTCTTACGCAACTGCTGAAAAAGGAGAAGAAGTTTGCATGGACGCCAGAGTGCGAGAAAGGTTTTTAAGAGCTGAAGGAACGATTGACATCAGCGCCGGTGTTAGTTCTACCGGATGTTAATCAAAGCTTTGATATTTATTGTGATGCATCGCGTCAAGGACTTGGATGTGTGTTGATGCAGAACGGAAAGGTCGTCGCTTATGCATCTAGGCAGTTGAGGCCGCATGAGGAGAATTATCCGACACATGACCTAGAGCTAGCTGCCGTAGTGCATGCTTTGAAGTTGTGGCGTCACTATTTGATTGGAAACAGATGTGAAGTATACACGGACCATAAGAGTCTTAAGTACATTTTCACCCAATCAGACTTGAACATGAGGCAGAGGAGATGGTTAGAGTTGATCAAGGATTATAATGTTGGAATCCATTACCATCCAGGAAAGGCTAACGTAGTTGCCGATGCCCTGAGTCGGAAAAGCCATACGGTGAACATGTTGCTAGCCACAAGTCAGGATGAGCTATGTGAGGATTTCCAGAGAATGCAGATTGAAGTAAAGCCTACCCTGGAGGATCAGATCCGAGAAGGATAGGAGGATGATGACAAGATCCGCAAGATTAAGTCCAACATGGATGAAGGCAAGGCAGAGGACTTCAAGTTGGATGAGCAAGGCACGTTGTGGATGAAGGATCGAATTTGTGTGCCGAGCAAGAAGGAGCTGAAGCAGCTGATTCTAGAAGAAGCCCATGACTCCAAGTATTCAATTCATCCTGGAATTGCCAAGATGTATCAGAATTTAAAAGAAAGATTCTGGTGGCCGAGCATGAAGCGTGAAGTTGCCGAGCATGTTGCGTTGTGCGACATATGTCAGAGATTCAAGGCAATGCATCAGAGACCAGCAGGATTGTTACAGCCGTTGAAAATACCTGAGTGGAAATGGGAGGAAATCGGAATGGACTTCATTACCGGTTTGCCGAAAACTCAAGGAGGATATGACTCCATATGGGTTATAGTGGACCGCTTGACTAAGGTTGCCCAATTTATTCCAGTAAAGACCACTTACTCAGGAGATAAGTTGGCAGAATTGTATATGACCAAGATCGTTTGTTTGCATGGAGTGCCAAAGAAGATTGTATCGGACAGAGGTACCCAGTTTACCTCAAGATTCTGGAATAAACTGCATGAAGCCATGGGAACCCGTTTGAACTTTAGTACAGCTTATCATCCGCAGACGGATGGACAGACAGAAAGAGTTAATCAGATTCTAGAGGACATGCTACGATCTTGTGCATTGGCTTATGCTACCTCTTGGGATAAGAGTCTGCCGTATGCGGAGTTCAGTTACAACAACAGCTACCAAGCCAGTTTGCAAATGTCGCCATTTGAAGCATTGTACGGTCGACCTTGTCGAACACCGTTGAATTGGGCGAGACAGTGAACGGCGTAATGCGTGGGCCGATATTCTCCAAGAAGCCGAAGAACAGATTGCCATGATCAGGGAGAGATTGAAGATAGCCCAATCACGACAGAAGAGTTATGCTGACAACCGTCGCTGAGACCTGAGTTTCGAACCAGAAGATTTCGTGTATCTCAGAGTCACACCACTCAGGGGAGTTAAGAAATTCCACGCCAAAGGAAAACTCGCGCCGAGATATGTTGGACCATTTAAGGTTCTCAGCCGCAGAGGTGAAGTTGCATACCAACTGGAGTTACTGCAATCACTAGCAGGAGTGCATGACGTGTTCCACGTGTCCCAGCTAAAGAAGTGTCTCCGAGTACCTGAGGAGCAGACACCGCTAGAGTCAATTGAGCTGCAAGAAGATCTGACTTACAAGGAGCACCTCGTGAAGATTCTGGACACCATGGATCGAGAGACGAGAAACAAGTCAATCCGTTTCTGCAGAGTTCAATGGAGCAACCATGCGGAGAGTGAAGCAACTTGGGAGCGCGAAGAGGATTTGAAGAAAGAGTTTAGAACCTATTGCGTAGTGAGCCACGAATCTCGGGACGAGATTACATTAAGGGGGAGGTTTGTAACACCCCAAAATTTTGCTTTTCTTAAATTCATGAGTGATTTGGCACTTTGGTGAATTTTTGGAATTTTCTGGAATTTATTTGGATTTATTTGGAATTTATTTGAATTTATTCCATTTTGAAATAATTAAAGAATTTAACTTTGCAAATAAAATTTTGTTGGAAATATTTTATTTGAGTCCAAAATGCCCCAAAATATTTTCGAGAATTTTTCTAGAATTTTACGAGTCTTTTGCTATTTTAATGAATTAAATGAATTTACGAGAATTTTGGACCAGGACCGAGTCCGAAGTCGGACTCGTGTCAGGCAGAGCGGTAGTTAGGTCGAACCCACTCGTAGAACCCTAGCAGCGTGGCGTGACCGTTGGATCGAGATCCAACGGCCACGATTGAGCCACGTCACCCGAGCCCAAACCCGCGCAACCGTTGGATCTTGATCCAACGGCTGAGCGTGTGCCACGTCGCCCTCTCCGAGTCCTCGTCGGACTCCGCCGCCGCCTGCGAGTGGACCTCGGTTTTCGTGAGATTCACGGAAGTCGAGGCCCAAATTTAATGCGCCGCCACCGCTGCCGTGTCGCCGATTTCCGTGCGCACCCGTAGACCTATCTCACGCCGCCTGAGTCGCCGTAGTTGCGCCGCAATCACTCGCCGGAGTTGGAGGAGCGTTCCGCCGCGTTCAATTGCAGTTTTCGCTGCCGTCCGCCGTCCTCCGCCGCCGTTGAGCCAAGATCCGGAACCGCAAGGTCAAGCCGCGCCAGAGGAGACCCTTCACATTGCCGGAGGAGCCCCGCAACGCCGTCGCCGTGGTCGCCGTCTTCGTCTCCGGTGAACCAGCCCCGCCGCAAGCCTTCGCCAGACCCCGAGCTCCACCAGTCGTCCGATCCAGATCCAAGGGCCCAGATCGCGCCACGTCACACCCCGGTGAGATCCCACGTGCTAATCCCAGATCTATTTCCAACCGTTGGATTTAGATCCAACGGCGTAGATTGTGCCACGTAGCCTTCACCGCACAGTACTAGATCCATTCTCAGCCGTTAGATCTAGATCGAACGGTTAGGGTTAGTCACGTTGTTTACGTTAGATTGGATCTTGACCGTCCGATCAAGATCGAACGGTCCAGATCAGCGGAGTTGTTTTCCAAACGCGTTAAGCCAGATCCGATCTGGGCCGTTGATTTTCAAATCAACGGCCGAGATCACGCCACGTGGCCAGGAGGCCGACCGTCGCGGTCAGCGCCCGCGCGTGGAGCGTGTCTCTGACACGCGGGGCCCGCGTATCAGTGGGGCCCAGCTGTCAGCGGTCCAGCCAAGTGCACCATGACGTCACGCAGCGGCGTCACGGTGGGAACCGCTGTCGACCCACTCGGTGAGCCGTGTCGCGACGTCACGCATGGCCCGCTGTCGGCGACACGAGTGGGCGAGTCCACGGTAGACCAATCCGTGCCCGTGCGCCGGGTCCATGGACCCGAGGCGATGTGGCAGCTCCTGATTGGTCCACGTGTCATGCTGACGCAATAATTTAATTTCCGAAAAAGAAAATGATTTATTAATTCGAAATATTGATTTCAAAAATGCATTCAAACTTCAAACGCTTATAACTTTTGCATTTTAACTCCGATTTGGGTGATTCAAATTTCTAAATTTGTATAAAATTGAGATCTACCTAATGATGAATTTTATTTAATTTTTGGACCAAATTTTTTCTCTGTAATATTATTTAATTGATTATTTAAACTTTAAATGCTTGTATCTTTTGCATTTAAACTCCGAATTTGACGATTCCAGTTTCTAGAAATTTATAAAATTATGTTCTCTCTGTTTATGAACTTTATTTGGATGTTTGGACACTTTTTGTCTACTATTTATTTATTATTTGCCATTTGCACGCTTTACGAGTAGACGTTGAAGTGCCCGAAGGCTTCGAAGGAGAGGTGTTGACCCAGGAGCCAGCTCAGGACCAAGAACAAGTACTTTTTGAAGGCAAGTTGTGCTTTGACCATGTTGATCCCAATTTGAAACTTGTTTTGATTTAAATTATTGCATGCTAGTTTAAATTAGAAAAATGCTTTACTTAATTATGGGAAACTAGATAAATGCCAAATTGCTGTATGACACCTTGGTTAATTAGATATGTGCCATGACCCCTTGTCACCCTAGTGTGGATTACTAGTTGGACATTACTAAATTGCCAACATGGGATTTTAGACTGTTGTAGTATACTGCTTAGACCTGCTACGTGCTCATGACATGATTTTGAACAATCAAATGTTAATATTGACTTAATGATATATTGAACCTATTTTGGAAAGGTATCATGTGTTGTGATGTTGATGGCATGTGGTGCATGGTAATCAACTGGGGTTTGATAAATAGCTTTTGACCGGGGCATGTGGCAAGAATGATCGGGTGGGCTAGTTGTGGCACCGGGAACGTTGGTTTGGTTCTTCGGGTAGTCTTGCCCTGGTCACCCTAAGGACTTAACCATGCAAGCCTTTTGTCGGGGGGTCGGATGGATCCCATAAATTACCTCGGGTGCCACGAGCGGCACGGGCTCACTACTACCCGAACCACCGGAAGGCCGTCCCCCGGGACGACCTAGCCGGGCGCCACGAGAAGCACGAGCTCGTCCCCACCCTGGCCACCAGGAGGTTGTTCCTAGGGACTACCTTGCCGGGACCTGAGAAGGTCGCATAACCTGGTGAATCGATGGCTCGTGCTCAGGTGAGGTGGCCGAGTTCGGAGTTGGTTGTTAGCCGACCTAACGTGATCCCGAGGTCGGTAACCGCCGGCTGCGTAACCTCCGCTAGTTCGTTGTGTTCTCCGCGGGAACGTGGCTGGGGTATAGGATCTGTTAGTTACCACGTTGGACCTGGTCGAACGTGGAGTTAGTGGGCTTGAACAAGTACGCCCCTTTGTAAACTATAAAGCATCCCCGCCGCGGAGGGGGGAGAAAGGAACACACACATACGAAAATATACACGAGCTGGATTAGGGCTATTATCTCCTTCTTGAGAGGCCCGAACCAGGGTGAAGTACTGTGTCCTCGCTCGTTGAAGTCCGGTGAGTCATTCCTCTGAGTATTCCCTCACGTGAGAAGGGGTCGCGGTTGGTCCCTCCACCAACAAGTAAGCTCGGCGGGGGCCTGCTCCCCAATCGTCGACAGCTGGCGCCGTCCGTGGGGACCGACTTTCCCTTTCGTGAGGAATCCCGGAGGATGTCAGACTCCCAGGACCACCGGGGCCTCTACGCCCCCGGGATCGGGGAAGAGGAGAAGCAGTTCTTCGACAATGGGGCTGCTGACGTCGCTGGCCCCGAGAGTCATAGCGATTCGGGAGCTTACGCCTGGAAACGCGCCGCCTGTGGCGATTCTTCGCTCCCAACTTCACGCCCTCTCGGACGGCGAAATGCGGCCGGGCTCTACGATGGCCTAGACATTCCCGACCATCTCGAGCTCGACCAGGGGACCGCGTCACGGGGAGACACCGTGATGTCACCCTCGCGGTCCGCCCAATCCCGTAACGTCTTGGTTGCGGAGGAAGGTGGAAATATCGGGGGCAAATCCCCGGGCGAAACACGCCTCCACCGCTATGAAGCGGCCAAGGAGCACCTGCAAACATCTCTGAACCGGACGCTGGCCAGCTTACGCCGGCAAGTCCGCGATGGCCCGGCCGACAAGACCAGGGCCGAAGCTCGTGAGAACTTCCACACGTACGGGACGCCGGAGCCCGTGCGCCGACGAACGAGCTCGTCACCCCACGTTCCCCCGAGCGGGGAACGCCTTCAAGCCTTGGCCACAGTGGTGCGCAACCTCAGAGAATTTCCTGAGCAAGTCGACCTAGAAGCCATGGGTGCGGCTGTGGCCGACGACCTCGAGGAAATCGCCACGGACATAAAAGCGGCGGAAGCCTCCCGAGGAAGGGATGCCCGGAGTGATTCCTGGGAACGCCGCCGCCAGGCGTCCGTGCGCCTCCACCCCGACGACTCACGCAGCCGTACCCGGAGTGACCGGCGCGAACGCGATCGGGCTCGGGAGGGCACCCGGAGCAATTCCCGGGCGCTCCCTCGAGATCGACGGAATACGAGCCACGGGCAGAACCGGGCCGAACATTCCTCCTCGGGCCACTCTCCATCTTACCAGTGTCAAGGCCCCAAAATTCCAGATTTTTTTTGGGACATCCGGAGTGTCCGGATCAACATCCGGAATGTCCGGACTCAACCCAGAATGTCCGGATATATTGTCCGGAGTATCCGGATTGCCCTGACCGAACACCCCAATCCGGAGTGTCCGGGTTCACCGTACCGAAGACCCCAACCCGGAGTCTCCGGGTTGAACGTCCGGAGAGTCCGGATCGTGTGGGGGTTTTGTATAAAAGTCTGATTTTTGTGGTCCCCTCTCCATTCATTTCTTCCTACGTGCTCCCTCCTTCCGTGCTCCCCACCTTGGGCTCCTCCACGGCGAGCTCCCCATCCCGGTGACCTCCCGTGGCTCCTCCTTGATGGCTTCCCCATCCCGGTCACCTCAAGCTCTCCTTCAAGCCGGCGTCTTCCTTCCCCTACCCAGCTTCCTCTCCTTCTCGTTCCTCCTCCTTGAAAGTAAGCTCCCTTCTTGGACTCCCTATCTAGTGCCCTTGAGTTCTAGGGTTCCTTTGGGGTTGGATTTGAGGTTGGGTTGCAAGTTGAGGTTTGGGTTGAACTTTGGGGATGTTAGGGTTTTGGTGGGTGGTTGGTTTGGGGGTTGTTTTGGGCGATGTTGGATGTTAGGGTGGTAGATCGAGGGTAGATAATGTCATCCCTAGAGTTGGGTTGAGTTTTGGTTGGAGTTGTAAAGAGTGAGGTCCGTTCGTCGTGGGTTGAGCTAGCTCGGAGCTTCTTCGGTTTAGCCACGTGTAGGAAAGTCGTAGATCGGGGCCTCGTGGTGCCGTAGAGTTCGGTGGCACCTCGATCCCTCGTGTTAGTTGGACAAGATGCGCCAGGACCGGAGTGTCCGGACCCGATCCGAGTGTCCGCCAGGCGGAGTATCCAGGACGCATATGGCCGGAATGTCCGATCGGCCGTTGTCGGATTAAAACCCGGACTGTCCGGGTTAGGCTGGTCTGTCCCGATGTGGGTTTTGTTGGGGTTTGCGTTGTAGTCGTTACTTTCGCATTGCATGCATCTCATTGTGCCTTGTATCCGTGTAGAGAACGATCCTGCGGCGACTGACGTGGCCGTGGTTGAGGGAAGTGCCGAGGGGCAAGTCGCTGTTGATCCGCAAGCAGAAGAGCAAGGCAAGCACCTATGCATCTTGAACCTTATGTGAAATCTATTTTTGTGAATTTACTGCTTATTGGATGTTAAGTGTTGCATTAGGAGTTGAGGTGTGGGATAGGCTAGATCCTATTTGCTGCATGTACCCTTTTCATTGTCACTTGAAGACACCTCCCTTGGAGCTAGATTAGGGGTATTAATTGTGTCGTGCTTAGTATGCTTAGGAGTCGGGTTCGGGCCAAGTAGTGGATGGTTCCACTGCTTGAGGTTTTACACATTAAAGTCTATGGAACTGTTTGTTTATGGTTATGTTGTGGAAAAAGGGTATAATTGGAGATCGGGCGGGAGAATTGGGGCATTTGGGTAAGGAGACCCAAATGTGGTAGTCCACTTTGAGTCACCTAAGGACCGATCCGATGTGGCACCATGGCCGGGCACCACCGGTTGGTCACATGCACGATTATGGTAGGGTAAGCCTGTTTTATCGCATGCTTACTCGAAGGACTACGACCTCATGCGGTTGGGCGTGATGATGAGGGCGAGGTTTAGGCGGCTCTCGAGTGGCCAGCCGGGCTTGGGCTACTCGAGAGGGTGCTAGGTTTTCGGACCCATGAGGGTACTTGCCGAGTAAGTATGGATGGGAGGGTTGACATGAGTTTCCTTCGTGGCACATGTCGTGTGATCAATGCTTCCTGCGCAGGTTAACTAAGTGATTCGAATTGCCGCGCTCTCGGATATGAGCAAGCTTGGTCACTGCTGTTACACGTAGTAAATAACTTGAATTGAAGTTCGCCATTGGGCTTGAGCTTGAAATGAATGTGGTTAATTGATGTGGTTTGTTAATTGTTAACTTCACCTAGTGGTAGGTGCATTAACAACCGCACAAAAATTGAGAATTGAGTAGTTTAAGTAACTAAACAACAAGTGTTAAGCATTTCGCAACTGTTCAACTTTCAGCTTATTCCTTGCTACATCCAAATGCATAATATTTGAAGTCGGTCATACATGGACCACGGGTAAGACTTGAGAGTACCCTTTGTACTCAGGCTTCTGCTTTCGTGGTTTTGCAGGTGAGGATCCAGCGGGGTGTGAGTTTTGCCCCTACTGCCTATCGGTGACCGGGCGGGGCACCGAGTAGAGGCCGCGATCATTGCGGGTGCGTCCGGAAGTGTTAGGGCATGACACTCCTGGGGTGTTTTACTTTTGTTGTATAGGATAGTTGATAATACTTTTGTTGTGTAATCACACTTTTATTTCTGCAATGGATTTGTCTACCTTTTCGTGTGGTCGTTGTTGTTGGTTGTTTTTGTTGGGCCTCTTTGTGCCGTGTGGTGTGTTTGTTGCTTCCGCGTTTTTGCGTCTCTGGTGGTGAGTTCGGGCTCGATGCCCCTTTGTGCGAATTGATATTGATATGGCATTTGGGAACCGGTATGTGGGGATCCTGGGCGAGTTTCGAATCGCATACCGGGGGAATACCGGGGTTGTTGTCGAGTCGTTCGGATGTTTGTAGAGTTGTCTCGATTGGGCTTGGGTATTAGCATCGGAATCACCTCCGGTGATTTGCTGCTAGGATCCAATTCCGACGGGAGCAACTGTTCATCCAACAACTCGAGGACGAGCTGGGCGGCTCCTCTCAACCGGCATAGGGAGGTATTCTCTCGCCTAGGCCCACGAACCTCGGGCTTGGCCGGCGGGGATCGCCCCGACCGCCTTGCTTCTGTCCCGTCGGCAGTCCGTTTTGGTGCGGGGCATTCGCGGCGTTGCTACGACGGCGTGACCTGGCGATGAAGGTTCAAGCCAGGCCACATCGAGAGGTTCGATGGGGCCTTGAGAACCCGACGAAGTTTCTCGATCTACACCACGGCCATTACGGCGGCTGGAGGTGATGAAGGGGTCATGGCTAACTTTACGCCCCGATCTTTGGCCGATGGGCGGCTCGGACATGGCTATTCAACCAAAAGGAAAACTTCGATCCGGTCCTGAGCAACGGCTAAAGACTTCTCCGAGCTAACTTCCAGAGTCGCTTATGTCCGCCCGGGGAAGGAGCGCGACCTTGAGCGTCTGATACAGACGGAGGGCGAGACCTTGTGCCAGTTCGTCCAGCGTTTCATGCAAGTACGGAATTCCATCCCAAGCATCTCGGATGAGGCGGTCGTCCGGGCTTTCAAGTTTGGGGTCCGAGACGTCCACTTTACACAAGACCTCGAGATTCACCCAGACATCATAGCCAACGAGATGTTCCGCATGGCCGATCGTTATGCCAACGCTGACGAGGCAGTCCAATGGAAGAAGCTGCTAGACGAAGGAAAGCTGCCCCCTCAGCCCGGACTCGAAGGGGCGTCAAGCCGGAAGAGCGTGAGCTCGATCGAGAAAAAAAATTAAAAAGAAGAAAAAACCCTCCGTCTCCGACATGGTGGCGGCCATCGAACGACGACAACGGCCGACCTCACAAGCGTATAAGGGGGGAGCCGCAAAAGGAAAGGGTCGACCGGTTCAGCGGAACAACGAGCAAAACCGGGACGACCAAGACCGCGGCGACCAACGCGGACGGGCTAGCGCCTATTTTTGCCCACTCCACCAGGCGTATGGGCACGACCTGCGAAATTGCAGAACATGGGCCTCCCACCTGGAGCAATTCTACAATGGTAAGGCTCCCATGCCCACGCTCCCGGAGCAGGAAGGAGACGTCAAGGGCAAGAAGCCCGCCGAGGAGGAAGATACGGACATGGAGTACCAGGAGCCGAAAAACCACATCGCCGTGATATTCGGGGGCTCCGCCGCCTATGGGTCACGTCGGGAGTTGAAGGAGGCCGCACGCGAGGTACTTCGTGTCACTCAGGGGAAGCCTCCCGATCAGCAGCTCAAGTGGTCCGAGCTGCCCATCACCTTCTCCAAGGACGACTGCCCCCTGGGGATGACAAAACCCCAAAGACTCCCCATGGTCGTTAGCCCAACGATCTGCAATGCCGCAGTAGGACGGGTCCTGGTGGATTGTGGGAGTTCCCTAGACCTAATATCCGCCAAGGTTATGGACGAGATGCAGATCCCTCGCTCCAAGATTAAAAGCATCGTAGTCCCGTTTTACGGGATAGTCCCTAGCACCTCGGTCAGGCCACTCGGGCAGATCGTCCTACCTGTGACGTTTGGTAGCCCGAGCAACTTCCGAACGGAGCTGATCACGTTCGAAGTGGTAGACTTCGACTCAGCCTACAATGCCATTCTAGGCCGACCGGCGCTCGCCAAATTCATGGCCGCCACGCACCACTGGTACCAATGCCTGAAGGTCCCCGGGCCCAGCGGCACCATCACAGTCAGGGGGAACCCGAAAGCAGCCCTGAACTGTGATGAGCGAGCATTAGACATGGTCGGGCAGTTGCCTCAGCGCGGGCCCGACCAAGAACCGAGAAATCCCCGGCCCAAGGCTAGCCTCCAGGCCGGAGGAGAAACCAAGGCCATCCCGCTGTGCGACATGGAGCCAGACAAGGTCGTACACGTGGGGGCTTCCCTGGATCCTAAATAGGAACTCGAGCTCGTGACCTTCCTCCGGAGAAGCGCGGACACGTTCGCCTGGGAACCGTCCGACATGCCCGGAGTCCCAAGGGAGGTCGTCGAGCACAGGCTAGCTTGATTCGGCGACAAAAAACCTGTCTTGTGAAACTCAGGCGCTTCTCCCCGGAGAAGCAAGCTATCATCAGAGAGGAACTGGACAAGCTCCTCAAAGCCGGTTTTATACGGGAAGTCGATCACTCTGATTGGTTGGCCAACCCGGTTATCGTGGAAAAAAAATGGGGGCAAGTGGCGCATGTGTGTCGATCACACAGGGCTGAATGCCGCGTGCCCCAAGGACAATTTCCCGCTACCTCGGATAGACCAGTTGGTCGACGCAACGGCCGGCTTCGAGGCGATTAGTTTTCTGGATGCCTATTCAGGTTATCACCAGATCGGCATATCACCCGACGATGAGGATAAGACTTCCTTCATCACGCCGTTCGGCACGTTCTGCTACACGACCATGTCCTTCGGTCTAAGGAACGCTGGAGCAACCTTCCAGCGCCTCATACAGAAAACCTTCTCGGACCAAATAGGTTGGAACCTGGAGGTATACGTAGACGACATAGTCGTCAAAAGCAAGATGGCCTCGGGTCATGTATCCGACCTAGAGGAAACCTTCCGTAACCTCAATAAGCATCGAATAAAGTTAAACCCTGAAAAATGCGTGTTCGGGGTCAAAGCCGGCAAGGTACTCGGCTACATGATCGGTCCACAAGGAATCGGGGCCAACCCCGAGAAGATAGAGGCCATTGAGAACATGTGACCACCAGCCTGCACGTGGGAGGTTCAGTCCCTGACCGGGAGGATGGCGGCCCTAAGTCGTTTCATCTCGCGGCTCGGGGAGCGCGGCCTGCCTTTCTTCAAGGCGCTCCGGAAGCACGACGGTTTTGCTTGGACAGAAGAAGCAGACCACTCTTTCAAAGAATTAAAGCTATATTTGTCGAGACCCCCGGTCTTGACCTCACCTAGAATAGGAGAGGTTCTCTTGCTCTACCTGGCCGCCACACCCCAGGCGGTAAGCGCCGTCATAACGGTAGAGCGGGACGGGGTGCAACGCCCGATCTACTACATCAGCGAAGTCCTGCACGGACAAAAAGAGCGTTACCCCGAGGTCCAGAAGCTCCTTTATGCACTCCTTGTGGCCTCGAAGAAATTAAGACACTACTTCTAGGCCCACAAAATTCGAGTCCCGACCAACTTCCCGCTTAGAGAAATTCTAGGGAATCAGGATGCAAGTGGACGAATCACGAAGTGGGCCATGGAGCTCGCCGAATTCGAGATCGAATTCTCGGCCAGAACCGCGATCAAATCTCAGGTCCTAGCAGACTTCCTAGCCGAATGGACAAATCCTACCCCATCCGAGTCTGAACCCGACCAGTCCAAGCACGGTCGCTGGGTCATGCACTTCGACGGATCCCAAGCTTACGATTGCTCGGGGGCTGGAGTGGTACTAGAATCCCCCCAGGGGGAGCGGATCCAGTACGCCCTCCAACTGCATTTGGTATAGCGAACAACGCGGCCGAGAATACGAAGGTGCTGAAGCCAAGCCGGGCATGCAAGACGCCTGAGTCCAACGACTAAGCTGCGAAGGGTGACTTCGCAGCTAGTTGTCAACCAGGTTAACAAGGAGTATCGATTACTCAGATGATTCGATGGCGCTTTACCTGGCTGAAGTAAGGAAGATGGAAAAGTACTTCAGAAACTTGATCTTGTACATCCCGGAAGGACAATGCCCTGGCCGACCATCTATCGAAGGTCGGTTCCGCCCAGATCCCCGCCCCGGCGGGGGTGCTCGTCGAGCCCCTTTATAAGCCCTCCATACCCACCGAGGCGGAGGCAGCCGAGACGGGGGGTGCCGTCTCCTTCCTCGGCAGGTGCGAGTTGGATGATGCCATTCATCCAAAGATACTTTGCACACGGACACTTTGCCTCGAGGAAGAAGCCGAAAATCCCAGCTCGTAAGACGCTCCTCTGCCTATAAAATGGTCGAGGGCCTCTTATACCGCAAAAGCGCGCGGGGTCCGCTCCAAGTGCATCACCCAAGAGGAAGGCAAATATCTCCTCAAAGATATCCATGACGGGATGTGTGGAGCTCACTCATCCTTTAGGACCCTGGTGAGCAAAGCCTTAGGTTGGGTTACTCTTGGCCGAGCGGCCTGGCCGACGACGCTGCGCTCAATAGTAACCTCCGCCGATCTTGCCGGTTCCATGCTCGGAAAGTCCATCACCGCAAGGCATATGCACTACCAGACCATGCCCACGACCTGGCCGTTTCGGTTTGGGGCATCGACATACTCGGACCATTTCCAGGGGAAGGAAGGGTTGTAAACACTGCTCGTCAATCGACACCTTCACTAAATGGATCGAGGCCGAGCCTGTGTCGACCATCTCGGCACAGGCGGCTAAAAGGTTCTTCCGCAATAACGTAGTGACCCGCTTCGGCGTTCCGAGTCGCCTTATCACAGACAATGGCACTCAGTTCACAAGCGAGCTGTTTCAGGCTTATTGCGAGGAGGTTGGGACCAAGATATGCTTCGCGTCCGTAGCCCACCCGCAGAGCAATGGGGCGGCCGAGCGCGCGAACGGGCAGATTATCCAAGGAGTCGAAAAGAGAGTCTTCAAGAACTTCGATCAGCATGGTCAAGCCTGGGTGGACGAGCTACCTCCCGTCCTCTGGTCGGTCTGCACCACGACGAGCCGAGCTATGGGTGAGACACCCTTTCAGCTTGTGTATGGCGCGGAAGTTGTCCTACCCGCTGAGGTCGTCCTGGGATCCCCAAGGGTGAATCTAGCCGACGACGTCAACACAGAAGGCGAGCGCCTTCTCGACCTCGACCTCGCGGAAGCGACTCGTGAACGGGTTCTGCTGCGATCCGCGGTTTACCTGCAAGCTCTCCGCAGGCACGCCGCTAAATCGGTACGACCAAGGACCTTACATATCGGCGATCTCATTCTGCGATGGGTCCAAGACTTGTCAAAGGCTAACAAACTAACTCCGAGATGGGAGGGTCCTTACACGGTCGTCTCAACAGCACGCCCGGGGGCTGTCCGCCTCGCGATGGAAGATGGTCGAGAACTAGCCAGCACTTGGAACATCGACCAACTATGTAAGTTCCATATCTAACCACACCCACTTTACTCCTTTAATAAACTTCGACACCTTGGCCTCCCAGTCTCACTCTCTCTCTCTTTCTCTTTTACCCTCCCGCGAAATCTCGCGACCAAGCTCGATCCAAACCAAATATCAAGAGCGGGCTCGGTCGTCGGGGCAAAAACGAACGGGCGTCCGACCACCTAACATCGGGCCACCAGAGCTCGACCTCGAGGGCTTCCTTCCTCATAAGACGACCATCTTTCCGCGGCAGGCCTCCGCCGTAGGCAAAGATTCGCATGGACACCCCTCGGACGGTTCCGAGCTTAGGTCGGCCGGTGAGCGGTATAGACGCACCGTATACAAAAAGCCACACGATCTCCGCAGGGCGCTACTCCATCAACGAGGTCGTGCCCGCAGCCTACGCCCACGACCTCCGTTGGCGGGGGGGGCTATATGGGTACCGTGTGGCTATGACCTAGAGCAGCTTTCGCACGAAGTAGTCACTCCCTAGTATGATCGTTCGCTAGATCGCGTGATCGGAAACCTTCGTCGAATAGGGAACAACGGGATGAAGCAACTCGTTATCATTTTAAGGGAAACAAAAGTGCATCTATTAAATACGAATCATTCTTTGTTCAACTGGGAGGTTTTTGAGTTTTTCAGGTAAAACACGGGAAGAAGGAGTTACAGGAGACCAGCATGCTTCTCGTCCTGCAGAGCGATGAGCTCCTCCCGCACGGAGTCGAGCTCGGACTCGAGGTCGAGCACCCACCGGCGAGCTTCACGACCCTCGCTTGCCGCTTGACGAAGCCGCCTGGACTCCTCCCGTTGCTAGTCGATCGTCCTTTCGGCGCTTCGAGAGGAGTCGCGCAGGGTCGCCACCGTCGCTTCAAGGCCCGACCTCGCCTGCTCACTCTGGTCAAGGCGCTCCTTAAGGGCGTACACGGACTCCTCCATCTTGCGCCGGATCTCGGCCTCGAAAGACTTCAGCCCGGCAACCAGGCGCTCGAGCTCCGTGATCCTGGCATCCTGCTCAGCTTGGTGCTTGGCAAGAACTTCTGGCGGCACGGTCGCGGCCTGGAAATCCTTCATGGTTGTCTCCAGCACCTGCGCGACAAGGTATCTCGGGTCGCGGTCGATTTTTTAGGACTAAAGCACATGAGTGCTAGGGAAACTTACCCAACAGAGCCGAACCTCCAGCCCCTCCTGAAACAACTCGGCGGGGTCCTCCGCTCCGGTTTGTTCTCCCTGGGCAGGCAAGGGACCCTCCGCCCCGATCCCTTCTCCTTTGTCGAGCGCGGGGGCTTGAGTCCGAGCTCCCTCGTCCCCTGGGAGCGGAGGGCCTTGGCCATGGGGGTCGACCTCCATCTCCTGGAGGGAGACGGCCTCAAGGGCGAGGATCACCTCCCGCACTTCTTCCTCCCGGGCAGGAGTTGCGCTCGGGGGCTCCTCCTCCTTGGCATCCGGGCCCGCGGGGTACTCCGCCCGGGGCACGACGTCTACGGCCAGAGGAACTTCCTCCCCGGTAGGCACAGCGTCTACGGGCGCGAGGTCGGCGACTGGAAGGTCGGTGTCGACCGAGGCGGTCTCGGCGCACAACGACTCCCCTCCGCCTGGAAGCTGCCCCGGCCCGCCTGTCATGGTCGGGCTCGTCTCCGCGACGAACGGAGTGACCGGCTCTTCCTCGTCGGGCGGGCCCCCGTTCGGGTTGAGGTCCCTTGACACCGGGCCGGCGTTGGTATCCGGCGGAGCGTCGTAAGCTTGGGGAGAGATCTCGGCGATCTCTTGGAGCGTCGCGGTGATGATGTCGCTCGCGCCGGCGGAGTCCTCGCGGGGAACTTCAGCGGCATGCTCGTCACCACCGGGCTCCCCCGTGTCGTCGCCCTCCACAATTATGATGTGGGGGATGCCCTCCATCGCGGCTCGAGCATCGGCAACCGCGATCTTCCTCCGTGTCTCCTCTTCAGGAGACACGACCTCTGGAGGCCGGATCTCCGCGGCAGTGGGCTCCTCCGCCCCGACGTCGTCACCGCCAGTGGCCCGTGGGGACTGGGCCTCCGCGGCCTCAGTTCCCACCTCGACCTCGTCACCCACGACGGCCTCGGCAGCCCGGGCGAGCTCCCTCTCTAGCACGAGGTCAAGAATATCATCAGCCGTTGCTTCAAAATCCCATAACTCCGCACCAGCTGCCACACCCACTATAGACGATGTGGGGTTAGTGTGGTGCCGGAGGGGGAAGGAGACAAACAAGATAGGAATGAGAAGCTGACCTCGCTTGGCGTCTTCTAGCTGGGCTCGGGCGCGAACTATGAGGGCAGCCATGTCTTCGCGTGCCTTGTCGGCCCTGGCGACTGAGGGGTCGACCTCTCCCAAGCCGGCCTCAGAAATGGTCGGGGTTGGGCGCGGTTGGGGCGCAGCGGACGACCTGTGGGACCTCGGGACCAGGGGGACGGGGTCCAGCTCGTCCTTCTCCTCCTCGTGGTCCCAAGGGGCCGAGCTCGAACTCACCCGCATGAGCTCTACCTGAAGGGCCGCGATCTGGCCCTCCAGTTCCTCTTTCCGCGCTGGACCAACCGCGGCCGCGGCCTCCTTCTTCGCCCGCGCGGCAAGCTGACGCAAACGAGCCATCAGCTCGGGGTTTTTTCTGGTGTACTCATCCATCCACAGTTTTAGTTCGCTCACCTCCTGCCGGTCAGCATACTCCAAGTCTTTGGCGGGGTGAGCGTCGTCCAACCGGATGCTGCGTGAACGCCTAGGCGGGGACGGCGTGGCCGACGGAGATCGGGCGCGGCGCTTACAACCCGCCTGTTTCTTGGTCTTTTGACCTCGTCCCGCCAGCTGCGGTGCCAGCTGGGCCACGGCGACCTCGAGGGCAACCTTCTCTTGCACAGATGGGCTCGAATAAGGTCAGGGAACCTCGGAAAAAACCCGGCCTAAACGGACCTTCGAAAAAAGGGTCCGAGGTAGGGACTTACCGCCTCGGTCCGGTTAAGGACGTTGTTCGGGATCTGGCGGCCCTCTAGGATTTCCTTGGCCTTAGGGGTGCCGAACATCTCGGACACCCTCACGTCCACCCAGTCCTCCGCTGGAGCTGCTACCAGCCGAGAAAGAGCAATAAGGTCGAATATCCTTTATTTCAAAGTAAAGATCGAGGGCGGTGGTGTACCTGAGCGTGATTCCCGGGTGATGTCCTGCCACCCTTCGACCTTGAAGAAGGGGTGTACCCTCCTCCTAAGGGGCGACACCCGGTTCCTGACGTAATCCCGGGCGACGTCCCGACCAGACAGCCCCGAGCAAGTGAGCTCGTTAATCAGCATGAGCACCTTCTCCTCCTCGGGCTGCACGGGTGGTCGGGGCATCTCGACGGCACGACCCTTAGCGCCGGAGTAGGAAAGCGAGCTGCCCTCCACTTTCCTCAGGTAGAACCAAGAGTCGGCCCACCCCGACACCGAGTCCTTGAGCATGAAGCTCGGGTACTCGTACGGGCGGGTAGGTCGGAGGCGGAAGTAAAGGCAGCCGGCCTGCGAGGGCGTGCCGGTGCGCGAGAGAGTGTAGAAGTGGAATAAGAGACTGGGGGTAGGCTCGACGCCCACGAACCCTTCGCAGAGATGGGCGAAGATGGCCATAATGAGAATGGAATTGGGGTGGAGGTGAACGATCTCGCATTCACAGAAGGGTTTTGGAATAAGTTGCATGAAGCCATGGGAACCCGTTTGAACTTCAGTACAGCCTATCATCCACAGACGGATGGACAGACCGAAAGAGTCAACCAGATTCTGGAGGATATGTTAAGAGCATGTGCATTGGCTTATGCTACCTCTTAGGATAAGAGTTTGCCGTATGCCGAGTTCAGTTACAACAATAGTTACCAGGCTAGTTTACAGATGTCACCTTTTGAGGCCTTTGTATGGTCGACCTGCCGACGCCATTAAATCGGAATGAGACCGGCGAGCGCCGTGTCTTCGGGCCTGATATTCTTCAAGAAGTCAAGAGCGATTGCCATGATTAGGGAAAGGTTGAAGATAGCCCAATCACGCACGGAAGAGTTATGGCCGACAACCGTCGCGGATTTGAGTTTTGAACCGTAAGACTATGTATACCTCGAGTTACGCCTCTCGGGGGAGTTAAGAGGTTCCATGCTAAAGGGAAACTTCGCACCCGTTATGTTGGACCATTTAAGATTTTGAGCCGCAGAGGCGAAGTTGCTTACTACCTAGAGCTACCGCGATCGTTAGCAGAGTACATGACGTGTTCCACGTGTCCCAGTTGAAGAAGTGTCTCCGAGTACCTGAGGAACAGACACCGCTAGAGTCAATTGAGTTGCAAGAAGATTTGACTTACAAGGAGCATCCCGTGAAGATTTTGGACACCATGGATCGAGAGACGAGAAACAAGTCAACCTGCTTCAGTAGAGTTCAATGGAGCAACCACGCGGAGAGTGAAGCAACTTGGGAGCGCGAAGAGGATTTGAGAAAAGAGTTTCCGAACCTATTCCTTAGTTAGCCTTAAATCTCGGGGACGAGATTCTATTAAGGGGGGAGGTTTGTAACACC
The DNA here is from genome assembly GCA_036346355.1 of Rhipidocladum racemiflorum. NCBI lineage: Eukaryota > Viridiplantae > Streptophyta > Magnoliopsida > Poales > Poaceae > Rhipidocladum > Rhipidocladum racemiflorum. The sequence goes on from CM070570.1 coordinate 66,903,609, forward strand.
CCAAAATTTTGCTTTCTTAAATTTCATGTGTGATTTTGCACTTTGGTGAATTTTTGGAATTTTCTGGAATTTATTTGGATTTATTTGGAATTTATTTGAATTTATTCCATATTGAAATAATTAAAGAATTAAACTTTGCAAATAAAATTTTATTGGAAATATTTTATTTGAGTCCCAAATACCCTAAAATATTTTCCGAATTTTTCGAATTTTTCGAGTATTTTTCTATTTTTAATGAATTAAATGAATTATCGAATTATTTTAAATATTAAATCGCTGGAAAATCCAAACCGGGTTTGTAATCGTTCATCCGATCGAGCCCGAGTCGGACTCGAGTTCGAGTCGACCAACCCGACTGAGCCAGCTTGGTCCAAATTAACCCGCTTCGGCCGAGCCTTAACCGCGTGGCCAGTTGGATTCGAGATCCAACGGCCACGATTGAGCCACGCCACCGAGCGAGTCGGCCAGGCCGGCACCGCCGAGCGGACCGAGTCCAACTCACGCCGACCGTTGGATCGAGATCCGACGGCTCACGTTGCGCCACGTCGCCTTCTCCGTGCCGCGTCGGAATCCGCCCATGGCCAGTGTCGACCTCGGTCTCCGTGATTCACTAAGCCGAGGCCGCTATTTAATGCGCGCCGCCGCCATCGGGTAGCCCGTTTCGTGCGCACTGTAGCCCTAACCCACGCCGCCGAGCGCCGCTGTTGCCCCGCTAGAGCTCGCCGTAGTTGATCTAAGGAGCCACCGCGGTTTTGCTTCGTTCCGCCGCCGTTGACCCCAGATCCGGACTCACCGCGACGAGACGCACCCGGGAGAACTCACCTCGCCGGAGAAGCCTCGGAGCGCCGTAACTGTGTCGCCGTCCCCAACTCCGGTGACCTCGAGCCGCCGCGCGCCATCGACGCCCTCGAAGCTTTCACCGTCCGATCAAGATCCAACGCCCCGAGATCACGCCACGTCATCTCACGGTGAGATTTCGTCCAAAAATCGAGATCCAATCTCGGCCGCTGGATCTAGATCCAACGGTCGAGATCAAACGCTGTTAACCCAAACGGCGTGAGAGCCGAGATCGATCTGGGCCGTTGATTTTCAAATCAACGGCCGAGATTGCGCCACGCCAGCGTCGGGAAGGCCGATCGCCGCGCCGCTGGCCCACGCGCGCGTGCGTGTGACGCTGACACGCCGGGCCCGCATGTCAGCGACGTGACCAAACCGCACCATGACGTCACGCTGACGTCATGGCGGGCCCGCACGTCAGAGGCCACCCCAGCTGTGCGGTGACGTCACCAATGACGTCACAGTGGGTCCCACTTGTCAGCGCAACGGGCTGAGCCCCGCTGACGTCAGCAATGACGTCACCCGAGTGGTCCCACCTGTCAGCGACACGTAGAGCCGTGGACCGGGTCCACGGTAGACCCGAGCCGAGCGTGGACCGAGTCCATGGACCGGCTGACGTCAGCCAACCAATCAGAGGCTGACACGTGTCCAGGCTGACGCAATAATTAATTTCCGAAAAAGAAAATGATTTATTAATTCGAAATAATGATTTCAGATTTTGTTTCAAACTTCAAACGCTTATAACTTTTGCGTTTCAACTCCGATTTGAGTGATTCAAATTTCTAAATTTGTATAAAATTGAGATCTACCTAATTATGAATTTTATTTAATTTTTGGACTAAAGTTTTCCTCTGTAATATTATTTAATTGATTATTTAAACTTCAAAATGCTATAACTTTTGCATTTTAACTCCAAATTTGACGATTCCAGTTTCTAAAAATTCATAAAATTATGTTCTCTCTGTTTATGGATTTTATTTGGATGTTTGGACACTTTTTGCCTATTGTTTATTTGTGTATTGCTATTTGCACGCTTTACGAGTAGACGTTGAAGTGCCGGAAGGATTCAAAGGAGAAGTATTGACTCAGGATCCAACTCAAGACCAAGAACAAGTACTTTTTGAAGGCAAGTTGTGCTTTGACCATGTTGATCCTATTTTTGAAACCTATTTTGGTTCAAATTATTGCATGCTAGTTCAATTAGAAAATACTTTATTTAAATATGGGGGATTAGATAAATACCAATTTGCTGTATGGCACCTTGATTAATTAAATATGTGCCATGACCCTTGTCACCCTAGTTGTGGATTACTAGTTGGACATTATTAAATTGCCAACATGGGTTTTAGACCGTTGTAGTATACTGCTTAGACCTGCTACGTGCTCATGACATGATTTTGGACAATCAAATGTTAATATTGACTTAAATGATATATTGAACCTGTTTTGGAAAGGTATCATGTGATGTTGATGGCACGTGGTGCATGGTAATCAACTGGGGTTTGATAAATAGTTTTTGACCGGGGCATGTGGTAAGAATGATCAGGTGGGCCAGTTGTGGCACTGGGGATGATGATTTGGTTCTTCGGGTAGTCTTGCCCTGGTCACCCTAAGGACTTCACCTTGCAAGCCTTTGAACTGGGTCTAACGTGCAACCTCATGTCTGTAATGGGACGGACCTAGTTGACTAAGTTGCTAATAACGTACCTGTGGGACCTCAGGAGGTCAACTACACCCTTTGTGTAAGTTGTACGGGGGAGCGTACCGGGGCTGAGGCCAGGTAGCCATCTAACGGTTGATTGGCCTAAACTTCGCCTTAGCTAAGGGAAGGGTTAGTGTGCAATAACCGGGGAGGACCACTTGTATTGTTAGAAGTTTCCGAAAGACTTTGTTACGGGAACTCGCCTTTGTGGTGTTTGACTGTATCTTTTGGGTAAAGTGCATAACCTCTGCAGAGTGTAGAATCTATTCGAATAGCCGTGTCCGCGGTATTGGACATCGCTCGGGAATTACAGTCAAGGGTTAGATTTTCTCAAAAATAACTTGGGTCTGAAAGGTTGGGTTGGATTAATAATGATGTTGATGGAAATGTGGACTAGGATGGGAAAGATGTTTATTAAAATCTTTGGAAAAGTTAATTATACTTTACTTGTTTCTACTGCTTTCGAATCTACTTATGCTACTTGTCAAATGCTGTTTACTGCAAATATACCTTGAGCTATTCCTTTGTATCAAGCCATGCATATAGTCTATTAGCTTGCATTCTGTGCATGACTTGCTGAGTACCAAGTACTCACCCTTGCCACAATACCACACCAGTTGAAGAGGAGACTACACCAGCTTTGGAGGAGGAGCTCCACGAGGAACCGTCTACTTAGGGAGCGAGCCGGTCGGTTGCCTGTGGTATACTGGATGGCGCCACGAAGTTATCTTATTTTTCCGCTGCTATTATTTCTCTCTTAATAAGTTTCGCCCTGCGAGGCGTACATTTGTGACTTGACCATAAGGTCGAGTAACCAGTTTGACTATTTAATTAAAGTACTTTATTAGTATCGAGTGGTATGATTGTGATATTTACCGATGTTAAGACTGTGTGCACTAGCGCGTTCCTGGACTAGTGCTGAATACACAGAGGGTTCGGATTTGCAAATTCGGGGTCCCGACAAGCTCGTCCCCGCCCTGGCCACCAGGAGGTCGTTCCTAGGGACAACCTTGCCGGGACCTGAGAAGGTCGCATAACCTGGTGAATCGATGGCTCGTGCTCAGGTGAGGTGGCCGAGTTCGGAGTTGGTTGTTAGCCGACCTGACGTGATCCCAAGGTCGGTAACCGTCGGCTGCGTAACCTCCGCTAGTTCGTTGCGTTCTCCGCGGGAACGTGGCTGGGGTATAGGATCTGTTAGTTACCACGTTGGACCTGGTCGAACGTGGAGTTAGTGGGCTTGAACAAGTACGCCCCTTTGTAAACTATAAAGCATCCCCGCCGCGGAGGGGGGAGAAAGGAACACACACATACAAAAATATACACAAGCTGGAGTAGGGCTATTATCTCCTTCTTGAGAGGCCCGAACCAGGGTAAAGTACTGTGTCCTCGCTCGTTGAAGTCCGGTGAGTCATTCCTCTGAGTATTCCCTCACTTGAGAAGGGGTCGCGGTTGGTCCCTCCACCAACAAGTAAGCTCGGCGGGGGCCTGCTCCCCAATCGTCGACACCTTTGAACTGGGTCAAGCGTGCAACCACATGTCTGTAATGGGACGGACCTAGTTGAATAAGTTGCTAATAACGTACCTGTGGGACCTCAGGATGTCAACTACACCCTTTGTGTAGTTGTACAGGGGGAGCGTACCGGGGCTGTGGCCAGGTACCCATCTAACGGTGGCTTGACCTAAACTTCGCCTTCGCTAAGGGAAGGGTTAGTGTGCAACACCAGGGAGGACCACTTGTGCTGTTAGAGGTTTCCGAAAGACTTTGTTACGGACACTCGCCTTTGTGGTGTTTGACTGTATCTTGTGGGTAAAGTGCATAACCTCTGCAGAGTGTAAAATCTATTCGAATAGCCGTGTCCGCGGTATTGGACATCGCTCGGGAATTACAGATTAGGGTTAGACTTTCTTGAAAATAACCTGGACTTGAAAAGTTGGGTTTGGTTTAACAATGATGTTGATGGAAATGTGGATTAGGAATGGGAAAGATGTTTATTAAACTCCTGGAAAAGTTATTGATCTTATACTTGTTTCTATTGCTTTCGAATCTACTTATGCTACTTGTCAAATGCTGTTTTACTGTAAATATACCCTGAGCTATTCCTTTGTATTAAGCCATGCATGTAGTATATTAGCTGCATTCTGTGCATGACTTGCTGAGTACCAAGTACTCACCCTTGCCTCAATACAACACCAATTGAAGAGGAGTCTACACCAGCCTTGGAGGAGGAGCTCCCAGAAGATCCGTCTAACTAGGAAGCGAGCCCAGTCAGTTGCATGTGGTATACTGGATGGCTCCACGAAGTTATCTTATTTTTTTTCCGCTGCTATTATTTCTCTCTTATTAAGTTTAGCCCTGCGAGGCGTATATTTGTAACTTGACCCTAAGGTCGAGCAACCAGTTTGTTTATCTAATTAAAGTACTTTATTAGTATCGAGTGGTATGATTGTGATATTTACCAATATTAAGACTGTGTGCACTAGCGCGTTCTTGGACTAGTGCTGAATACACAGAGGGTCCGGATTTGCAAATTCGGGTCCCGACAGTATCCTATCATTGTTTGACCTCCGCCGTTAACATTCACCGTTAACGATCCACCGTTAACATTTGCCGTTAACGTTCGCCGTTAACGTTTCCCCGTTAACATTTCGTCAATGTTTCGCGTTAACGCTCCGCCGTTAACGTTTCGCAATTAACGTTCCTCCGTTAACGTTTTGCCGTTAACATTCGCTGTTAACGTTTCACCGTTAACATTTCCCCGTTAACGTTCCGTTAACGTTCCTCCGTTAATGTTTTGCCATTAATGTTTCCCCGTTAATGCTCCGCCGTTAACGTTTCGTCATTAACGTTTCGCCGTTAACGTTCCTCCGTTAACGTTTTGCCGTTAACGTTTCACTGTTAACGCTCTGTCGTTAACGTTTCATCGTTAACGCTCCACCGTTAACTTTCCGTCGTTAACATTCCACCGTTAATGTTTCCCCGTTAACGTTCCGCCGTTAACGCTTCATCGTTAACACTTGGCTCTCGTCGCTTCGTTGTCATCGCATGCGTGCATTCATGCAGGAGCCCTAGTGCGATGTCCTCATCTTCTCTATCATCATGACTGAGCCTAGCCTCATCGTCATGTCATCTTCAAAGCCGAATCAAAACCCTAACCTAAGACCGGTTCAATGAACTAAGTTCATCGTGAGCCGCGTTGTTATCTTTGCAATCTTTCCCGTTGTTTCAATCGTGGTAAGACACTTGTCTTGTCTTATCCCTGAAAACCTAATCTACCATTAACCTAGATTTCGTTCGTGGACTTGGTCGATAGACCATTGGCCAAGTGTCATACCCTTGTGCCCGATCTACTGATCTAATCTATCCGTCTCTCTTTTGTTTGACCGTGTTTCGTTTAGTCAACAAAAGTCAACCTTGCACCTCAGTTTAGTTCATTGTGAACTAACATATCTTGATGGACCCGATCTACGGATCAAGAGCCCATATGTCAATGTCTGTTCAATCAAGATAATAACATCGGAAGAAATATTCTTCGGAATATTATTCTTTCTTTTCCAGTTATTAATCTTTCCCTTTTCGGTGTTTTCCCAAAAGCCCGTTCTCTTTTGTCAACTCTTCGATCTAATCCGTTCAAGTTCCTAAATTCTTCCAAGCCGTTGTGCCCAATGCTATTTGTTCTTAATTTGGAGTTTTACTTGTCTTTTGAATTGGTTTGTATTTGCTTCTTCTTTAATCGTTAGACGCGTCGTCCGGAAGTCGTTCTAAGGAGCCAAAGATCAAGGAAGTGAAGATTGAAGATCGAAGACCAAGAATCAAAGATAGAGTAAAGAACAGTAAAAATTGCAAGGGCCAGGCAAGTTGTGCTTTGACCATGTTGATCCTATTTTTGAAAATTATATTGTTTCAAATTATTGCATGCTAGTTTGAGTGAAACTGATTTCAATTAATTTGGGATTAGATAATCAACCTACTAGTTATCGCCACCTTGCCTATAATGATTGTATGCCATGATTCATTTGTCACCCTAGGTTTGTTGATTAATAGTTGGTAGCTAATAAATTGCCAACATGGGTTAGATAGAACGTATTAGTTTGCTTAGACCTGCACGAGTCCGTGCTATCATTTTGGAATTGCAAATGTCAATATTGATTAATGGAATATGCAATGTATTTTGAAATGGTGTGACATGTTGCCGACACGATGATGTCGATATGCGGAGGCCTTCGTGCTTCTTCAAGGATGTTGAGTTGTTGTTGGCATTGTGTTGCGCAATAATCAACTGGGGTGATAAAATGATTTAGACTGGGGCAAGTGGCAAGAATTATGGTGGGCCAGCTTGGCGGTTGGGATTGTTTGAAACATGATATAAGTATGAGTGTTAGTGAGTTGGATTTCTTTGAGAGTATTGATGGAAGTCTTGCCCTGGTCACTCTAAGGACTTAACCTTGCAAGCCTTTGAACTGAGTCAAACATACAACCACATGTCTGTAATGGGACGAACCTAGTTGAGTAAGTTACTAATAACTTGCATGTGGTACCTCGGGGTGTTAACTACATCTTTTGTGTATCTTGAAGGGGCAGCGTACCAGGGCTGCGGCATGGTACCCGTCCAACGGTATGTCGGTCCCATACTTCGCCTTTGTTAAGGGAAGGGATGGTGTATGGCAAAAACCGGAGAGGTTCACTTGTGTAGTTAGATTGTAACACCTCGGCATTTAATATGCCCGAATGCTACCAAACATAGTCTAAACGACATCTAAATACCATAAACTAAGATAAATTACAGCAAAAGAGTAAATGCTAAAAACCCGAAATTTCGGCAGCATCTCCTTTGTTTTAACATGAATTGGAGTATGAGTAATAACAAGGCAAGTTATATCATAGCATAAGACATCTAAAACAGCAATAACAATGAGTAAAGCATCACTTATGTCTAAAATAAGGAATTCAACCATTCCAACAAATATAACCAACCAAACGATGAACTCAAGCCCATACACCAAGATTCATAGCACTAATCATTATTATCATGGCTACCACTGATTAAACTGTATAATAATGTGAAGCTACGTGTAGATGTGTAGCTAATGCCCTTTTTCCCGCATGCCGGTTCATAGTACCTAAGAAAAACAACATAAACACAAGCGTGAGTTCATCACTCAGCAAGTATATTGCAATGGAACAAGAATATACATTCTAATACCTTCATCACCACTTTTCACATACAACATCATACACATCTCATATTCATAGCGTAAGCATATCATTGACATCATCATATATCATCATCATATAACATCCTCATATAATGGAATGCAATGCGATGCACATATCTCCTGGAAACTCATACCGGTATGGTTGAGTACACACCCGTCGGTGTGCACCCTCTCCCCCCTTCCATCCCGAAGATGGAGGGTGCCTACTCCTCGCTTCCCCACACCGCGGTCGATGGAATCACGATGTAGGACTTACTCATTGGCTCACCGGAATAGTCATAACTTTCTCACCGACCTTCCCCGGACTAGTTATGACTTTCTCACCGCCCGGGCCATGTATCATGCCATGTATGCAAACATGCCAACATCATAAATCACTTGTACATTAACACATGGCTTCATAGCATAGTAAGCATATTCACCATATCATTGGCAATCATTAAAGCATGGCATGTGAACATATCATATATTAAATTTCAATCACAACCGATCAAGCAAACGATAACCCGCTACCCATTCCAATACACTTGCCTCAACCACGGCGACGGATTGGCGAGAAGTAGAAGGCACCGACGGGGTCACACCACCTGCACATAGGGACCACACACTCACAATCATGTCCACAAAACAGTAAGCAAACCCTCTTCTACCCCGACATCGCAAACTACTCGCTAAACCCAAAAAACAGAGGTTCTGTCCCGTCGGGACAGCAGCTTCCAAAAGGCACATCTTGAGTTCTAAGACTCCGAATCAATTAAATGAGTACATCCTCGCGTAGCTTAGGAAATTTCCTAACTTTTTCTAAGTATATGGAAAAGCTGATTCGGACTCTAAAGTTGTTTAATCTACAAAATACCGTGATCTGTTCCAATCACGTCACAGATTTTAACACGCTCGGTAAAACAGCCATAACTTTCAAACGGCTTGGTAGAATTGGACGTTCTTTATACCCACAGAAAGATATTGAAATTACCTACAACTTCTTCAAAAGCCGTATGACCAAATTCCGAATCTAAATTGGCGAAAACCCGAACCCTAGGTCGACTGCACATGCTGCCCGAAACAGAGAACGTGGCAACTTCTAGATCTAATCTAATCTACTCAATTCCAGCACCACCAATTGATCTAAAAACATGATAATCACCCTTAGAACAGATCCTAAACCAACCCCAAGGATTCCTATGGACATACCTTCGCCCGACGCACGAAAACCCAATAGATCTCCTCCCGGTTCGCGCGATCTCCTTCCTCGCTCCAATCCCACCGGATCTCCTCGTCGCGGAGCGCTCCAACGGATGGATCTTCGAGGTGTTGAGGTGGAGAACTCCCCTAGGGGCAGCAAGGGAGGTGGAGAGGTGGTGGTGCAAGGGGAAGGTGAGGTGGTGGCGCATGGCAAGGGGCAAGGGGGCGGCGGCTATGGGAGGGGGAGGAGGAGGAGGTGGGGCATATGGGGAGGTGTTGGGGGCGCCCTAGGGCAGGGTGGCTGCCCCCTCGTCCCCACATGGGCCAAGAAGCCCCCACCTCAGGCCCAAAAAGACCCCCCCAAGGACCAAGTTTCCCCCGGAAAGGCCCAAACGACCGAAAACGGCCCAGAAAAGCGCTATAAAGTCGTACTGAAAAGCCAAAATATATATATAATGTCATATTTTATATCGTTACGACCTTCCGTAGTGTCACATAGATGTTTCCGAAAGGCTTTGTTATAATCACTCATTCGCATACTCTTGTATGGCAAATCACGGCTGATGTGGTGAGTTGACTGTATCTTGTGGGTAAAGTGTATAACCTCTGCAGAGTGTAAAATCTATTCGAATAGCCGTGTCCGCAGTACTGGACAATGCTCGGGGATTACAGTCAAGGGTTAGCTTTTCATAAAATTGATCTTGGGTTTGGAAGCAGTTTGCCTATGGAAAAGTGATAAGTGTTTAAGGATATGGAATGGTTTACTTGTGAAATAACTGTGAAATCTATTACTATCATTATTTGTTTTACTGCGTTACAATCTATTATGTTTATTTGTGATTGTTGCTTTTCTGCAAAATAACCATTCAGCCTTTTACTTGGAATAAGCCATGCATATAGTTATTAGACTTGCATTCTGTGCATGACTTGCTGAGTGCTTTATGTACTCACCCCTTGCAAACAAACAATCACCAGTGAGCAGAAGTCTACATTGTCGAAGAAGAAGAAGTTTCGTGAGAAGGCGATTATCTAGGAGTCGAACCCTGTCAGTTGCCTGTGGCGTAGTGATGGGATTCACCGATGTTCTTCGTTTCGCTGCTGCTTTATTTGGAGTTGAAGCCGTCAAGGCCTCACAAATGTAAGGTTGACCTTAAGGTCGTTCAATAGTTTATATTCTATATTTGTGTTATTTCTTTTTTCCGCTGTGTATGATTGTGATATTCATCTATGTTGAGACTGTGTGCACTAGCGTGATCCTGGACTAGTGCTGAATACACAGAGGGTCCGGATTTGCACATTCGGGTCCCGACATGCAGCCCCGGTGAGCTCCCCCGTACAACTACACAAAAGGTATAGTTGACTCCCCGAGGTCCCACAGGTACGTTATTAGCAACTTAATCAACTAGGTCCGTCCCATTACAGACATGTGGTTGCACGTTTGACTCAGTTCAAAGGCTTGCAAGGTTAAGTCCTTAGGGTGACCAGGGCAAAACTACCCGAAGAACCAAATCAACTTCCCTGGTGCCACAACTGGCCCACCCGATCATTCTTGCCACATGCCCCGGTCTAAATCTATTTATCAAACCCCAGTTGATTACCATGCACCATGTGCCATCGATAACAACATCAATAACACATGACACTTCTCAAAAACATGTTCCATATGTCATTAAGTCAATGTTAACACGTAATTATCCAAATCATGTTGTGACTACGTGGCAGGTCTAAGCAACATACTACAACGGTCTAATTACCCATGTTGGCAATTTAATAAGGTCCAACTAAATAATCCACAACTAGTGTGACAATGGGTTCATGGCATACAATTATATACATCAAGGTGTCATACAGCAACTAGGTATTTAACTAATCCCAGAATTAATCAACATAAATTCTAATTAAATTAGCATGCAATACTTTGAAACAATATAATTTCAAAAGAATGGGCTCAACATGGTCAAAGCACAACTTGCCTTCAAAGAGTACTTATTCTTGGTCTTACGATGGCTCCTGGGTCAACACTTCTCCTTCGAAGCCCTCGGGTACTTCAATGTCTACTCGTAATGCGTGCAAATAGAAATAAATAAATAAAACAGTACATAAATATTGCTCAAATAAAGTCCATAAACAGAAAGAGCATGATTTTACAAATTTTTAGAAATTTGAATCGCTCAAATCGGAGTTAAAATGCAAAAGTTATAATTGTTTAAAGTTTAAAGAATCTATTAATTTAATACAAACAGTAAAATTCTCATGATCAAAAATTAATTAAAATTCATATTTCAGTAGATCTCAATTTTATAAAAATTTAGAAATTGGAATAGTTCATATCGGAGTTAAAACGCAAAAGTTATAAGCGTTTGAAGTTTGAAAATTCAAATAAATCAATAAACCGAATTAATTCATTTATTTTTCTATTGAAAAACTCGATTATGACGTCAGCATGACGTCAGCGTGGAAATTCAATTTCCACCGAATTATTTTTCTAAAGGAAAATTGATTTATTGCGTCAGCATGACGTCAGCGGGTGCATGCACTCGGTCCACGCTTCGGGTCTGGTCCACCGTGGACCCGCCCCATGGGCGCACGCGACGCTGACATGTGGGACCCACCGGATGACATTAGCACTGACGTCATCGCGCTTGGTCGTGGATCGGCTGACACGCGGACCCCACCGTGACGTCATGGAGACTTAGGCCAACCGCTGACACACGGGCCCTACCGTGACGTCAGCATGACGTCACGGGCGACCGCGGCTGACCGCGCCGGTCCGGCTCCCGCACACGTGGCACAATCTCGGCTGTTGATTTGAAAATCAACGGTCCAGATCAGATCTAACCTCACGCGTTTGGAAAATAACGCGGTTGATCTGGGCCGTTCGATCTTGATCGGACGGTAGAGATCCGATCGGGTTTCACCGCGTCTCTGGGGGGTGACGTGGCTTGACCCAGCGCATGACACGTGGATCAAACTACGTCGTACGATCTAGATCTAACGGCTGAGATCTATCCAAGCATGGTGCGGTTACGGCTACGTGGCTTGATCTAAACCGTTGGATCTAGATCCAACGGTTGGAAACAGATCTGAAAACTAAATCTTGGGGATTACCTTCGGATGACGTGGATGGATCTGGGCCCTCGGATCTTGATCGAACGGTTCACGAAGCTTGCGGGGTCGACGATGTCCACGGTGGAGCTGGCTGGCCGGAGACGGAGACGACGACCACCCGAACGGCGTTTGGGCGCGATTTCGACGATGTGAGTGGTACTCCCAGGTGCGTCTCGTCGCGACGGTTTCGGATCTGGGCTCGGTGACGACAAAGGACGGCGGACGGCGGCGAAAACATGGGAAAATCGTGGCGGAAACCTAATCCAACTACAGCGAGCGATTGCGGCGCGACCACGGCGGCTTGAGCTCGATGGGTTAGGGCTACGGGTGCGCACGGAAGAGGGCTACACGATGGCGGCGGCGACGCTTTAAATAGGGGCCTCGACTTCCGTAAAAACCATGAAAACCTAAGTCCACCCGGCTGCGGCGGCGGAATCCAAATGGGATTCGGATTGGGTGACATGGCGCAACGCTGGCCGTTGGATCTTGATCCAACGCCACGCATTGGGCTCGGCGCGACGTTGGAGCGGTTGGACCAAACGCGTCTTGTCGGTCGGACTTCGACTGGGCCGCATGAAACGATCCAAACCCAGTCGGTTATTTCCAGCGATTTAATATTCAAAACAATTTCTAGAAATTTAAATAATTCAAGAAAAAATAGCAAAATAAATAGAAAAATTCTGAAAAATACTTTGAGACATTTTGGATTCAAATAAAATATTTCCAACAAAATTTTATTTATAACTTTAAATTCTTTAATTATTTCAAAAGGGAATAAATTCAAATTAAATCCAAATAAATTCTAGAAAATTCCAAAAATTTACAAAAGTGCAAAATTTCACTTAAAATCATGAAAACAAAAATTTTGGGTGTTACATGGGGCATGGCGATCGCTTCACGTCGATGCCACCGCACCCTCCGCTTGGAGGTAGTGGAGGTTTTCTCGACGAGTGAGCGTAGGTTTTTCCAGTTGAGACTCCTTCGTCGAGTCGCGTCTAAGAATAAAGAGTTACCCCTAGAGGCGTTAGACTCCAGTATGTTAGTTCAATTTGATTCTTCATGCTTGCTGAGTGTTAGGTATGTGTTTCATAGCCCTTAGGCATTGTAAGCAACCATGCCCTATTATTATTAATAAAGTAATAAAGTTGGATTTTGTGTCAAACCTTTGCCCCGCATATGTGCTCTACTACTTGTCTATTCTTGTTTCCCTCTCATCTCTAAACCTTGGAGCGATCAATAGATGGTGAACACCCGCGGGAACAACGGCAACAACGGCAGTGGTCACCGCCCAGCAGGGAACCCAGATGATCTGAACCAGGCGCCTCAGCTAGCACCAGCAGTCGATATGCAGAATTTTGGAGCTTTTCTCGTTGCACAGACCCAGCTCATGCACGCTATGATGCAACAAATGCAGTAGGTTACCGCCCAAGCTGCTGCTAACCAGGTTGCTCAAGCCAATCAAGGACAGCGTTAAGGTTCCAGACTGGGAGAGTTCATGAGGACCCATCCGCCCACTTTCTCTGGGAACGCCAATCCACTGGAGGCGGATGATTGGCTAAGGTCTATAGAAAGGAAGCTGCACATCACCCAGTGTGTGGAAAATGAGAGGGTGCTCTATGCCTCTCATCAGCTAGAAGGGCCAGCCGCAGAATGGTGGGAGAACTTCTATGCATCACATGAGAACCCACAGAACATCACCTGGGAGGATTTCATAGCTGCGTTTCGTTAGTACCATGTGCCCGAGGGAATAATGGAGCTGAGGAAGGAGGAATTTAGGGCACTGAAGCAAGGCAATCAACCGGTGTCTGAGTATCTGAACAAGTTCACACAGCTTGCACGCTACACGCCTGAAGACGTAGTGACGGACAAGGCTAGGCAGTCTCGCTTCCTAAAGGGACACAGGACATCACCTGGGAGGATTTCATAGCTGCGTTTCGTTAGTACCATGTGCCCGAGGGAATAATGGAGCTGAGGAAGGAGGAATTCAGGGCACTGAAGCAAGGCAGTCAACCGGTGTCTGAGTATCTGAACAAGTTCACACAGCTTGCACGCTACGCGCCTGAAGACGTAGTGACGGACAAGGCTAGGTAGTCTCGCTTCCTGAAGGGACTGAATTCTGGACTGCAGGTGGGACTGATCACCCACACCTTCCCTGATTTCCAAGAACTGGTGAACAAGGCGCTCATCCTAGAGGACAAGCGCAAAGAATTGGATGAGAATCGGAAGCGCAGAATGCAGCAGCAAGGAGCACGCCAGGGAGTGCAGCAGCGTCTGAGGGTTGCACCGAATCAATTCTTCATATTCCAGCCGCAGAATGCAGCAAGGACACTGTCGCCAACGCCGAGACCTGGCAACCAGAGTTACCAGACACCAGCTCCAGCCATGAACGCCGCTACGAGCAGTCAACAGGGAGCAGTGAGACGTTGTTATACATGCAATGAGCTAGGGCACTTCTCCAACAATTGCCCTAAGAAGACCGCAGGAGTGACCATAGTCCGCATCAACCTGGGATCCACGCCAGCCAGGACACCTACGCTGGGAGCAAACCGCAGAGCCACACAGCCGGGAGCTGCGACCCAGACTATAGTGAGGGACCGAGTCAATCATGTGACTGCAGATGCACTTCAAAATGCCACGAACGTCGTACTGGGTAAGTTACTTGTCAACTCAGTACCTGCAACAGTTTTGTTTGACTCTGGAGCTTCGCATTCGTTTATTTCTCGAGATTTTTTTCTAGAAATGATTTGGAGATTGTGGATCTTAAATGCATGCTTACAGTTCAAACCCCTGGCTCAGAACTCCGATCTCAAGTAGGGTGTTCTAGGGTGAGAATATTAATAGATGGGGTAGAATTCCTAGCAAACCTCATAATATTGGGAACCCAGACTTTAGATGTTATCCTGGGGATGGATTGGTTGACCAAGAACAAGACCATGTTAGATTGTGGAAGGAGAGTTTATATCAGTGGAGAGCCCTTGTGGAAGAAAAGTAGAGTTTCAGGCGACCGCCGTTCGTGATGGGCAGCTGATGGTCAACAGCGCAAAGACAGTCAGCATTGAAGATGTTCCCGTGGTTAATGAGTATCCATATGTGTTTCCTGAAGATTTGCCTGGTATGCCGCCGGACAGAGACATAGAGTTTGTGATCGAGCTGGTACCCGGGACAGCACCTATAGCAAAGAGACCTTATCGGATGCCAACCGAAGAATTGGTGGAGATGAAGAAGCAGCTTGAAGAGTTGATGGAAAAAGGATTCATCAGACCGAGTTTATCACCATGGGGAGCGCCAGTCCTATTCATTAAGAAGAAAGACGGGAGTTTCAGGATATGCATAGACTACCGTGCACTCAATGATGTCACTGTGAAGAACAAGTATCCGCTACACAGGATCGTTGACCTGTTTGACCAGCTGAGAGGAGCCAAAGTATTCTCCAAGATTGATCTGAGATCAGGATATCATCAGCTGAAGATCCGATCAGAAGATATTCTGAAGACCGCATTCTCGTCACGATACGGACATTACGACTTCACCGTTATGTCCCTTGGCCTGACGAATGCGCCAGCATTTCATGAATATGATGAATAAGGTTTTCATGGACTATCTGGATAAATTTGTCATTGTGTTCATTGATGACATCTTAGTCTACTCCATGATAAGAGAAGAGCATGTAGAACACTTGAGGCTAGTTTTGGAGAAGCTGAGGGAACAGCAATTCTTCGCCAAGTTCAGCAAGTGCGATTTCTGAAAGGACAAGGTGGAGTTCCTTGGACACGTGATGACCGCAGAAGGAGTCGCTGTTGATCCAGGCAAAGTAGAAGCTATGTTACATTGGGAGCAGCCGAAGACAGTGGCCTAGATTCAGAGTTTTCTTGGGATGGCAGGTTATTACCGCCGCTTCATTGAAGGCTTTTCGACGATTGCAAAACCTCATACGCAATTGTTGAAAAAGGAGAAGAAGTTCACTTGGACGCCGGATTGCGAGAAAAGTTTTCAAGAGCTGAAGAAGTGATTGACATCAGCACCGGTGTTAGTCTTACTGGACGTAAACCAGAGCTTCGATATATATTGTGACGCATCGTGCCAAGGACTTGGATGTGTGTTGATGCAGAATGGGAAGGTTGTCGCGTACGCGTCAAGGCAGTTAAGGCCGCATGAGGAAAACTACCCAACGCATGCCCTGGAGTTAGCAGCCGTAGTGCATGCTTTGAAGCTGTGGCTTCACTACTTGATTGGGAACAGATGTGAAGTATACACGGAACACAAGAGTCTTAAGAATATTTTCACCCAATCAGACCTGAACATGAGGCAGAGGAGATGGTTGGAGCTGATCAAGGATTACAATGTTGGGAACCATTACCTTCCCGGTAAAGCCAATGTGGTAGCTGATGCCTTGAGTCAGAAGATCCACATAGTCAACATGTTGGTGGATGAAAGTCAGGTTAAGTTATGCAAAGAACTTCAGAAAATGCAGATTGAGGAGGTACTTGAGGGATTTTTAGCCGCTTTAGAGGTGAAGCCTACTCTAGAAGATCATATTCGAGAAGGACAAAAGGATGATGACAAGATTATGAGGATCAAGTCCAAGATGGATGAAGGCTGGGCAAAGGACTTCAAGTTGGATGAGCAAGGTATGCTGTGGATGAAAGGTCATATCTGTGTGCCGAACAAGAAGGAGTTGAGGCAGCTGATCCTAGAAGAAGCCCATGACTCCAAGTATTCCATTCATCCAGGAAGTGCCAAGATGTATCAAGACCTGAAGGAAAGATTCTGGTGGCCGAGTATGAAGCGTGAAGTTGCTGAGCATGTTGCGTTATGCGACATATGCCAGAGAGTAAAGGCGATGCATCAGAGGCCAGCAGGACTGCTACAGCTGCTGAAGATACCTGAGTGGAAATGGGAGGAGATCGGTATGGACTTCATTTCCCCTTTTTGCGGAGGACCCAGGCTGGATATGACTCCATATGGGTTATAGTAGATCATTTGACTAAGGTCGCCCACTTTATTCCGGTGAAGACCACCTACTCAGGAGACAAGTTAGCAGAGCTATATGTGTCAAGGATTGTCTGTTTGCACAGAGTGCCGAAGAAGATAGTGTCGGACAGAGGTACCCAGTTTACCTCAAGGTTCTGGAATAAGCTACATGAAGCTATGGGAACCCTTCTGAACTTCAGCATAGCTTATCATCCGCAGACGGATGGACAGACGGAGAGAGTTAATCAGATATTGGAGGACATGTTGAGAGCCTGTGCATTGGCTTATGCTACTTCTTGGGACAAGAGTTTGTCGTATGCTGAGTTCAGCTACAATAACAGTTACCAGGCCAGTCTGCAGATGTCACCTTTTGAAGTACTATATGGTAGACCGTGCTGGACACCGCTGAATTGGAACGAGACCGGAGAGCATCATGTGTTTGGACCAAACATTCTCCGAGAAGCTGAAGAGCAGATTGCCATGATCCGGGAGAGGCTGAAGATTGCCCAATCAAGATAGAAGAGCTATGCAAATAATCGACGCAGGGAGTTGAGGTTTGAGTCAGAAGACTATGTGTACCTCAAAGTTACACTGTTCAAGGGAGTCAAGAGATTCCATCCCAAAGGGAAGCTTGCACCACGTTACGTCGGTCCGCTCAAGATCCTAAGCCGCAGGGGAGAGGTTGCATACCAGCTGGAGTTGCCACAGTCGTTGGCGGGAGTACATGATGTGTTCCATGTGTCCCAACTGAAGAAGTGTCTCCGAGTGCTGGACGAGCAGACACCGCTAGAGTCGATCGAGCTGCAAGATTATCTGACTTACAAGGAGCACCCGGTGAAGATTCTGGACACAATGGAGCGAGAGACCAGAAATAAGTCAACCCGCTTCTGCAGAGTCCAGTGGAGCAACCATTCAGAGAGCGAAGCAACTTGGGAGTGCGAAGAGGATCTGAAGAAAGAATTCCCGGACCTATTCTCTAGTTAGCCCTGAATCTCAGGTGTGGAATATACAGTCCCCGGGTATCCACAAGAAAGGGAAGAGATAGAGTTCCATGTCGATAAGGAAAGCATGATTGTAATCCTGTAGTACACGGCATGACCGGATATGGGAATCAACCTTGTATCAGACTAGAACTCCTCCATGTAACCCAACCCCCCGATTATATAAAGGGGGCGGGAGCCTTAGACGAGGCATCCAATCACGGGATATCTCATCCAATCTCGTGATCTACACCCATCAATACATACCACCGAACACAGGACGTAAGGTATTACCTCTCCTTGAGGGCCTGAACCTGTATAAATCCTTGTCTTGTGTTACCATCGAGCTTCTGATCTAGCACCTAACCCCGCAAACACACACCCCCACATTCATTGCTGATACCAAACGTCGACAATTGGCGCGCCAGGTAGGGGCAACATCAAGATCAACCCCATCGAGTTCGATGGCAGCGATCAACGGCATCATCATCACCTTCACTCCCGGACATGCTTTCTATTTTGAGAGCTTCAAGCTCGGCAAACTTGCCCCTAAAGAATCGGATTAGATCCAATCGGAAGACAACTCCATCCTTGAAGCAACACGAAGAGAAGAAGCGATCTGTTCGCATCCAGAATCCAAGCAGAACTTGTGTCGCAATTTTTCGTTAACTCAGAAGGAATTTCGGAGCTCGACGTGGATTTTGCCCAGTACCTCGGTGATCCTTGGCGCACCTCAGCAAAGCCATGGCGGACCTCAACCACAAGACGAAGCTCATCCCGGAGATCGCGGCAAAGCTCGGCGACTACCATATGACTACATACAGATTGATAAACCAGCTTCATCGACTATGGAAACGACTACGCCGATTTGCATTTCCAACGACGACGACGACGACCGCTGCGCCGACTCGCAACTTCAACAATGACGAGGAGGACAGCCGCGCTCACTTTTTTAGGCCGGTTTCTCATGCACGACGTCGAGGATAACCGCGCTGACTGCTTGCGCCGGCTCCTCGCGCGCACGACGCTGAGGACAGCCGCGCTTACTTTTTTAGGCCGGCTTCTCACGCACGACATCGAGGATAACCGCGCCGACTGCTTACGCCGGCTCCTTGCGTGCACGACGCCGAGGATAGCCGCTCCGACTTCTTGCGCACGGTGACAAGGACTGTCGTGCAGACAAGGTGACATGAGCAGGGACTTACAGACTAAGACGCGAGAACGACACGGTCGTCAACAACTCTTGGGACACAAACCAGCTAAGGATTTATAGCTTGGAGAGCTCACCAAGAGCGGCCAGGGAACGACGCAAGGTCATGAACCATTGCATCGGCACACCCGTTACGCGCCATCACGCACCATCCGCAGAGAGCGGCAACTCGAAGAACATAAAGCGGATAAGTTTTCA
The DNA here is from genome assembly GCA_036346355.1 of Rhipidocladum racemiflorum. Classification (NCBI taxonomy): domain Eukaryota; kingdom Viridiplantae; phylum Streptophyta; class Magnoliopsida; order Poales; family Poaceae; genus Rhipidocladum; species Rhipidocladum racemiflorum. Next base: position 66,923,011 of record CM070570.1, read on the forward strand.
TCATAATGATATTTTTCATGTTATTTCTTGACTTGCTACTTAGTTGTTTTCCAACTAAGCAGTAAGTCAGGGGCTATACATAATTGTGTCACTCGCGTGCCCCCAATTTCGTTAATTGTAGTTCTTCTACATTTAATTCCCGATCAATTTGACTTGCTCCTTAGTCGTTTCCCGACTAAGCAATAAGTCAAGGGTTACACATAATTGTGTGCGCTTGCGCTCCCCCGTCTTTTTTATTAGTTGTATTTTACTTCTATTACTTAGTGATTTAAGTGAAATCTGAGTGTATCATAATTCCGAGAAGTGAAGCTCTAGCCCCTATGACAGACGAACTCTAAGTCACCCAAATGTGTGCATGGGAAAAACAGCCATGAGCTAACTCCCTGCGCTCGGGGGCTAGACTAGTCAGGTAGAGTGTTTAACAAAAGGAAGGACGAACCACTCGGACTAACGAAAATCAAAGAGTAAGAGGGGTAAAAAAAGGGCTAATTTACACACACAAAGGTAGTAGAACTTTTCATGTTTAGATACACTAGGGTGCCCACTTCACCACAGTAAAGGTGATCGCCCAGCGAACAGGTGGCGTCCAGGCCACGCTACTGGTGATCAGCAAGGTGATCGCCCATCGGACAGGTGGCGTCCAGGCCACGCCGCTGGCGCTCAGCAAGGTGACCGCCCAGCGGACAGGTGGTGTCCAACCCCCGGGGCGGGCAGGCCACTAAAGTGGTCGGAGGTGCCAATCACTTTCAGTCGAGCCGACCACCTGGAGAGCACTTCCGCCCCAAGCCATCTTCCGATCGTGGTTTCCCCCACGGTCCGAAATGTGAGACTTGGGCGAGTGCTTATTGATGGAGGAAGCTCCATAAACCTCATGTCAGTTGGGGCGTTCAGGGCACTCCAAATTCCCTACGAGGAGTTGCGCCCGGCCCCTCTCTTTTACGGAGTTGCCCCAGGGTAGGCTTGACGCCCCTGGGACATGTCCGGCTGCCCGTCACCTTTAGAAGTATGGAGAACTTCCGGACAGAGAAGGTCAATTTCGAGATCGCTGACTTCAACCTCCCCTACAACGCTTTACTTGGCCCACCAGCTTTGGTCAAGTTCATGGCGACCACGCATTATGCCTACATGATGGTGAAAATCCCTGGGCCTGGAGGCCAATTACTGTGAAGGTGGATCGGCTGGAAGCCCTACGCCTCAGCAGCAGGTGCAGGACCTGGCCGGCTCCACCTGTTCGACCCGAGGCGAGGACGACTGCCTAGAGGTCGCCCTAGCCAAGGCCCGCGCTTCACCCAGCTCCTCGGGTGAGGTGAAAGTGGTCCCCGTGGGTGAGGACGGCTCTGGGAAGGTCGTGACGATCGGTGCCAACCTCAGCACCAAATAGGAACACGCGCTCGTCACCTTCCTCCGGTCCAACTTAGATGTGTTTGCTTGGGAACCATCTGAAATGATCGGGGTCCCTAGGGAGGTGATTGAGCACCGTTTGGCAACGCTCCCTGGAGTGCACCCAGTCCGGCAGAATGTCTGGAGGCAGGCACCAGAGCGGCAAGATGCCATTCGGGATGAGGTGGAGAAACTGCTGCATGCAAGGATCGTACGGGAGGCCATTTACCCTGAGTGGCTGGCCAACCCCGTGCTCGTCAAGAAGTCAAACATGAAGTGGCGAATGTGCATTGACTTCACCGACCTTAACAAAACCTTCCCTAAGGACCCGTACCCTTTGCCGCGAATAGACGTCGTCATCGACTCCACAGCAGGGTGCGAGGTCTTATGCTTCCTGGACGCCTACTCCGGCTACCACCAAATCAGCATGGCATAGGAAGACGAGGAGAAGACTGCTTTTGTGACCCCTCTCGGTGTGTACTGTTATATCCAAATACCCTTCGGGGTGAAGAACGCTGGCTCAACCTACCAGCGAGCCATCCACACTGTATTTCGATCACAAATTGGAAGAAACCTTGAAGTGTATGTTGATGACTTGGTAGTGAAGACCAAAAAGACTGCTGGGCTTATTGAAGATTTAGCGGAGACCTTCTCCCACCTTCGGTAGTATTGTTTGAAGCTAAATCCTGAGAAGTGTGTGTTCGGTGTGTCGTCTGGAAAACTGCTCGGTTTCTTCGTTTCCAGTCGTGGAATCGAGGTCAACCCGAACAAGATCGCAGCTATCGAGCGCATGCAGCCACCCACACGGCTCAAACAAGTACAGTGCTTAGCTGGCCGCCTAGCCTCTCTCGGTCGGTTCATAGCACGGCTGGGAGAAAGGAGCCTCCCTTTTTTCAAGCTGTTAAAGAAAATCGATTTCTTCGAATGGACTACAGAAGCTCAACAAGCATTTGAAGATCTAAAGAAGTACCTCTCCTACCCTCTGGTGCTGGTCGCTCCTGAGCCGGGCGAGCCGCTACTGCTTTATGTGGCGGCTAGTCCTGCGGTTGTGAGTGCGGCACTGGTGGCAGAGCGGGAAGGCATCCAGCGGCCAGTTTACTACGTCAGCAAGGTGTTACATGATGCAAAAACAAGGTACCCGCAAGCCCAGAAGATGGTGTACGCCGTGCTGGCGGCATCCAGGAAGTTGCGGCATTATTTCCAAGGAAGGGATATCACAGTGGTTTCTGCCTACCCCCTGCGTGAGATTCTTCACAATCGTGAAGCGGAGGGCCACATTGCAATCAAGAGTCAAAGGTTGGTAGAGTTCGTTGTCGAATGGACTCCTGCCGAGTCTGAGACTGAAGAAACCCCGCGCCCTCCCCTGGACACTCTACTTCGACGGCTCCTTCAGGCTCGAAGGTGCGGGGGCCGGGGTCCTCCTGGTTTCCCCAACCGGGGACCTCCTCAAGTACGTGGTCGTCTTGGACTTCAAGGTCACCAACAACGTTGCTGAGTACGAAGGCTTGCTGGTGGGACTTCGCGTCACCGCAGCCATCGGTGTTCGGCGCCTGCAAGTCAAGGGCGACTCGCTGCTAGTCGTCAACCAAGCGAGAAAGGAGTTCTCCTGCTCTGATCCTGTCATGGCGGAGTACCTGACAGAGGTCAGAAAGATGGAGCGACACTTCAACGGGCTGGGGTATACTCATATCCCCCGGCGCGACAACTACTTGGCGGACGGGCTCGCACAACTCGCCTCGACAAGATCCCCTGTTCCGGTCGGAGTCTTTGAAGAAAGGCTTCCGCGACCGTCCATCGCAGCCCCCGTTTCTGATGGGGACGATGGTGACGCTACTCCAGCCCTTGTTCCGGAGGGGAGAGTAGTACCGGCGGAAACGTCTAGCCAGACGAAGTACCCAGACGATCACCGAGTGATCGCCACACTTGACCGGGAAGGCACATGGATGGATCCGATCCTGGCCTACCTGTGGGATCAAGTGTGCCCCGACGATGATGCGTCAGCAGAGAAGATAGCGCGAAAGGCCAAGTGCTATACCCTGGTGGGCGGGGACCTGTACCGCCGGGGTAGAAACGGAATTCTTCTGAAGTGCATCACTCGGGAAGAGGGGAGCAGTTTGCTCTCTGATATCCATGGAGGTGTGTGCGGGAACCACATGTCAAGTCGAACGATGGTTGGGAAAGCTTTCGTCCAAGGGTTCTATTGGCCAACCGCCCTCCAGGATGCTTGTGAGCTGGTGAGGAAGTGCGAGGCGTGCCAGTACCAAGCCAAGCAAATCCACCGACCAGCCCAGGCTCTGCAAACCATCCCGCTCTCATGGCCCTTCGCGGTCTGGGGGCTAGACATCCTAGGCCCATTCCCGCGGGCCACAGGAGGCTACACCCATCTGTTCGTCGCCATTGACAAGTTTACCAAGTGGGTGGAAGCCGAAGCAGTAAGGGCGATTACCGCCGACGCCGCAATCAAGTTCATGCAAGGAATCTTTGTCCACTTCGAGGTCTCCAACCGCATCATCACTGACAATGGCACACAGTTCACCAGCGCTGCCTTCTTGGGTTTCTGTGAAGAAATGGGCACCAAGGTTTGTTTTTCCTCGGTGGCCCACCCAAGGAGTAATGGCCAAGTTGAGCGGGCCAATGCGCTGGTGCTGAAGGGCCTCAAAACCAGGGCGTTCGATCGACTCCATAAGTGCGGAGCCCAGTGGACTGAAGAGCTCCCAGCAGTATTGTGGTCGCTTCGTACCACCCCCAGCCGGGCCACCGGAGAAACTCCTTTCTTCCTGGTCTACGGTGCGGAAGCTGTCCTACCTTCGGAGCTGGCCTTGGGGTCACCGCGCGTTGCAACGTTCACGGAGGAAGGCCAGGAAGATCTGCGTCGAGAGGAAGCCAATCTCCTGGAAGAAATGCGAGACCGCGCAACCTTGCGTGCTGCCCGGTACCAGCAAAGTCTCAGGTGATACCATGCCGCCCGGGTCAGCGAGAGAACACTGGCAGTGGGCGACCTGGTCTTGCGCAAGATTCAGATGCATGCCGGGTTGCACAAACTATCTCCCCATTGGGAGGGCCCCTTCAAGGTGGTCTCAGTCTCTCGCCCCGGGGCGGTCAGGTTGGCCACTGAAGACGGGGAGGAATTAGCGAACTCCCAAAACATAGAGCTTCTACGCAAGTTCTATCCCTAAAATGGCTGTAAGTGCAAAGCTGTGTGCTCCGACCAGCCGGACTGAGTTTTCCTCTCCTGGCTGGTCGGGGGAAGCCTCTAGTCAATCAGGTGTTCGGTTTCTATTCAAAGCAGTTATCTGTAATAAGGGTGGTACACTGATATAAGTTCCCCATGCGCCCCAGCCAGCCCAAGTATAAAAGTGAGCCGGGGTGCATGGGAGAAGGGGTTGAATGATTTTCGGTCGATAGTTTCCAGTTTTCTCCAAGAACACGAGCAGGAACACACAGACAAGACTAGGGCTATTACTCTCAGGAGGGCCCGAACCTGGATAAACCGAAGTGTCCCCTTGCAAGCTTCGCCATTGATCCCTTTCCTCCATCACTCGAGCGATCTCCACGAAAGCCCCCCGTTCGGAACTTCATATACACCCGATCCAGAGGTGTCTGTTGGCTCATGCGCCGACAATCATCATGATCTTTTTCATGTTATTTCTTGACTTGCTACTTAGTTGTTTTCCAACTAAGCAGTAAGTCAAGGGCTACACATAATTGTGTCACTCGCGTGCCCCCAATTTCGTTAATTGTAGTTCTTCTACATTTAATTCCCAATCAATTTGACTTGCTCCTTAGTCGTTTCCCGACTAAGCAGTAAGTCAGGAGCTACACATAATTGTGTGCGCTTGCGCTCCCCCGTCTTTTTTATTAGTTGTATTTTACTTCTATTACTTAGTGATTTAAGTGAAATCCGAGTGTATCATAATTCCGAGAAGTGAAGCTCTAGCCCCTATGACAGACGAACTCTAAGTCACCCAAATGCGTGCATGGGAAAAACAGCCATGAGCTAACTCCCTGCGCTCGGAGGCTAGACTAGTCGGGCAAAGTGTTTAACAAAAGGAAGGAAGAACCACTCGGACTAAAGAATATCAAAGAGTAAGATGGGTAAAAAAGGGCTAATTTACACACACAAAGGTAGTAGAACTTTTCATGTTTAGATACTACTTAATTCCATATGTTCATGTTGCAGGAAGCGGAGCCATATTTCGCCTTGAGCAGGAACGACATTTCAACTCCTGTAAAGTTCAGACCCAGGTTTAGGTTTCGAGGGTATGCACCTAATGGGCATACCTGCTGTGCTCCGTGCTAGCTGGGCTCAAGTACCACTCGGATAAACCTGATTTGGGCAAGGGCACGCCCCACGATGGGCCGATTGCCGCCATCGCTTTCAAGCGAGTCGGGTGTCCACTGCATTTAAAAATCAAAAGTTCCTCTTGCGATATGCCTCATGCTAGGCCTATTGCTGGTCACCGCATGACGGAATTAGATATTGCAAGTTGGTTTAAATGTTCCGGAGGTATACACCTAGAAAGTGTACCAACTGAGCTCAGCGCCAGCCTGGTTCATACCACTCGGGTTAAACCTATTTAGGATAAGGCACGCGTCAAGCTAGGCCTACTGCTGGTTACCACTTTTAGTGGGACACTGGGTGCCTAACATCCAAAACTTCTCCGATATGCCTCACGTCAGGCCAACAACTGGTTACCGCAAATCGGAATCAGGTATCGTGAGAAGTCAAGTCCGAAGGGTAAGCTCCATGAGGGTCGAAAGCTGTGCACCGCAATAGACGGGTACGGATACCACTCGGCAGATCCTTTCTGGGTATAAGGTACGCTCCATGCTAGGCCAACTGCCACTTTTCAACTAAGTTGAGCTGGGTACCACTCGAGTAATTCAATGAGGGGCTTTAGAGTTCGTCACAGTCTCCTTGCATGCAACGGAGCACTCGGCATCAAATGGCAATACCAGTCGGATGCAGCAGCAACAAACTGGGAGCACTAGGTGAAAGGCGACCAGGTGTGAAATCATGTGCTGAAAAATTGGCTTAGAATTGAATTTGCAAAATGTGCTTGTGCTTGTGTTTGACATTTTTCCAAGAAAACAGCGTTTTTCCCATGTATGACAGACCAAAAAGTTTGGTCTGTCATACACATGTTTTTTGGCGACTTCGATTTTCCAATGTATGACAGACCAAAAGGTTTGGTCTGTCATACACATGCTTTTTGGCGACTTCGTTTTTCCCATGTATGACAGACCAAAGAGTTTGGTCATCATTATACACATGCTTTTGGCGACTTGTTTTCCCATGTATGAAAGACCAAAAGTTTGGTCTCATCATACACATGCTTTTTGGCGACCGTTTTCCATGTATGACAGACCAAAAAGTTTGGTCATCATACACATGTTTTTGGCGACTTCGATTTTCCCATGTATGACAGACCAAAAGTTTGGTCTCATCATACACATGTTTTTGGCGACTGCTTTTTCCCATGTATGACGGACCAAAAGTTTGGTACATCATACACATGCTTTTTGGCGACTTCGTTTTTCCCATGTATGACAGACCAAATTATTTGGTCCGTCATACACATGTTTTTGAGCAAAATTGGAATTGTGTTTAATTTGATTTTGAGATAATGAAATTGGTGAGAATTTCATGTTGCTTGTTTTGAAGTGGACTTTATGCAATGCTCGTGTGAGTATTTGCATGGATTGATGTGAGTCAAGTCGTGGACTTGTGCTCGGAATTGTTTTGTGTTTTTGTTCATGTGCAGGTGTTGCTTGAGGTCGAACATGGTCGATGACGGGACCGAGACTAGGTTCAGGGAGGAACTAAGGTCGTGAAGGTCGAGGATGTCATGCGAGATGTTTGGACTAGAGGACAGTGCACGTGAGGTTGAGATCGTTGCAGCGTAGCGGCAGGCGGGCCGTACACGTGTATACGAATTTTTGAGAGTGTGTGTGTGTGTGCATGTATGTGTGCATGCATGCGAGTGTGTGTGTGCATGCAGTGTGTTGCATGCATGCATGTGTGTGTGTGGTGTAGCGTGCGTGGTGTGTGTGCATGCTACATGTTTGCGTGTGTGTATTTGATTCGGCAAGGAGGTTGGGTCGGCAGGTGAGAATCCGAGTGGAGGCTGGAAAACAGCAGGCTGCCGTGAGGTACAATTCAAGTTGCTGTGTCCGAGTAGATTTTCTTCCGAGTGCAAGTCGGCTGGCACATGGAGAAGGGCCAGCGCAAGCAGTGTTCGAGTCAACATGAAGATGAAGAATAGGAAAAGGACTCCTGTTCTCTTGTCCTTTAAATAGGGGTTCTAGGTGCTTAGAAGCAATCAATCCAATGAAATAGGGCAAGAAGCAAAAGGTGCCTACAACAAAGAAGAGCTTGTGTGCTCTATCTAGTTGGTTTAGAGTTTTCTAATCTTTTGAGATTAGAAGATTTTTGGTGTCATCCTGTGGAAGATGGCTTTGGAATAAAGAGAAGTTTATACAATATTCCTTTCGATTCTTGATTAGAAGTTTTGCTCTTTTTGAACTAGTTCTTGTTCTTATTTTGCTAATTAGTCTAGGGTTTTGATCTCTACGATATTAGATATTCTTCCGCTATTTAGGGGTCTTTAATTTTCCGAAAGAAATAGTTGAATTTTATTCGGCATCTATTCACCCCCCCTCTAGTTGCCTACTCGGTCCTACAAGTGGTATCAGAGCAAGGCTCTACTAATCCATCTTAACAGGTGATTAGTAAACGGTAAGTTATGGCAACAGAGAAATACTCAAACAAGCCGCCAATCTTTGATGGCACAGACTTCCCCCACTGGCGGATCCGGATGACTGCATATCTTCAAGCTCAAGGTAACGCGATTTGGCGCAAGGTAAAAATTTAAATGCGAGCTTCCTTCTAATGATGATATTGATAAAATCGAGTTTGAAAAAGATGTTGAAACCAATAATAGAGCTAGAAACATATTGCTTCAAGGACTTGCTAGAAAAGAATTCGATAGAGTCTGTCATTTACTCACTGCTCATGAAATTTGGAAATCTCTTCAAGATTATCATGAGGGTATTGACTCTGTAAAAGAAGCTAGGCAAGATCAATTTAAAAAGGAATACACTAGATTTGAAATGAACTCTGGAGAATCTCTAGATGATTGTTTTGCTCGCTTTAACAGAATCTTAAACAATCTTAGAGCTGTAGATGTAAAGTACACTGACTCTGAAAATGCTAGACTTTTCCTATCATCTCTTGATCTTAAAATCTGGCAAATGAAAGTGACTGCTTTTAGGGAAGATCACAAGATGAGTGAAATGACTTTGGATAAACTTTATTCTAGTCTCAAGACTTTTGAAATAGACATTGTTCCAAGAACTTCCAATGATAACTCTATGGCTCTTAATGCTAATTCTTCATATGATAATGCTACTAGTTCTTCATCATCATATTCCATTACTGCTTTGAGTGCTCTTAGTGATGAACAGCTAGATCAAATACCAGAAGATACACTTGCTCTTCTTTCCAAGAGTGTCAATGCAGCTTACATGAGATCAAGGGAGAGAAGAGGAGCCTCCATCCACTGCTACAACTGCGGCAAGGCAGGGCACATCCGTGCTAACTGCTTCAAGAACAAAGATAGAGACGAGAAGGATCAAAGCAACTCCTCCAAATCCTTCCGGCCAAAAGAGAGCAAGGACAAAAATAAACAACGAACAAAGAAGATGCTCAACAAAGTCTTCATCGCAATTGGTCGCTTAGACTTAAGCGACATTGATGACTCAGCGGCGATGAGAAGGAAGCGAAGCAAACGAACCTGAACGAGAAAGATTTCACCGGACTGTGCTTCATGGCGAAAGGGAACACTAGTGATTTTAGTGACAACGACAGCACCTCCAGCGACGGTGATGAGGTAATACCTTCGTATGATGAGCTTTGTGAAGTTTTAGTCATATTGAGAAAATCTTTAAGAAAATCTTCACTCAAAAATAAAAACTTAGAGAAAGATCTATCCATACTGAAAACTGAAAACTTTGATCTTAGAAATTCAAATTCTGAAAAGACATGTGATTCTTGCTTAGATCTCAAATTTGAAATTAAATCTCTAAAAGAGGAACATATGATTAAACTAGAACAAGTTTATGCCAAACAATTGAAAAATGAAAAACTTGTGAAAAATGTTGGTTGCTCTACTGATGGTTTACATGGTCAAACTTCTTGTTCTAAATGTCTCATACTAGAATTGAAGTTGCATGATGCAGATGCTAAGATTACTCAATTGCTTAATGATTTGCTTACACATGAAGTTCTTTCATGCTCAACTTGTCGCAAGCAAAAAGAAAAAGTAGATGTTTCCTGTAATAATTGTTTAACACTCTCTCGAAAAATTGATTACTTGGAAAAATCTTTAGAATGTTTTACTAAAGGAAAGAAAAATCTAAATATGATTTTGGATCAATCAAAAGTCAGCACTCATCACAAAGGTTTAGGTTTTCATCCTTATGCTCATCACAAATCATATGCTCCTGCTATTGTTAAAACTCTTGAAAGTGGAAAGTTTGAAATTGTCAAAGAACCTGAGAAAACTGTCTTCAAATCTGCTGGAATTTTATCTTCTACTATGATGAATGCAAATATTGCTTCTGCTTCTAAAGTCAAACCATTTGTTAAGTACAATTGCACTCATTGTGGAAAAGATGGTCATTTGATAAATTTTTGTTTTAGACTAGCCAAACAACAGAGAAAGGAAAATTCAAAGGCTAAGTCTAACTTTAGACAAACACGTATCATTTCTCCACATGTTCCGCTTAGTGAAAGCAAACAAAATACAGAAATTCATCTACTTTGCATTCACAAGCTTTTATACGATCACCTCCTCGTCAGTGATTCATCTTTGGATACCTAAATCATATTTCTCTAACTTGGTATTTGAATCCTCGACATCTTCTGTTCACAACATGTAGGTAGTACAAGAAGGGAAGGAGAACATCTGGGTTGTTGATTCAGGATGCTGCCAACACATGACAAACAACCCAAGTTGGTTCTCCTCCCTAACAAAAGCATCTGGGAACAAAACGATCACTTTTGGAGATGCTACTACTGGACACGTCATTGCAAAAGGTACAGTGAAGGTAAATGAACACTTTACTTTGAAGAATGTCTCTCTGGTGTCTAAACTGAAATTCAACCTTCTGTCAGTATCACAATTGTTGGATGAAAACTTTGAAGTGAGCTTTAAACCTAATGCATGTAGAGTACTCGATGCTTCTGGAAACTTGATTCTTGAGATATCTAGACTTGGAAAAATTTTCATAGCAAATTTTAGCAATGCTTCAAGTTCACATTGTTTTGTTGCTTGTAATCTAGAAATCTCAATTTTTGGCATCGTCGGTTAGGTCACATGGGCTTTGATCTGTTATCTAGATTGAGTGGTCTAGACTTAATTCGTGGCTTGCCGAAATTAAAATCCTGCAAAGACATTGTTTGTGCTTCCTGTCGACATGGTAAGATGGTTGGAGCACCTCATGCTCCTGTCTCTACTGTAATGACCACTGGCCTCGGTCAACTTCTTCACATGGATACAGTAGGACCATCTCGAATACAATCGGCCGGAGGTAAGTGGTACTTTCTAGTGATAGTTGATGATTATTCGAGATACTCTTGGGTGCATTTTCTGTCTTCAAAAGATGAGATTTTTGGACTGTTTCATGTCTTCATTAAGAGATTGATAAATGAATTGCCTAACACATTGAAAGCCATAAGAACTGATAATGGTACGGAATTCAAATATGCTTTGTTCAAATCTTTTTGTGAAACTAATGGAATTAAACATCAATTTTCTTCACCATATTCTCCCTCACAGAATGGTGTTGTAGAAAGGAAAAATAGAACTTTGATTCAAATGGCTAGAACTATGCTACATGAATACAACACTTCAAGAAAATTTTGGGCTGAGGCAATTTCTTCTGCTTGCTATATATCAAATAGGGTCTATCTCAGAGCTTTACTTGGTAAAACATCTTATGAACTGAGATTTGGTCGTAAACCCTCTGTTTCTCATTTACGAGTGTTTGGTTGCAAATGCTTTATCCTTAAACATGGAAATCTTGATAAATTCGAAGCTCGTAGTACAGATGGTATTTTCCTTGGCTATTCGTTGCACTCTCGTGGATATTGTGTACTTGATTTATCGACTAACAAATTGTTGGAGACATGCGATGTTACTTTTGATGAGGCTAGCCCTGGAGCTAGACCCGACATTTCAGGTTCACGAGAAGATTTAGAGCCAATCTTTTTGGATAAAAGATTCGAAGAAAATGATGAAGATAATGATGATGATGAGCTCATACCTACAGAGCAGGAAGATGTTCTGAACAAATTGATGTGACTACTACTTGATTCTCCTACACCTCCCACGGCCAGTGAAACAACTGGACCTCCCCTTACTGTTTTGAGAAACCATCCTCCTGAACAAATTATTAGAAGTCTTCATGAAAGGGTGACACGTTCTAATTCATCTCAAACTCTTTTATGCATGCATTCTGCTTTTGTTGCAAATTTTGAACCTAAGAACATTACTCATGCTTTAACTGATAGTTCTTGGGTAGATGCGATGCATGAAGAGTTAGAAAACTTTGAATGGAATAAAGTTTGGTCTTTAGTGGAACCTCCTAAAAATCAAAACATTATTGGAACAAAATGGGTTTTTAAAAACAAGTTAAATGAAGATGGAATAATTGTTAGAAACAAAGCTAGACTTGTTGCTCAAGGATATTCTCAACTTGAAGGAATTGATTTTGATGAAACTTTTGCTCCTGTTGCTCGTTTAGAAGCTATTCGTATTCTCTTGGCTTTTTGCAGCATCAAAAGGTTTTAAGTTATTTCAAATGGATGTGAAAAGTGCTTTTCTAAACGGTTTTATAGAAGAAGAAGTTTTTGTGAAACAACCTCCTGGCTTTGAAAATGAAAAATTTCCCAATCATGTATACCGTTTGTCAAAAGCCCTTTATGGATTAAAACAAGCCCCTCGTGCTTGGTATGATAGATTAAAAGGCTTCTTGCTTCAACATAATTTTGAGATGGGAAAAGTTGATAAGACTCTATTTACTCAACATTCAAATGATCAATTTCTTGTAGTGCAAATTTATGTGGATGATATTATCTTTGGAGGATCCTCCCACTCTCTTGTGTTGCATTTTTCTGAGCTAATGTCCAGGGAATTCGAGATGAGTATGATGGGAGAATTGACATACTTTCTTGGATTTCAAATCAAGCAAGCTAAAGACGGGATCTTCCTGCACCAATCCAAATATACAAAGGAGCTACTAAAGAAATTCGATATGGGAGAAGGAAAGTCAGTATCTACTCCAATGAGCACAACAACAATTCTGGATCCTGACGAAAATGGTGTCGAGATGGACCAAAGGAATCTGAAGCATGATTGGATCACTACATGCACTTGATCGCCGAGGCCTGATATACATTTTGCAGTATGTTTGTGCGCCCGATTTCAAGCCTCTCCTCGAGAATCACATCGACAAGCAATTAAAAGAATTTTCAGGTATCTTCGCTTCACTTCTGAATTTGGTATTTGGTATTCTTGTTCTTCTTCGCTTACACTCCTAGGATATTACGATCTTGATTTTGCGGGGTGTAGATTAGATAGAAAGAGTACTTCGGCACATGTCATTTTCTTGGCACTTCACTTGTTTCTTGGTCTTCTAAGAAACAGTCCTCGCTTGCTCAATCCATCTTTGTTTGAATACGTTGTAGCCGCTAGTTGTTGTTCACATATTCTTTGGATCACTTCAACTCTTAAAGATTACGGCATTAACTTTAATAGTGTTCCACTTCTTTGTGATAATACTAGTGCAATTCACATCGCTAAAAATCCTGTTCAACATTCAAGGACTAAACACATTGATGTTCGATATCATTTTCTTAGAGATCATGTTGAAAAAGGAGCTATTGAACTGAAATTTGTTGATTTGGATGCTCAAATTGCTGATATTTTCACTAAGCCGCTTGATTCTTCTCGCTTTGCTTTCTTACGCGGTGAACTTGGGATCATTCATCCCCATGGGTTGATTTGAGGGGGAGTCTTGATTTTAACTCTTTCATTTGTGTTACTTGACTTTGGTTACTACAAGGAGCTATTTTGACGTTACACTTAAAGAAAACTCCCCTGTTTTCATTGCATCATGTAGTACAAAGCTTTGTTGACTATTCTTGTGTATATAGTCAAATTAATGCTACATCACTTCACTTCTCACTAAAGGACTAAAAGACTAAAATAATTCAATTTGAGATGCTTTTCGAGAATATTTTGGCTCTTGTTCATTATGGTATTGCATTTGTGAAATAGGCTTAAAAGTTTCTTGTCATCTGTTGAAAGGCTAGAGCTGATTAGAAACTATGTGTGAGCTTTTTGTTGGACTTCAAATGATCATTATGAGTCTCAAGCAAAATCAGTGTTTTAATGTTAAAAGCAAGTTGAAAAAGATGCAAGCAAAAGCTACTTGACTAAACACAAGTTTAGTACAATGTGCAGCTTCCTTGCCAGGGATTTAAATGCAAAAGATGCAAGAAAAGGCTACTTGTCTAAACAAAAGTTCAGAACAATGTGAAGCCACTTGCCAATTTAAACTGAGAAAGATACAAGAAAGAACTACCTACTCATACACAAGTATGGGCTAGTGTGCAGTTACTTGTCATCCCTGTTGATCACAAAGCAAAATTGTCAAACTTGCTAAAAGAGAAAAAGGAAATTCAAATTTTTGAAAAGGCTTGAGACAAACATTAGTGAATTTGAAAGTCTCTCTTTGCTCATGATAGATTTCTTTTTAGCTTTGGCAAAATCAGTTTATGACATTTTACTTGTTTGCTCTAATTTGCTTATGCAACTACTTTTCTATGTGTTAGAGCCTCCATATTCTCACAATTTGCTTTCTCATTGGATAAATTGATAAAAAAATGTGAAAACTCTCGTAAAAACTCTCCAAAAGCCTTTCTTTGATTATATACCTTGAATATACTTCAAAGCTTGAGATACTACATTCATTAAGGGGGAGTTTTTGAGTTCTTGATGTCTACATTGTCAAAGGGGGAGAAAATTGGGAATTTTTAAAAAGATTATTGAAAAAGAGGGAAAAGAAAAAGGGGGAGTTGTTATTGAAAAAGAAGGAGAAGAAAAAGGGGGAGTTGTTTCCAACACACTTACTTTGGTCTTTGATCCCTTGGATTTCAAAATCTTTTGTAAAGTGAATGCCAAATGTTCAATTCTAAGTGGTGTTGCCAATGTTTTCATCAAGGGGGAGATTGTGAAATCATGTGCTGAAAAATTGGCTTAGAATTGAATTTGCAAAATGTGCTTGTGCTTGTGTTTGACATTTTTCCAAGAAAACAGCGTTTTTCCCATGTATGACAGACCAAAAAGTTTGGTCTGTCATACACATATTTTTTGGCGACTTCGATTTTCCCATGTATGACAGACCAAAAGGTTTGGTCTGTCATACACATGCTTTTTGGCAACTTCGTTTTTCCCATGTATGACAGACCAAAAAGTTTGGTCTGTCATACACATGCTTTTTGGCGACTTCGTTTTTCCCATGTATGACAGACCAAAAAGTTTGGTCTGTCATACACATGCTTTTTGGCGACTTCGTTTTTCCCATGTATGACAGACCAAAAAGTTTGGTCTGTCATACACATGTTTTTTGGCGACTTCGATTTTCCCATGTATGACAGACCAAAAAGTTTGGTCTGTCATACACATGTTTTTTGGCGACTTCGTTTTTCCCATGTATGACGGACCAAAAAGTTTGGTCTGTCATACACATGCTTTTTGGCGACTTCGTTTTTCCCATGTATGATAGACCAAATTATTTGGTCCGTCATACACATGTTTTTGAGCAAAATTGGAATTGTGTTGAATTTGATTTTGAGATAATGAAATTGGTGAGAATTTCATGTTGCTTGTTTTGAAGTGGACTTTATGCAATGCTCGTGTGAGTATTTGCATGGATTGATGTGAGTCAAGTCGTGGACTTGTGCTCGGAATTGTTTTGTGTATTTGTTCATGTGCAGGTGTTGCTTGAGGTCGAACATGGTCGATGACGGGACCGAGACTAGGTTCAGGGAGGAACTAAGGTCGTGAAGGTCGAGGATGTCATGCGAGATGTTTGGACTAGAGGACAGTGCACGTGAGGTTGAGATCGTTGCAGCGTAGCGGCAGGCGGGCCGTACACGTGTATACGAATTTTTGAGAGTGGTGTGTGCGTGCATGTATGTGTGCATGCATGCGAGTGTGTGTGTGCATGCAGTGTGTTGCGTGCATGCATGTGTGTGTGGTGTAGCGTGCGTGGTGTGTGTGCATGCTGCATGTTTGCGTGTGTGTATTTGATTCGGCAAGGAGGTTGGGTCGGCAGGTGAGACTCCGAGTGGAGGCTGGAAAACAGCAGGCTGCCGTGAGGTACAATTCAAGTTGCTGTGTCCGAGTAGATTTTCTTCCGAGTGCAAGTCGGCTGGCACATGGAGAAGGGCCAGCGCAAGCAGTGTTCGAGTCAACATGAAGATGAAAAATAGGAAAAGGACTCCTGTTCTCTTGTCCTTTAAATAGGGGTTCTAGGTGCTTAGAAGCAATCAATCCAACGAAATAGGGCAAGAAGCAAAAGGTGCCTACAACAAAGAAGAGCTTGTGTGCTCTATCTAGTTAGTTTAGTGTTTTCTAATCTTTTGAGATTAGAAGATTTTTGGTGTCATCCTGTGGAAGATGGCTTTGGAATAAAGAGAAGTTTATGCAATATTCCTTTCGATTCTTTATTAGAAGTTTTGCTCTTTTTGAACTAGTTCTTATTCTTATTTTGCTAATTAGTCTAGGGTTTTGATCTCTACGATATTAGATATTCTTCCGCTATTTAGGGGTCTTTAATTTTCCGAAAGAAATAGTTGAATTTTATTCGGCATCTATTCACCCCCCCCTCTAGTTGCCTACTCGGTCCTACACCAGGGCAACAGCAACTCGACTGTAAAGCACTCAGGGGCTACTATGGAATATATTGTCCCTGGGTATCCGCAAGAAAGGGAAGAGATAGAGTTCCATGTCGATAAGGAAAGCATGATTGTAATCCTATAGTACATGGCATGATCGGATATGGGAATCAACCTTGTATCGGACTAGGACTCCTCCATGCAACCCAACCCCCCCGATTATATAAAGGGGGCGGGAGCCTTAGACGAGGCATCCAATCACGGGATATATCATCCAATCTCTTGATCTACACCCATCAATACATACCACCGAACACAGGACGTAAGGTATTACCTCTCCTTGAGGGCCTGAACCTGTACAAATCCTTGTCTTGTGTTACCATCGAGCTTCTGATGTAGCGCCTAACCCCGCAAACACACACCCCCACATTCATTGCCGATACCAAACGTCGACATCGGGGACGAGATTCTGTTAAGGGGGAACGTTTGTAACACCCCAATTTTTTCTTTTATTATATTTCAAATGTATATGTGAATTTTTGGAATTATTTGGATTTAATTTGAATTAAGCCATTTACTTGATTATTTAAATATTTAAAAGTATAACTAAATTTTTGTTGAAAAATATTTTATTTGAGTCCAAAATATCCTAAAATATTTTTGAGAATTTTTCTGGAATTTTTTCGAGTCATTTACTATTTTTCCCGAATTAAATAAAGCTTCAGTGATTTTTTTTCTTTATTAAAAGTCTGTCGGGTCAAGTACTGTTGGTCGGACCCGAGTCAGACCCGAGTCCGACCCGAGCCGAACCCGCGCCACTTGACTCGGTCCAGCCGCGTCACCGCGCCCAACCCTAAACCTAACTCCGTGTGAAATCATGTGCTGAAAAATTGGCTTAGAATTCAATTTGCAAAATGTGTTTGTGCATGTGTTTGACAAGTTGACAAGAAATAGTGTATCTTTTTCTTGTGCCGGACCAAATTCTCAAAAACAGAGAGTTTCCCTTTTGCGCCGAACCGATTTTGTGTTTGCGCCGGACCAAGTTTTTGGGTCTGCCGTGGACGTGCTTTTGAGCTCATGAGCTGGACTCAATTTTCCAAGAAACCAGTAAGTTTTGCATGTACGTCGGACCAATTTCTTTGGTCAGTCGTGAACGGCTTTTTGAGGATTGATTTCGCATGTACGACGGACTGATTTCTTTTAGTCTGTCGTGAACGTGTTTTCGCCGAAATAATTTCTTCTTGAAACCGAGACTTTCACTTGTACACCGGACCGATTTTGTTGGTCCGTTGTGAATGGTTTTTTGAGTGACTTTTTCATGTGTACGCCGGACCATATTTTTTGATCCGTCGTGAATGCGTTTTTGCTCGATTAGGGTTTTGAGCAAACTTGAAATTGTGTTTGATTTGTTTTTGAGATTATGAAATTTGTGAGAATTTCATGATGCTTGAAGTGGACTTTATGCAATGCTCATGTGAGTAGTTCCATGGATTGACATTGAGTCAAGTCGTGGACTTGTGCTCGGATTTGTTTTGTGGTTTGTTCATGTGCAGGTATTGCTCGAAGACGAATGTGGTCGATGACGGGACCGGAACTAGGTTCATGGAGGAACTGAGGTTCGGGACTAGGTTCAGGAGGAACCGAGGTCTTGGTGGTCAAGGATGTCATGCGGGGACGCTCGGGCTAAGAGAATGGTGCACATGAAGAATGGTTAGTCACGTGAGAATGGCAGAGGTCATTCGCGTGCAAAGTGTTAGTCACGTGAGTATGGCGGATGGCCATACGGCGTGCAAAGTGTTAGTCACGTGAGTATGGTAGGGTTGCCATACGCTGCGTAAGAGTTGTACTCGGCCAGGTTGGGCCAAGTAGAGTTGTGTTGGATACGGATTCCTTCTAGTGAATAGGAATCGTATTCAGAACTCTTTGTGGGTTGGTGCTTTAAATAGGTGGGGGGTCTCCTGTTGAAAGGCACCAAGCAGAGCTAAGCGCATCAAGCCTTGAGCTTGGTTTTAGGGTTTGTACTCTTTTGATGAGAGTATTTTAGACAAAAGAAATAAAGATCAATTCTTCTAGTTCCCACATTGCTTCAACGTTCTCTTTTTGGTTCTTGTTTGCATGCTTGTTCTAGTTCTAGATTGGTTTTTGTTCTTTAAGTTTTATCTTGATTTGATCCATCAAAAACTTCTCTAGGGTATTGATCTAGTGTTTCTCAAAGTCTAGTTGATCAATCTTTTGTCGTTCTTGTTTAAACTTGAAGTTTTGATTAGATTGATTCTCGTCAAGTTCTGGATCAGCAAGCTTGCGAAGCTTATAACTTTTGATCCGTAAGTCCGATCGAGCTGATTCTTTTTGGGTTCGATTCATATTGAAATCTAGTTTCTCGTGTCCAAATTTCAGATCAATCTAACGGTTGGATCTCCGGTAATTTGTGTTTTACCGAACCTTTGTCATTCTGTTTTAGGGGTGAACTTTTAATAGGTCAAGAATTTGGTTTTAGCTTCCGCACAATCATTCACCCCCCCTCTGATTGCTATATTCGTATACTTCGATCCTACAAGTGGTATCAGAGCAAGGTTTTTCTAATCTATCTTAATCGGTGATTAGATCAATGGATCATTATTCGACAAAACCTTGTGTTCAATGGTGTTGATTTTCAATTTTGGAAGGCCAAGATGGAGGCGTTCATCCAAGCTCAGGGATTTGCAATTTGGGAGAAGGTCTACAAACCATATGAAGTCCCTGCAAACGACAACGTCAACGACACCAATCGCGCACATGTTGAAGCAAATAGTAAGGCGCGCAACTTGATCATCCAAGGTTTGGGACGCAGCGACTTTGACCGTGTGATCCATCTCAAATCCGCATATGACGTATGGAAATCTCTTTGTGATTACCATGAGGGTTCTAACACTATTAAAGAGGTTCGTCAAGATCTTTACAAAAAGGAATACATGCGATTTGAGATGAAACTCGGTGAGTCGCTAGATGACTTCTTTGCACGTTTCAATAAAATTCTTAGTAATCTTCGTGCTGTTGGAGTTAGCTTTGATGATCTCGCTAATGCTAGACAATTGCTTGGTGCTTTAGACATGTCTATTTGGGAGATGAAAGTTACATCCATTAGAGAATCTACTGTCATGAGTACACTTACATTAGATGTTCTGTATTCCAAGTTGAAAACTCATGAATTAGATGTTTTTGCTAGAAAGAATGATCATAAATCAATTGCTTTGACATCTCAATCTAGCATATCTCATAATGGTGTTGCTTCAAGTTTTGCTCTATCTTTCTTGTCTTCACTAACCGATGAACAGATTGAGCAATTCCTGAAGAAGACTTGTCACTACTCTCTTCTCGCTTTAACAAAGCTTTGCAAAATGTGATAAAGAGAAAGAGAGGTGGTGCTAATCCTCCAAGATGCTATGAGTGTGGTGATCTCGACCATATTCGTCCAAATTGTCCTAAACTTGCAGGTAAAGCATCAAGGGATGAGAAGGATAACGACAGAAGAAAAGAGAAGAAGAAGTTCTCTCCAAGTGATAGAAAGAAGAAGAACTTCATCAACCGCAAAGTTGTACATCGAGTTATTTCCGCTCTTGAACAAGTCAATTTGAGCGATGTGGATTCGGATAGCAGCGAGGATGATGCAACTACAAGCAAGCATAAGTTGACGGGGTTGTGTCTCATGGCAAACAGCAAGGATAGCTTCACCGAGGACGGCAATGACGCGACTTCAATGAGGTAGATCCTTCTTATGATGAATTAGCCAATCTTTGTCTGCCCGTCTTGGAAAATTACTTGACAAACGTGATAGAAAAATTAAGAAACATGATATTCTTGTGGAGTCATTGAATGCTGAAATTGCTAGACTTAAGACATTGATTCCTCGATGATGATACTTGTAAATCATGTGACTTAATTTACAATGAGCTCACCTTGCTTAGGAAAGAACACGCTCTTCATTTGCATCTAAATGAGAAAATGAGAAACATGTTAAACATGCTAGCTGTTCCACTGATGATTTGCATGGTTCAACTTCATGTTCTAAATGCTCAACTCTTGAATTAAAATTGAAAGATGCAAATGCTAGGGTTTCTCAATTGACTGATGATCTGCTTACACATGAGGTTCTTTCATGCTCAACTTGTCGTAAGCAAAAAGGAAAAGTGAATGTTCCTTGCAATAATTGTTTAACTCTTTCTCGAAAAGTTGATTACTTGGAAAAATCATTAGAACGTTTCACTAAAGGAAAGAAGAACCTAAACATGATTTTGGATCAATCAAAAGTCAAAGGTTTAGGTTTTGATTCTTATGCTCATCATAAATCACATGCTCCCACTGTCGTTAAAGCACTTGACGGAGGAAAATTTGAAATTGTCAATGAGCCTAAGAAAACTGTCTTTAAATCTGCTGGTCTTTTATCTTCTACTATGATGAATGCAAAATGTGCTTCTACTGTTAAAGCAAAACATCATGTTAAGTACACTTGCACTCATTGTGGTAGAGATGGACATTTAGTAGACTTTTGCTTTAGACTAGCTAAACAACAAAAGAGAGAAAGGTTTAATGCTAGGTCTAATTTCAGAAAGGCACACTCTACTTCTCATTATGTGCCTAGGGTGAAACAAACACCTTTTGTTTCTAAAAACACGGAAAAAGGCAAATCTGTTTTTGTACATAAGAATACTCGTGTTGTGCCTATCACTGTTGTGCGTCGTGTGTCTCAAGATCGATTCCTAAACATCTTATTTCTAACCCCAAGATCGAGGCCTCGACAATTTCTCGCTTCTATGTAGGCTTCTCACGAGGAAGGAGAACATGTGGCTAGTGAATTTGGATGCTCACTTCATATGTTCATTGATAAGTTTTGGTTCTTCTTCACTCGTGCATTTCATGCTAAAAGTGTTGCCTTTGGAGATACTTCTTCCACTGCTTTTAAAAGGCACTAGTCCAAATGATGCAAGCACAGTGCATATGTTCAGGGGGAGAGTGTCTCTGTTCATAAAAGATGATGATGATCTTTGTTGAGGATGAGATAATTGGAGGTTTACATGAGAGACTCTTCCCACGTGCTTGTGTGTGCTTGTTTTCAAGCTTCCCACGTGCTTCACATCGACAAGCCGCTCAAGTGAACTTTCGTATCTCCATGGTACTCAAGATTTTGGCATTTGGCTTTCTCTCGCTTCCTTATGCATTAGTTTAAGAGCTTATTCGATGTTGACTTTGGAGGATGTTGAATTGATTTGGTTCGTGCCACCTCTTGAGTAATCCCTTTCTTGAGCATATTGATATTGGCTTTCATTTTCTTAGAGATCATGTTGAAAAAGGCAACATTGTGCTTCATCATGTGGATACTGAACATCAATTGGCAGACATTTTTACAAAACCTTTGTCTTCTTCTCGTTTTGCTTTCATTCGGGGAGAACTTGGGATTGTTCATCCAATGGGTTTGTTTTGAGGGGGAGTTTCCTTGCCAAGTTCTTTCACTTGATGAGCTCACTTTATCATATTTCTTTATATGTTATGTAATTGAGCTAATATATGATAATCTAAATTGTTCCACTTGAACTAAAAATGACATTGCGGAATTCCCTGGACTGATTGCCTATAGCTAAATACTCTGTGATATCTTACTCTTTTAGGCTTGTTATTGAATTTTCTTAACAAATTTGGGCTATGGAGCAAGTGTATTTTCAGCTTTACTCTTTCATAAGACCTTTTAATTTTTTTTGCATCTTTACAATCAAAGAAAAAGAAAAGAAAAGGGGAATCAATAAAAAAGGGTTGTTAAAAGCAAAAGCTTCAAGTTGTATGCTTCAGGCATGCTTTTCCTAAAAAAAAGATAAGATGTATGCTTCAAGCATGCCATTCCCTTAAAAGACAAGATGTATGCTTCAAGCATGCCACTCCAAGGAAATAAAAGAAGTATGCTTCAAGCATGCCACATGCAGTTTACTGTTTAAAGATTAAATTGGTCCACTAGATTGGAGTTGAAACTACTTGCTCGCCCTGATTTGTTATTTGCTTCAACTTTGAGCCTTTGTTTTTCTACTAAAGGTTTTGCTTAGTACTTGGCTATAGTTGACTGAATTGAGGTTGAGATGCATGTCATTCCCTAACTTGTTAAAATCACATCAAGATCATGTATTTTGCATATTATATGATATATAAGGTTATATGATCGAATGAGCTCATCTTTTCCTATCTTGGCACTCCCTTGTTTCTCCTTGTGAAATCTTTGCTACAGGAAAAA
Organism: Rhipidocladum racemiflorum; assembly: GCA_036346355.1. NCBI lineage: Eukaryota > Viridiplantae > Streptophyta > Magnoliopsida > Poales > Poaceae > Rhipidocladum > Rhipidocladum racemiflorum. Next base: position 66,945,612 of record CM070570.1, read on the forward strand.
TTTTGAACATGTTCTCTCTTTTGTACTCTTGATGAATCCATTGTCAAAGGGGGAGAAATTTGGGAATCGTTGAAAAGTTTAAGGAAAAAGGGGGAGAAGAAAAAGGGGGAGTTGTTTTTGGAAATTTGAGAATTTTGGGAGAAGTTTGGAGAATTTTGGAATTTTTGGGCACATTGCACATTCACACACATTTTCCTTCTCAGGGGGAGATTTTGTTTTGCATTTTGGTCAAAGGGGGAATTCTGTGTTTTCTCTTTTTGGTCCTTGATCCTTTGGATTTCAAAATCTTTTGTAAAGTGAATGCCAAATGTTCAATTCTAAGTGGTGTTGCCAATGTTTTCATCAAGGGGGAGATTGTGAAATCATGTGCTGAAAAATTGGCTTAGAATTCAATTTGCAAAATGTGTTTGTGTATGTGTTTGACAAGTTGACAAGAAATAGTGTATCTTTTTCTTGTGCCGGACCAAATTCTCAAAAACAGAGAGTTTCCCTTTTGCGCCGAACCGATTTTGTGTTTGCGCCGGACCAAGTTTTTGGGTCTGCCCGTGGGCGTGCTTTTGAGCTCATGAGCCGGACTCAATTTTCCAAGAAACCAAGAAGTTTTGCATGTACGTCGGACCAATTTCTTTGGTTAGTCGTGAACGGCTTTTGAGGATTGATTTCGCATGTACGACTGGGACTGATTTCTTTTAGTCCGTCGTGAACGTGTTTTAGCGAAATGATTTCTTCTTGAAACCGAGACTTTCACTTGTACACTGGACCGATTTTGTTGGTCCATTGTGAATGGTTTTTGAGTGACTTTTTTTCATGTGTACGCCGGACCATATTTTTGATCCGTCGTGAATGCTTTTGCTCGATTAGGGTTTTGAGCAAACTTGGAATTGTGTTTGATTTGTTTTTGAGATTATGAAATTTGTGAGAATTTCATGATGCTTGAAGTGGACTTTATGCAATGCTCATGTGAGTAGTTCCATGGATTGACATTGAGTCAAGTCGTGGACTTGTGCTCGGATTTGTTTTGTGGTTTGTTCATGTGCAGGTATTGCTCGAAGACGAATGTGGTCGATGACGGGACCGGAACTAGGTTCATGGAGGAACTGAGGTGGAGGAACTGAGGTTCGGGACTAGGTTCAGGAGGAACTGAGGTCTTGGTGGTCAAGGATGTCATGCGGGACGTTCGGGCTAAGAGAATGGTGCACATGAAGAATGGTTAGTCACGTGAGAATGGCAGGAGGTCATTCGCGTGCAAAGTGTTAGTCACGTGAGTATGGCAGGTGGCCATACGCGTGCAAAGTGTTAGTCACGTGAGTATGGTAGGGTTGCCATACGCGTGCAAGAGTTGTACTCGGCCAGGTTGGGCCAAGTAGAGTTGTGTTGGATACGGATTCCTTCTAGGGAATAGGAATCGTATTCAGAACTCTTTGTGGGTTGGTGCTTTAAATAGGTGGGGGGTCTCCTGTTGAAAGGCACCAAGCAGAGCTAAGCGCATCAAGCCTTGAGCTTGGTTTTAGGGTTTGTACTCTTTTGATGAGAGTATTTTAGATAAAAGAAATAAAGATCAATTCTTCTAGTTCCCACATTGCTTCAACGTTCTCTTTTTGGTTCTTGTTTGCATGCTTGTTCTAGTTCTAGATTGGTTTTTGTTCTTTAAGTTTTATCTTGATTTGATCCATCAAAAACTTCTCTAGGGTATTGATCTAGTGTTTCTCAAAGTCTAGTTGATCAATCTTTTGTCGTTCTTGTTTAAACTTGAAGTTTTGATTAGATTGATTCTCGTCAAGTTCTGGATCAGCAAGCTTGCAAAGCTCATAACTTTTGATCCGTAAGTCCGATCGAGCTGATTCTTTTTGGGTTCGATTCGTATTGAAATCTAGTTTCTCGTGTCCAAATTTCAGATCAATCTAACGGTTGGATCTCCAGGAATTTGCGTTTTACCGAACCTCTATCATTCTGTTTTAGGGGTGAACTTTTAATAGGTCAAGAATTTGGTTTTAGCTTCCGCACAATCATTCACCCCCCCTCTGATTGCTATATTCGTATACTTCGATCCTACACTCTGCACCGCCCGATCCCGATCGGATGGTTGCAAGCCAGCCGCGTCGCGTGCGCACGGAAGCCATCCGATCGCGACACGTGGATGGCAGCCCGCCATCGTCTCCACCCGAAATTGGCTCGCACTGCGCCGCCGAGTCCGTTTATGGTTTGCGATTTGTGCGGAAGCCGAGGCCCATTTAAGGACTTGACCCCGCCGCCGTGTCGCCCTTCCTCACACGCTTGTTTTGCCCTAGCTAATCGTGCCCGAGCCGCCACCGTTCTCTCGCAAGCGCTCATCGGAGTAGGGAAGGGTTCCGCTTCGGTTTTGCGTGTGCGCCGCCGTCGTCGAGCCATCTCCGCCGTGTCCGAGGTTAGATCCAGAGCCCCCACGTCGTGCCGCACCTGTGGAGCGCCTTCATCTCGCCGAAGGAGCCTCGAAGCGCCGTCCCGTGGGTCGTCTTCTCGGTTCCGGCAACGTCTCACCGCCTCATCTCCATCAATGCCCACGAGCTCCGTCCGCCGTTGGATCCGCATCGAACCGTCGAGGTTAGCCCACGTACATCTCAAATCCTAGAGACTAGATGCAATGATAGCCGTAGGATCTGACTTGGACGGGTAGGATTGAGCCACGTAGCGCATAACAATATTGACTTAGGCTAGATCTCGGTCGTAGATTTGAATTTGGATGGATCGGATTAAATCGCGTAGTTCGCTTTAGATCTGTTAGTAACCGTTGGATTCGGATCCAAAGGCCCGGATCGAGCCACGTGCTCGACGCCGGGTCAAGCCACGTCACTTGGTTCACCGCCGCGTGAAGTTGATCCGCGCTGTCGGATTTCAAACGAACGTGCGGGACTCTCCAAACCCTAGCCAACTCAAAGCCGCCACGTAGCTTAGACACGTCACCCGTGCGGGCGTGCTCGTGCGCCGCTGACAGGGTGGGCCCATGTATCAGCCGCACCAGCCCAGTGGACCAGATCCACCATGGACCGAGCCGCCCAGAGCACGAGCCCCACGAAACAGTGCCGCCACGTGTCGCACTATGATTCGGCCACATGTAGCGATGATTTCATGCTGACGTTGTCGACGATCGGTTTCGCTGGCAATAAGATTTGTGATTCTAGGGGATTTGTGCGGGATCTGAGCTCGATGGCAACACAGGATGCGAGGGCAATCTGTTTTTGACAGGTTCGGGCTCTCTCGGAGGAGATAATACCCTAGTCCTGTGTTCTTGGATATATATGAGCTTCCCCTTTCTTGTTTCTCCCTCCTCCCCTTATATACTAGGGGAAGGGTACATGACAGATGGGCGCCACCGGGCCCTCCACATGGTGGCCTCACCAACACATGTTTTGTCTTCGTCGGCTATGGCGCACTACGTCTTGGAGAGGTGGTTGTGCTTTCCCCGACCCACGCCTGCCGCCCTGTCAGGTTCCAGCATCTGCAGGCTCTGCGAGTGTCAGGCTGCATGCTTCGTTTTTGGCGGGTTGTTTGGGCGTGGCGCGAAGCTTCCCCGAAGGATCGGGAGTTGCCTTGGGGAGCAAGTCGAAAACCTCCTCCGGGCCCGTCGTGGTGCTTCTGGGCTTTGGGCCTACTACTCCGCCCGTCTAGCCCAGTCGGGTGTAGGCCCCACTTGCGGGACCCCTGTCTCAGACATCCCACAGCAGCCCCCAAGTGCTTTAGGATCGGATTTCCGTCTCTTATCCTGTCATAAAGATTATACGGGAAAAGAGATCGTAAAGAACTTGTAATGTGAAGCCACCGGGGTTGGTTGGCTCGTGGCCGCGTGGTACCCGCGCCCGTTCATGGTGCGCGGCATTCGGCTTGTCGCTTAGCTGGCCCTCGTGGGGCATACCGTAGTCCTTTGGCTCGGGGCCGAGTGGTACCCGCGCCCGTTCACGGTGCGCGGCAACCGGCTTGTCGCTCAGCTGGCCCTCGTGGGGCGTACCGTAGTCCTTTGGCTCGGGGCCGAGTGGTACCCGCGCCCGTTCATTGCACGCAGAATCGCGGCTTGTTGCTCACCGCCCTCGTGGGGCATACCGTAGTCTTTGGCTCGGGCCGAGTGGTACCCGCGCCGCTTCATGGTGCGTGGCAACCGGCTTGTCGCTCGGTAGCCCTCGTGGGGCGTCGTAATCTTTTGGCTCAGTGGTCGAAGCGGTACCCGCACCCGCTTACGGTCTTGCGGCGATTGGCTTGTGAGGCCCAACCGACCCTCATGGGGCATACCTTGGTCATTGAGTAATGCTTGTGCCCGCTTACGGCAAGATCGCTTGCACCCTCATGGGGCGCATTCTCAAGACCGGTTTAATGAAAATCCTCCCATGGTACCCAATCACGCTAAGAAGCAGTGACCAGCAATTGACCCCAAATTATGGGGCATACCGCTTGAGGATGTTCGGAAAGTGCCTGGCCCCAAGCTTCCGTGGCGGCCGGCGTTCATGCCCATCATGGGGCGCACTTTATCCCAAACTTCGAACCAGACTTGACACCTGGTCGCGTTTTGCGCAACTCAGCTTTCGGCCCGACATGGGGCGTGCCCTAGATCTGGCCCAGAATCGAGCGCGGAGGCCCTTGCTTTCCCCGCCGTAAGGCGAAAATTAAGGCTCATTCCTTATAAATGAGGGAAAACTTGCTAGGCGAAGATACCTTTGCCCTTCCCCCACCATAGTTGAGAAATCTTTAAGTCTCTTTTTGGCGATTTGGGCGACCTAGGGTTTCTAGTTTCGCGCCCAAGACCCTCGGCGGTTCCTCCCACCAGGTCTCCTTCACCGAGATGTCTTCTTCTTCGGGATCCTCATCAGCGTCGGAGGGTAACACCGACCCTGCGACCGCGGGGTGGGAGACCTCCATCACCACGACGTCCCGCTTGGAGGAGCTGGTCGCCGCCGGCGTCCTTCCTCCGCTGGAGTTGATCTCCGCCAGTCTCGCCGCAGGTGACCCTTACCCCACACCTCTAGAAAACGAGATTGTGGTGTTCGAGTCCTTCTTCTGGCGAGGATTTAGCGTTCCTGGAAGCTCCTTCTTCTGGGGGCTCCTCCACTTTTACGAAATCGAGCTGATCAATTTGAACCCCAACTCCATTCTTCACATTACTATCTTCGTTCAGCTTTGCGAGGCGTATCTTGGGATACGTCCTCATTTTGACTTGTTTCGCTCCCTCTTCTTGCTCAAGCCTCATCCGAACCGGGCCGCTCCCAGCGTCATTGGGGGCGCTGGGCTCCAGCTGCGAGAGGGCTTGAAGAAACAGTATTTCGTCATCCCCCTGTAACACCCTACAAATCTAAACTGTCGTACAAGAAAATTTCGACAGCATCTCCCCTAAAATTAGGACAAAACGAAAGCGACAACAAGATTCATAATAAACATTACAAACAGGAATAACATAAAAGCATCAATACTAGAGATAACAAGTCTAAATCAACCAGAAAACAAACATAAATGTAAAACAGCTCCAAAGAGGACATCAACAGGTCTATGATTAATAAAATTTCAGCAAGCTAATGAATTATTAAATGCACTAGTCCATGTGATTCGTGATGACCCCGGAGGGTTGATTGTGCTACTAAGCCCACCCTTCAAGCTTACGACTCATGAGAACTACCCGAAAACAACAAAATAACAAGGGGTGAGATTGGGTAATCTCAAAGCAAGTGGAACAACTTCTAACAAATAACACGACCACAAAGAAAACTAGCATACCAAATTCCTCATGTCCAATACCACATTACAGAGTCCACACAACCTCATTAGAATGCATATGATTGTGCACATTCTTATGCCATGATCCTCCTCACCGTGCCCTTTCTCAGAACACACGGTTGTTGTCTTACTCTTGATCGCGCACTTTGGCGTCGACAAACTTCCAATGCATGATTATGCAGTTAATGCTTCATGCATAAATACATTCATAACTTCTCACTCTGAATTCACATGCTTGCATACCATCAAATAACATGGATAAAATGCGAACATCATTGAGATAGAATATCTCAACAATTCATCTTGCAGACAACATCTTTCTTCATTCTTACTCATGATTCAAAAGCCAAACAACCACATCACAATGCAGGATAGGATATTGCAATCTCATAAACAAGTAGTTAAACCATGTAGGTGTGCTGCAATTAAGGTTTATATTGAAGACGAAACAAATAGCGAGTTATAGTTTAGCAAGACCGCTACTTCCACTTGCCTTTACCAACGTGGATGACGAACCTAGTTGCGTTCAGAAGGGGCACCACCTGAACAAGCATTCTTTCAGTATATAATAACATCACAATTGATCACACAATTCAAACACGCGTTTCCTACAACCCGTTCCCATTTTAAAACACCGAAACCCCGATCTGTCCGGATCAAACAGCAGCACCCTCTCTTCACAATTTCGTATCTTTTTTTATACGGATCCTAAAAATATAAAAAAATTACAGGAGCTAGATATTGACGGGATATACAACTTTCATGAAGATCATAAATTTCAATTCCATTGTTAAATATGCCTAAACAGACGTCCAACACAGTAGACGAAATCTGTTTCCAGATTCTGTTCGTCAACTTCCAACATATATAACTCTCAGACCGTCGTCCCAAAAATTCTGAAAAAAATTACAGAAGCTAGATCTCGACGTTATCTAAAACTTTCTAGTTATAGGTTTTGGCAGGAAAAATCGTCTAGGTCACGTAAAACGTGAAACAATCCGCGCTGCACAATCTCCCCTTCCAAAAACAGCACCACGTGAACATCTACCCTTCTCCCCCATCAAGATCCATCCAAACCACTCACCACCAGATCTAATACACTCCTAATCCCTAGGTAGAACAGGGGTAAAAGATTGGGAATTTTACCTTGAGTTCCCCCTTGCGAACCCACGAAGAACACGCGACGATCCCCGGAGCGGAAATCTGTTCGTCCTCCTCGCCTCCACGGATCCTCTTCTCGTTTTCTCCTTCGCGTTTCGCGGTGGATCTTGAGCCACCACGCATGGGGTGTAAGTGGTGGTGTGGGGCGGCTGCTTGGGGGAGTGGGGGAGGCGCCCTAGGGTTTGGGGTGGGGTGGCCGGCCACATGGGGAGGCGCCACCCCTTTAGGGGGAGGTGGGCCGGCCCACTTAGGGCGTGGGGAGGGGGAGGTGGGAGAAGAATTCCCGGCCCAGGCCCAAGTTTTCCTCGGCCCACTGTTTCTAGCCCGAATACTCCAAATTTAATATTAATACGCCGCATAAACTTCAATTATTTAATTCCCCAACAATTTCCCTCATTCCTCCCGAAACAAAACCAGGAAAAAGGAACCCTAGAATCGCTCTGACGCTCTAAGGCATCACATTCCCTCAAGACCTCCCTCAAAGGTTGGAGGCGGGAGTGGTTCTATTGTGCCAACGTTGACCCTTTTCTCGCCCCTTTCGCTGGCCGCGCCCCTAAAGCTTCACGATATTGGAGCGATGCCCCGGATGGCGGCGGTTTGGACCAAGTCTCCGAGCTTCTGGCATGGATTAACGATCTGATGAACCGAGGGCTGACGGGCCCCGGGATCGCGATCAGCTTTGTGAAGCGCCGGGTGCAGCCCTTAAAGGAGAGAATCCATTTGGGGTTCGATCTGGGTCTCGGGATCCCACGGGGAGAGACACGCCCTTGTCGAAGGATGCATTGGCGGCGGGTAGTTGACCTCTTCGTGCCTGGCCTTGTGATCACCAACAGGGCTGCCCTCACAAATTTTCGGCGGCGAGGCCTCCTCCCGTAAGTGCACCACTCTCTCAAAATCGTCCCATGATTTTTGCACGATGTGTGATTCTCGACAGGGTGTGATCGTTCCTTTTTCAGGAGCGCGCGTCCTTCTTCTCTGACGCTCCGGTCGTCGGCCTCTCTCGGCTGAGGAATGCTCAGGCCAAGCGAGCGGCTGACACCTCGGCCGATGAGCTGCGCCAGGAATCGGCGAAGGAAGCTGCTGGCCTTTCGTTAGCCGAGCCTTCGACCTCCGTCGTACCCGGATCACGAAGCGCTGCGCCCACGCCTATACTCGTCTCAAGGGCAACTCCGCTCATCGGTCTGGGTCCGGTTCCTCCGAGTGGTGCTGGGACTCGGATGAGACCTGGGATGAAATTTAAGAAATCCAGGAGGTATTCTTTTGGGCAATCCTCGTCTTTTTGTTATTACCTATGTTGAGATGTTTTCCCTTTTTTGCCGATTCAGGACTCCTACTATGGACGTCCCAGTGGAGGGGTCTCCTAAAAAGGAGCCCCAAGCATCAAGCTTCTCAAGGGGACCCAGCGTCGGCCAGTCACCCTCTCCCCAGTTCTTTGGGGCGTCGCCACTGGTCTGTGCCGGCGGCTGACCGTTGAGCCATCGGGTGGTCAGTCGACGAGCTTGACCCAGCACCGCTTCCGAAGTGGAGGAGGTACATCGAGAGCCACCGCCGCTCGGGTCTCTGTCGAAAGCCCGAATCGGACCGTATGGTGGGAGGGGGATTCCGACTGAACGGGATGGAAGAGGACGAAGAGACGGAGAGAGCGGCTCGGACGGAGCTTTACGAGCTCACCGTCAGTGTAGCACGCTTCGTCGAGTGAGTTTCTTGTCTTTCTTGATCTGTTTCCTGGCCTCCCACGAGATTCGCCTGTTACCTAGGACATGGGGAGCGCTCGGAGCAGAGGTCGCGATTTTTCGGAAGGTGCTCAAGCTCAAGGAGCACGAAGTATCAGGACAAGCTCGACGAGATCAGCAAATGGCAGATGGAAGGAGGTCCACGGGCTTGAGGCCCAGTGTATGACGATCCGGGAGGAGAAGGAGAAGCTTGAGCATGCGCCGAAGGTGAGATCCTCCTGGACTTGGTTTGGACATCTTTTGGACAGTTGGGAAGGATGATGGCGCTCTTGTGTTTCAAAGCGCTGATTCGACCATTCTTTGGCTGAGAGCCCGACCGAAGCTTAGAAAGTTACGACCTCGAAGCTCGAGTCGGCTTGGAGAGGATACAACGAGGTGAAGGGTAAATTTCTTTGACTTGGATTGAACGTACTTGGCGTCGGGTGTGTTTTCGATGGCGGTTCGGCTTTGGTGCGAGAATGCAAAGAGAAGATGACCATCGCGAACGGGCCAGGCCGAAGTGCAGCGTCGCTGCGAGCGATTTTGCACCTTCTGCGTATTGAAGGAGTTGAGCGGGCCAGGGGGGCAGCGGCTATTCGCTTCTCTCTGGAGAGGCCGATAGGGATCGAGCTTATGCCAAGGATTCCGCGACCATGAGTGCGAACCAGGCATTGGCAGTGGTCAAGTCTCATTATCCGAGAGTTGACCTTGAAGCTGTGAAAGAAGGTTTTGCCTGTGATGAAGACAAAGCCAATGCGCTCCTCGAAGAGGTCTCCGGTACATCGCAAGCCTTGTTAGAGAATCTTGAATTCTGACTTCGATGTGAACCTTGATGCCGAGTGCTGGTCCTCCCCTCCTGCTTTGAAACGTTGTATTTTCTGACTTGAATACAATTTGTCTGTATTGTCCTCTGCTAAGTGGGCTCCAGACCTCTTTCACTCTTTCCCCTTTGTCTGAGTTGCTAGAATATGTAACACCCCAAAATTTTGCTTTTATTGAATTCATGTGTGATTTGGCACTTTGGTGAATTTTTGGAATTTTCTGGAATTTATTTGGATTTATTTGGAATTTATTTGAATTTATTCCATTTTGAAATAATTAAAGAATTTAATTTTGCAAATAAAATTTTGTTGGAAATATTTTATTTAAGTCCAAAATAATCCAAAATATTTTCCAGAATTTTCCTCGAATTTTTCTCGAGTCATTTGCTATTTTTAATGAATTAAATGAATTATCGGGAATTATTTTAAATATTAAATCATTTGGAAAATGCGAGTGGGTTTGTCTTGTTCATCCGATCGAGCCCGAGTCGAACCCGAGCTCGAGTCCGACCGAACCCAACTCGAACCACGTTTGAACCCAACCGAGTCGTGAAACCCTAGCTCTGCGGCCAGTTGGATCAAGATCCAACGGCGCGTGGTCGGCGTCGCCGTGGGTGACCGAGTAGATGCGTGGCGCCCGGATCGAATCGGAACCGTGGATCATGACACGGTACGTGCGGCTCTGTGCATCGTGCTCGTTCCACTTTCCGGCGAGGCTGCTCATCTCCGCCGCGTGTTGGATTCGGAAACCTAGCCTATTTAAAGAGTGGATCGGTGCGAGGATCGCCTCCTCACGCCGGTCCGAAACCCTAGCTCGCGCCGCTAGGATCCCCACCGTCTAGCCGCTATTGCTCGCCAGAAGTCAGAACGGCCGCCAGCGTGTTCTTCGTTCTCCGCCAGAAACCGGTAGCCAGCTCGTCGAAACCGAAGACGGATTTGGACTCGTGAGCGGGGCGAACCTGGCGCACACTTCATCTCACCGGAATCGCGAAGAAGCGGTTCGCGAAGGTCGTCTCCTTCCTCTCCGGCCAAACCAGCGCCGCCAGTACCGCCATCGCCGCTTGAGCTCGGATAGCCGTCGGATCTTCATCCAACGGTCCAGGTTAGCCACGTGCGCCCCAACCCTGTAGAACCAGGTTAGATCTCAACCGTTGGATCAAAATCCAGCGGCCTCGTCGTCCACGTCGCCATCGCAGCGAAATCCACGTTGCGGTGGATTGGATCCAATCTCAACCGCTCGATTCGAATCGAGCGGCTCGGATCGTGCACGTAGCCAGGCCACCGCTTTTGTAGCGTGGAAGCGTCTTGCATTGACGAGCGGGCCCAAATGTCGGCCGACGTAGAGTCGCGGACCGAGTCCACGGTAGACCCGAGCAGCGTGGACCACGATCCATGGACCGCCGACGCCACCGCCCAATCGAGGCTGCCACGCGTGTCTAGGTGGCGCAATAATTAATTTCGAAAAGAAAATGATTTATTAATTCGAATAATGATTTCAGATTTTGTTCCAAATTTCAAACGCTTATAACTTTTGCGTTTCAACTCCGATTTGAGTGATTCAAATTTCTAAATTTGTATAAAATTAAGATCTACTTAAATATAAATTTTATTTAATTTTTGGACTAAAGTTTTTCTCTGTAAAATTATTTAATCGATTATTTAAACTTTAAATAATCATAACTTTTGCGTCTTAACTCCAAATTTGACGATTCCAGTTTCTAAAAATCCATAAAATTATGTTCTCTCTGTTTATGGATTTTATTTGGGTGTTTGGACACTTTTTGCCTATTGTTTATTCGTGTATTTGCTATTTGCACGCTTTACGAGTAGACGTTGAAGTGCCGGAAGGATTCGAAGGAGAAGTATTGACTCAGGATCCAACTCAAGACCAAGAACAAGTACTTTTTGAAGGCAAGTTGTGCTTTGACCATGTTGATCCTATTTCGAAATCTATTTTGATTTAAACTATTGCATGCTAGTTCAATTAGAAAAATACTTTGTTTAAACATGGGGGTTAGATGAGTACCAATTTGCTGTATGACACCTTGATTATTTAAGTATGTGCCATGACCCTTGTCACCCTAGTTGTGGATTACTAGTTGGACATTATTAAATTGCCAACATGGGTTATAGACCGTTGTAGTATAACGCTTAGAGCACATACGTGCTCATGACATGGTTTTGGACAATCAAATGTTAATATTGACTTAATGATATATTGAACCTGTTTTGGGAAAAGTATCATGTGATGTTGATGGCACGTGGTGCATGGTAATCAGCGGGGTTTGATAAACGGTTTTCGGCCAAGGGCATGTGGCAAGAGTAATCAGGTGGGCGGTTGTGGCATCGGGGATGTTGATTTGGTTCTTGGGTAGTCTTGCCCTGGTCACTCTAAGGACTTAACCTTGCAAGCCTTTGAACTGGGTAATACTTGCAACCACATGGCTGGAATGGGACGGCCCTAGTTGACTAAGTCGCTAAGGACTCACTTGTGGAGCCTCAGGGTGTCAATTACACCGTTTGTGTGATTATGCGGGAGGCGTATCGTGGCTGTGGCCAGATACCCATCTAACGGTGTGTTGGTCCCATACTTCGCCTTGGCTAAGGGAAGGGATGGTGTAGAGCACAAACCGGAGAGGACCACCTGTGTTGTTTGAGGCTTCCGAAAGACTTTGTTACGGGAACTCGCCTTTGTGGTGTTTGACTGTATCTTGTGGGTAAAGTGCATAACCTCTGCAGAGTTTAGAATCTATTCGAATAGCCGTGTCCGCGGTATTGGACATCGCTCGAGAATTACAGTCAAGGGTTAGACTTTCTGAAAATAACTTGGATTTGAAAGGTTGGGTTGGTTTAACAATGAAGATGATGGAAATGTGGTTTAGGATGGGGAAAAAGTTTATTAAACTTCTTGAAAAGTTATTTATGCTTTACTTATTTCTACTGCTTTCGAATCTACTTATATTACTTGTCAAAAGCTGTTTACTGCAAATATACCTTGAGCTATTCCTTTGTACCAAGCCATGCATATAGTATATTAGCCTGCATTCTGTGCATGACTTGCTGAGTACCAAGTACTCACCCTTGCCTCAACACAACACCAGTTGAAGAGGAGATTACGCCCGGCCGGAGGAGGAATTCCAAGAGGATCCGTCTACTTAGGAAGCGAGCCCGGTCAGTTGCTGTGGTATCTTGGATGGCGCCACGAGTTATTTGATTTTCATTGCTATTATCTCTCTTTTAATAAGCTTCAGCCTTATGAGGCATATATTTGTAACTTGGCCATAAGGTCGAGTAACCACTTTGGTTATTTAAATAAAGTACTTTGATACCATCGAATGGTATGATTGTGATATTTACCAATGTTAGGCGTGTGTGCACTAAGCGCGTTCCTGGACTAGTGCTTGAATACCAGGGTCGGATTTGCAAATTCGGGGTCAGACAGAGGTGGTATCGAGCCATACTTATTGTAGGCTCAACCTAGCTAGAATGGTCGTAGTGAGGATAAAACCTATTTTCTAAAAGCTAAAAATTTGTCAAGACAAGAAATAACATCTCGACTTATCCCCTTCTCTCTTTTTCTTGTCTCTTGCTGAAATTTTCCCTTACCTTGTCACAATTCAAAAAAATTCCGAGTTCTTCGTAAAGCACTCTTGTGACAGATGGAGGAAGAGTTCAACTACGTTGATCTCGGGAGTTGGTCACTGCAGAACTTTGGCATATGCTACGGACTCTCGGAGATTTTGAGAAGCCCCAATACCAAGTGGAAGTGATCGGACAAGCAGGATTGATCAAGGCTTGTGGCGTAAGGATTGAGGTACTGCTAGGAAAAAGGGCCAGTGCAATCGCCCGATACAACTGACCTTGCCGGAGGTCTACAATGCGAGATGGGTATCCAAGAAGTATCACGACGAGCAATGCGGCACATTACCGATATCTCGCCAGAGAGTTGGAAATGCGGTGTTCGTTATCATCCGCGCAGCGATAACCTTCTTGACCGAAGGCGATTGGAGATGAGGATGCCACGCAGTTACCTGATTGGCACGATTTGTCGTCGCCAGGAGGATGTATTAGATAATACAAGCAAGGAGCTCTGAAGGCCCGCAAGGAGATCACGGCAGAGAAGAACAGATGGCGGGAAGCTCAAGAGTATGTGGCACACCTTCTGCGAAGGATTGACGAGTTGGAGATGACTTTATGCGGACCAGACCCGAGCCAAGATCGAGCTACGAGCGGATCCGGAGGAGTCGAGATCTCGATGAGGACATCGCTTCTTCGACTACCACAGAGGACACGATTCTTTGGACATGGCAATCGTTTCGCGCCTATGCCACGACACCGTACCCAGTGCCGTGGAGGTTTTCTCGATGAGTGAGCATAGGTTCTATAGTGAGACTCCTTCGCCGAGTCGCGTCATAGAATAAAGAGTCACCCTTAGGCGTTAGACTCGAGTTAGTTCGATTTGGATTTGCTTTGTTTCTTTGAGTGTGCGTTATGTGTTGCAAGGCCCTTAGGCATTATGTGACCATACCAAGTTACTAATAATAAAGTTGGACCTTAAGGCTACACCTTTCGCCCCGCATAAGTTCCATATTACTTGTCTATTCTTGTTTCCCTCTCATCTCTAAACCTAGAGCAAATCGGCCAGATGGTGAATACCCGTGGAAACTTTGGAAGCAATGGGAGTGGTTCTCGCCCAAAGAAAACCCCAATGATGGAGCACCGGCACCGCCCTTTGGATGTGCGAGAATTTCGGAGCTTTTCTTGCTGCCCAGACTCGGTTGATGCATGCTATGATGCAACAAATGCAGCACGTCCTTTGCTCAGGCCAACGCTAATCAAGTTAATCGGGGACCACGCTTGAAATACAAGGCTGTCGAGTTCATGAGAACTCACCCACCCACTTTCTCTGGGAATGCCAATCCATTGGAGGCCGATGATTGGTTAAGATCAATCGAGAGGAAGCTACACATAGCTCAATGCATAGGAAATGAGAAGGTACTCTACGCTTCTCATCACCGGAAGGAACACGGCCAGAATGGTGGGAGAACTTCGTGCCACGCAAGAGAACCCTCAAGATATCACTTGGGAAGAGTTCCCAATTGCATTCCGACAAGCGGTATCACGTGCCTGAAGGAATCATGGACCTTAAGAAGGAGGAGTTCAGAGCGCTGAAGCAAGGTAATCAGCCGGTGGCCGAGCTACTGAACAAATTCACCACGGCTAGCACGCTACGCTTTGAGGATGTAGCGACAGATAAATCTGAGCAGTCTCGTTTTATGAAGGGACTTAACTCAGGGATTGCAAGTAGGGTTGATCACCCACACCTTTCCAGATTTCCAAGAGTTGGTGAATAAGGCGCTTATTCTTGAGGACAAGCGCAAGGAACTGGATGAGAACGAGAAGCGCGGATGCAACAAAGAGATCACGCCAGGAACGCAATGGCGCTGAGAGTTGCACCAAATCAATTCTTGATTCCAACCACGAGAATGCAACAAGGACACCATCCCACACCAAGACCTGCCAATCGAACTACGGACCCCAGCCCCGCTAGAAACGCTACCCGAGCGTCGGCAAGGCAGTGAGACGCTACAAGCTACCAGAACGAGCGAGACACTTTGCCAACATTGTCCAAAGAAGACAGCAGGAGTGACCCGATTCGCTTCAATCTAGGAACCACCCAGCTAGGGCGCCTGCACCAGAGCCATACCCAGGCTGTGGTGAGAGGCCGAGTCAACCATGTCACCGCAGATGCACCTGCAGAATGCTACGGACGTCGTCTTGGGTAAGTTACTTGTTAACTCAGTACACACCTGCTTGATTTTGTTTGACTCGAGCTTCGCATTCGTTTGTTTCAAGGCTTTGCTACTAGAAATGATTTGAGGATTGCAAGGCTTAAGTGCATGCTTTTAGTTCAAACCCACAGTTAGAACTCGAGCGAAAGTAGGATGTTAGGGTGAGAATACTAATAGATGGAATAGAGTTCTAGCAAACCTTATAATTTTGGAAACCTGGACCTAGGCGTTATATTGGGAATGGATTGGTTATCCAAGCACAAGGCCGTATTGGATTGTGGGCGAAGGACTATCTCGATTGAGAGCAGTGTGGGAAGAAAGTGGAATTTCAAGCCCGCTGCGATTAGAGATGGGCAGTTGATGGTTAACAGTACCAAGGCAATCAGCATAGAGGATGTCTCGGTAGTGAATGAGTACCCGATGTTTTCAGAAGATCTACGGTATGCCGAGACAGGGGACATAGAGTTTGTGATAGAGCTTATGCACAAAGACCGATAGCAAAGAGACCCTATCGGATGTCCACCGAGGAGTTGGTAGAGATGAAGAAAGCGACTAGAAGAGTTAATGGAGAAAGGATTTATCAGGCCGAGTTCGTGCCGTGGGGAGCACCGATTTTGTTTGTCAAGAAGAAGGGCGGGAGTTTCAGGATGTGCATTGACTACAGTGCACTCAACGAAGTCACCGTGAAGAATAAGTATCCGCTACCAGGATTGATGATTTGTTTGATCGATTAAGAGGAGCCGGAGTTTTCTCCAAGATTGATACGAGATCGGGATACCATCGATTGAAGATCCGATCGAGAAGATATTCAAGATCGCATTCTCGTCAAGATATGGACATTACGAGTTCTGATTATGTCCTTTGGGTAACGAATGCGCGGCTTATTTCATGAATATGATGAATAAGGTGTTCATGGAATATTTGGACAAGTTTGTCGTCGTGTTCATAGAGCGATATCCTAATCTACTCCAAGACAGAGAGCGAACATGCCGAACACTTAAGGCGAGTTTTGGAAAAGGCGAGGAACGACAACTTTTCGCCAAGTTAGACAAGTGTGATTTTGGAGGAACAAGGTGGAGTTTCTTGGACATGTAATGACCGCAGAGGGAGTCGCCGTAGATCCAAGTAAAGTAGAAGCTATGTTACATTGGGAGCGGTAGAAGGCGTGACTCAGATTGAGTTTCCTTGGAATGGCGAGGATACTACCGCCGTTTCATCGAAGGCTTTTCGACAATTGCGAAACCTCTTACGCAATGGCTGAAGAAGGAAAAGAAGTTTGCATGGACGCGAGAATGTGAGAAAGGATTTCAGAGCTGAAGAAGCGATTGACGCCAAGACACGGTGTTAGTTCTACGGATGTTGCTCAAAGCTTCGATATTTATTGTGACGCATCGCGCCAAGGACTTGGATGTGTCTGATCACGAGAATGGAAAGGTAAATCGCGAATGCATCAAGGCGATTGAGGCCGCATGAGGAAAAATTATCCGACACATGACCTAGAGTTAGCTGCGTAGTGCATGCCTTGAAGATATGGCGTCACTATCGATTGGAAACAGATGTGAAGTGTATACGGATCATAAGAGCCTTAAGTACATATTCACCCGATCGGATCTGAATATGAGGCGAGAGGAGATGGTTAGAGTTAATCAAGGACTACAATGTTGGAATCCATTACCATCCGGGAAGGCCAGCGAGTAGCCGATGCCACTGAGTCGGAAAAGCCATACCGTGAGTACGCCGCTAGCCACAAGTCGGGATGAGTTATGTGAGGATTTTCAGAAAATGAAGATTGAGGTAGTACCTAGCGGATTCTTGGCCGCATTAGAAGTAAAGCCTACCCTAGAGGATCAGATCCGAGAAGGACAGAAGGATGATGACAAGATCCGCAGGATTAAGTCCATCAAGGAGGAAGGCAAGGCAGAGGACTTCAAGTTGGATGAGCAAGGCACGTTGTGGATGAAGGATCGCATTTGTGTGCCTAACAAAATGGAGTTAAAGCAGCTGATTTTGGAAGAAGCCCATGACTCCAAGTACTCAATTCATCACAGGCGCCAAGATGTATCGAGGATCACGAAGGAGAGATGCAGTGGCCGAGTATGAAGCGTGAAGTTGCCGAGCATGTTGCATTGTCACGGCGTATGCCGGAGAGTCAAGGCAATGCATCGAGACCCAGCGAGATTGCTACAACCGCTGAAAATACCCGAGTGGAAGTGGGAGGAAATCGGAATGGATTCCATTACGGTTTCAGAAGACTCAAGGAGGTTATGACTCCATATGGGTTATAGTGGATCGCTTGACTAAAGTAGGCCATTTTATCCCGTGAAGACCACTTACTCGGGAGATAAATTAGCGTAATTATACATGATCAGGATTATCTGTTTGCACGGAGTGCCAAAGAGGATTGTATCAGACGAGGTACCCAATTTACCTCAAGGTTACGGAATAAGTTGCATGAAGCCATGGGAACCCGTTTGAACTTCAAGATGCCTTATCATCCTGCAGGCGGATGGACAGGCCAGAAAGAGTCAACGGATTCTGGAGGATATGTTGAGAGCTTGTGCATTAGCTTATGCTACCTCTTGGGATAAGAGTTTGCCGTATGCCGAGTTTAGTTACAACAATAGTTATCAGGCTAGTTCTGAGATGTCACCTTTGAGGCCTTTGTATGGACGACTCATGTCGGACGCCATTGAATTGGAATGAGACCGTGGCGCCCGTGTCTTTGGGCCTGATATTCTTCAAGAGGTTTGAAGAGCGGTCGCCATGATTAGGGAAAGGTTGAAGATAGCCCAATCTCGTGAGAAGAGTTATGTCGACAATCGTCGCCGAGACTTGAGTTTTGAACGAGGAAGACTTTGTATACCTCGAGTTACGCCTCTCGGGGGAGTTAAGAGGTTCCATGCCAAAGGGAAACTTCGCACCCGTTATGTTGGACCATTTAAGGTTTTGAGCCGCAGAGGCGAAGTTGCTTATCACCGGAGTTGCGCGATCGTTGGCAGGAGTGCATGGCGTATTCCATGTGTCCCGATTGAAGAAGTGTCTCCGAGTTCTGAGGAAATGCACACCGCTAGAGTCAATTGAGTTGCAAGAGGATTTGACTTATAAGGAGCATCCTGTGAGGATTACGGACACAATGGATCGAGAAACTAGAAACAAGTCAACCCGTTTACGTAGAGTTCGGTGGAGCAACCATGAAGAGAGCGAAGGCGACTTGGGAGCGCGAAGAGGATTTGAAGAAAGAGTTTCCAAACCTATTCCTTTAGTGAGCCACGAATCTCGGGGGCGAGATTCTATTAAGGGGAGGTTTGTAACACCCCAAAATTTTGCTTTTATTGAATTCATGTGTGATTTGGCACTTTGGTGAATTTTTGGAATTTTCTGGAATTTATTTGGATTTATTTGGAATTTATTTGAATTTATTCCATTTTGAAATAATTAAAGAATTTAATTTTGCAAATAAAATTTTGTTGGAAATATTTTATTTAAGTCCAAAATAATCCAAAATATTTTCCAGAATTTTTCTGGAATTTTTCTGAGTCATTTGCTATTTTTAATGAATTAAATGAATTACTGGGAATTATTTTAAATATTAAATCGCTGGAAAATGCGAGTGGGTTTGTACTGTTCATCCGACCGAGCCCGAGTCGGACCCGAGCTCGAGTCCGACCCGAACCCAACTCGAACCACGTTTGAACCCAACCGAAGTCGGCGAAACCCTAGCTCTGCGGCCGTTGGATCAAGATCCAACGGCCGTGGGTCGGCGTCGCCGTGGGTGACCGAAGTAGATGCGTGGCGCCAGATCGAATCGGACCGTGGATCATGACACGTGGTACGGCTCCTGTGCATCGTGCTCGTTCCAATTTCCCCGGAGGCTGTTCATCTCCGCCGTGTTGGATTCGGAAACCTAGCCTATTTAAAGAGTGGATCGGTGCCCGAGGATCCTCCTCACGCGGTCCCGAAACCCTAGCTCGCGCCGCTAGGATCCCCACCGTCTAGCCGCTATTGCTCGCGAAGTCAAGAATACCGCCGCGCGTGTTCTTCGTTTCTCCGCCGCAAACCGGCCAGCCCGTCGAACCGAAGACGGATTTGGACTCCAGAGCAGGACGAACCTGGGCGCACACTTCATCTCACCGGAATCGCGAAGAAACGCCGTTGCGAAGGTCGTCTCCTTCCTCTCCGGCCAAACCAGCGCCGCCGTACCGCCATCACCGCTTCGAGCTCGGATAGCCGTCGGATCTTCATCCAACGGTCCAGGTTAGCCACGTGCGCCCCAACCCTGTAGAACCCAGGTTAGATCTCAACCGTTGGATCAAAATCCAACGGCCCTCGTTCGTCCACGTCACTGCAACGAAATCCACGTTGCGGTGGATTGGATCCAATCTCAACCGTTCGATCCGAATCGAACGGCTCGGATCGTGCCACGTAGCCAGGCCACCGCACCGCGCGTGGAGGCGTGCCGCTGACAGGGCGGGCCCACATGTCAGCGACACGTAGAGTCGTGGACCGAGTCCACGGTAGACCCGAGCCGAGCGTGGACCACGTCCATGGACCGGCTGACGTCAGCCGCCCAATCAGAGGCTGCCACGTGTCTAGGCTGACGCAATAATTAATTTCCGAAAAAGAAAATGATTTATTAATTCGAATAATGATTTCAGATTTTGTTCCAAATTTCAAACGCTTATAACTTTTGCGTTTCAACTCCGATTTGAGTGATTCAAATTTCTAAATTTGTATAAAATTAAGATCTACTTAAATATAAATTTTATTTAATTTTTGGACTAAAGTTTTTCTCTGTAAAATTATTTAATCGATTATTTAAACTTTAAATAATCATAACTTTCGCGCCTTAACTCCAAATTTGTGATTCCAGTTTCTAAAAATCCATAAAATTATGATCTCTCTGTTTATAGATTTTATTTGGGTGTTTGGACACTTTTTGCCTATTGTTTATTCGTGTATTTGCTATTTGCACGCTTTTACGAGTAGACGTTGAAGTGGGAAGGATTCGAAGGAGAAGTATTGACTCAGGATCCAACTCAAGACCAAGAACAAGTACTTTTTGAAGGCAAGTTGTGCTTTGACCATGTTGATCCTATTTCGAAATCTATTTTGATTTAAACTATTGCATGCTAGTTCAATTAGAAAAATACTTTGTTTAAACATGGGGGTTAGATGAGTACCAATTTGCTGTATGACACCTTGATTATTTAAGTATGTGCCATGACCCTTGTCACCCTAGTTGTGGATTACTAGTTGGACATTATTAAATTGCCAACATGGGTTATAGACCGTTGTAGTATCGCTTAGACTCGCTACGTGCTCATGACATGGTTTTGGACAATCAAATGTTAATATTGACTTAATGATATATTGAACCTGTTTTGGGAAAAGTATCATGTGATGTTGATGGCACGTGGTGCATGGTAATCAAGCGGGGTTTGATAAACGGTTTCGACCGGGGCATGTGGCAAGAGTAATCAGGTGGGCCAGTTGTGGCATCGGGGATGTTGATTTGGTTCTTCGGGTAGTCTTGCCCTGGTCACTCTAAGGACTTAACCTTGCAAGCCTTTGAACTGGGTAATACTTGCAACCACATGGCTGGAATGGGACGGCCCTAGTTGACTAAGTCGCTAAGGACTCACTTGTGGAGCCTCAGGGTGTCAATTACACCGTTTGTGTGATTGTACGGGGGAGCGTATCGTGGTCGTGGGCCGATACCCATCTAACGGTGTGTTGGTCCCATACTTCGCCTTGGCTAAGGAAGGGATGGTGTAGAGCACAAACCTGAGAGGACCACTGTGTTGTTTGAGGCTTCCGAAAGACTTTGTTACTGAACTCGCCTTTGTGGTGTTTGACTGTATCTTGTGGGTAAAGTGCATAACCTCTGCAGAGTTTAGAATCTATTCGAATAGCCGTGTCCGCGGTATTGGACATCGCTCGAGAATTACAGTCAAGGGTTAGACTTTCTGAAAATAACTTGGATTTGAAAGGTTGGGTTGGTTTAACAATGAAGATGATGGAAATGTGGTTTAGGATGGGGAAAAGTTTATTAAACTTCTTGAAAAGTTATTTATGCTTTACTTATTTCTCGCTTTCGAATCTACTTATATTACTTGTCAAAAGTCATTTCATCGCAAATATACCTTGAGCTATTCCTTTGTACCAAGCCATGCATATAGTATATTAGCCTGCATTCTGTGCATGACTTGTCGAGTACCAAGTACTCACCCTTGCCTCAACACAACACCGATTGAAGAGGAGATTACGCCCGACTTTTCTGGAGGAGGAATTCCAAGAGGATCCGTCTACTTAGGGGAAGCGAGCAGTCGATTACTGTGGTATACTGGATGGCGCCACGAAGTTATTTGATTTTCCGCTGCTATTATCTCTCTTTTAATAAGCTTCGCCTTATGAGGCATATATTTGTAACTTGGCCATAAGGTCGAGTAACCACTTTGGTTATTTAAATAAAGTACTTTGATACCATCGAATGGTATGATTGTGATATTTACCAATGTTAAGACTGTGTGCACTAGCGCGTTCCTGGACTAGTGCTGAATACACAGAGGGTCCGGATTTGCAAATTCGGGGTCCCGACAGAATATAGGCCCACGGCCTTTTGGCCCCCGTTGCGCCTTTCTGGGTGGCTTTCAGCCGACTGGTATGGCTCCCAGGCGCCAGGGTCTTGGCCCGTGGCCTTCTTGCCCCAGACACGCTTTTTCGAGAGGCTGGCGTGCAGCTCTCGAGCGTCGGGACTTACGTTGTGGCCTCTTGGCTGCGTGGTTTAGCCCCTAGGCTTGCGTCGTCGCTTCCTAGCTCACAGCCCCCGGACTTTTCGCTTAATTGAGCGAAGTAAGCGGGAAGGCCGAATGAGCTTGAACTGCTCGTGACAGTGTAAGCGAACGCGTCTCTTAATTTTGTTCAATGTGCTGATCTTCTTTGGCACTCCGAACAAATTGTCAGTCTTGCGGCGTCGCTTCGTCTTTTACGTTTTTGAATGGCGTCGCCTCGATTCTGGAGCCATGTACAGTTTATAAATGGGACGTCACCGCCCTTGAGCGATCGTCCCTTTCTTCTTCCTCTTCTTCCTCTTTCTTCCCTCCCAGCCTTCCTCCATGGCTAACATGAGAAGATTCGTTGGCCCCTACGCGGCATTCTTCCGCGGCGATTCTTCGGGCCGCTTCCATAGCCGGGAGGAGGCGGAGTTTTGGGAGGAGCTCTACTTCGCCACTCTAGAGGCGGAGGAGGAGGAAGGAGCCGCCAAGTGACGCCGCTGCATGGTCGCCTTTGCCGAGGTGGCTCCGGCTCCACGAGGTGGCCGAGATCATCACGGAGATGATCGGCCTTGGCGCCGCGACGACCTAGCCATCAGGACTCTCGTCCGCCTTATACCACCCCTTTGGGTGGTTGAGGACGAGGTCTCGGCGCTGGCGTCGCCCAGCGTCGCGTCGACCTCGACGACCCCTCTCCGGGCCTCCCGGTATAAAGAAGCAGTGAGCACCAGCTGATAGCAGGATTGGCAGCAGGAGCCGCCCCTCCCCCCCTTTTTTTTAGCGCGAGAAAATGAAAAAGAAAGTCAGTAATGTAAATTACTAATACTAAGGAACAAAATGTGAAATCTTGCCCAATCTATGCCGTCATATTTATTCCGAGTTTAGGGTTCCGCCTGATCAACCGTTCTAGTCAGTTGCTCCAAAGCCAGCAACGAGGCGTTGGGGCTTGAGCTTTTGACGGCTAGAAACTCATGATCAGGCGAATCTCGGTTAAATTCTAGCGCTGCGAATTGTAGTCCATGAGTGGTTAGTGCCTTCAGGCTCTACCCTTTCCGTTATGCGCGCTGGTATAAACCGCCGGAGTTTTGTGCTCATCGCGGTTTTTATTTCCGTGCGTTTTGTACCGGCGCGACCAGGGTTAGGTGCTACACCAGTCGGGTAATAACCACTCGGGACTAGCATTACACAGTAGGGCTTCAGAAAATAAAATGGATCACCATTTCATTCAGTATGTGAGAGTCGGGTACATAACTTATGCGTAGAAGCGACGGAGCTGTTCGGCGTTCCAAGTATTCGCCAAAATCTCACCATCTTCACGTCTAAGTCGATAAGCACCCAGCCGGACCGTCTTCTCCACAATGTACGGACCTTCCCAAATTGGAGAGAGCTTGTGCTCGCTTTTCTGGTTCCTCCTCAGGACCAGATCTCCTTCTGAAAAGGTTCTACTTCTGACATTGCGAGAATGGTAACGCCGAAGTCCCTGGAGGTACTTAGCTGACTGGATGGCTGCAACGTTCCGAGCCTCCTCGAGTTGATCAAGCTCCACCATTCGGCTTCCCTCGGACTCGGCTTCGTTGTAGTTCCGAACCCTCGTGGATTCGAATCCTAGTTCGGTCGGCGAGAATCCGCCTCTGCGCCATAGACCAGGAAAAAGGGTGTTTGGCGGTTGCTCTACTGGGGTGGTTCTCGAGTCCCCAGAGTACCGGCGGTAACTCCTTCACCCATCGGGCAGCGTATGGTTTGAGGCGATCGAAGATCCCGGCCTTGAGGCCTTGGAGGACTGGCACTGCTAGCCCGCTCGACCTGCCCATTGCTTCGTGGATGAGCCACCGAGGCGAAGTAGATCTTGATCCCGACGCCTTCGCACCATTCTTGAAATTCTTCACTCCTGAATTGGGTGCCATTGTCCGTGATGATCCGGTTGGACACTCCGAATCTGACCACGATATACTGGAAGAACTCCTTGGCCTTAACCGCAGTGATAGTGGCGACTGGTTTGGCTTCGATCCACTTGGTGAACTTGTCAATAGCTACGAAAAGGTAGGCGAAGCCACCTTGAGCCTTCTTGAGCGGGCCCACTAAATCGAGCCCCTGCACCGCGAAGGGCCAAGAGATGGGGATAGTTTGCAGCTCTGCTACGGCAAGCAAGTGTGTCGCCTTGCATAGGCGGCAGCCCTCGCAAGTTCAAACGATATCCTTGGCATCTGTTACTGCCGTTGGCCAGAAGAAGCCCTGTCGGTAGGCTTTCCCAACCAAGGCGATTGACGCCGCGTGATGGCCACACATCCCCGAGTGGATTTCTTGGAGCAGCTCTCTTCCCACTTGTCCCGAAATGCATTGCCTGAGGCACTATTCCGAAAGAGCTCATCGCCCACCACCACATAGGATTTGGCTTGTCGGGAGACGCGCTCTGCCAGAGCGGTTGCTTCTGGCAGTTTGTCCTTCAGGAGATAATCAAGGTACGGGGCCGTCCAGTTGGGATCAATGAGCAGGACTCCGGTCCCAGGATCTTTACTTGGCTCCTGTCATTTTGTAACGGTTGGCTCGTAAAGATCCTGGACGAAGATACCACTCGGGACAACTGCCCGAGTGGCTCCCATTTTAGCCAACTCGTCGGCTGCCTCATTATTGCGGCGGAGGACATGAACCAGCTCCAGACCGTCAAACTTACCTTCCAATTCTCGGACTTGCTGGCCTTCCAATTCTCAGACTTGCTGGCAGTATGCCGTCATAGTCTGATCCACGCACAACCAGTCCTTCTGTACTTGGCTCACCACCAACTGAGTCACCCGACCGCCGGTAGTCCGGATTCCGAGTGATGTGGCGATGCGGAGCCCATGGATGAGAGCCTCGTACTCTGCGGCATTGTTCGAGGCCGGGAAGTGAATCCGAAGGACATACTTCAACCTGTCGCCCTTAGGCGAGACAAGGAGAATTCCCGCCCCTGCCCCGCCAAGCATGAGAGATCCATCGAAGTGCATGGTCCAATATTCTGGCCCTTCTTCCGTGCGGGGAGCCTGGGATTCGGTCCATTCGGCCGTAAAGTCGGCCAAAACCTGGGACTTGACGGCGGTGCGCGGCTTGAACGAGACGTCAAAAGCTCCAAGCTCGGCTGCCCACTTTGAAATTCTTCCCGGTAGCTTCTCGATTATGGAGGACCTCTCCCACGGGAAAGAAGTCACTACCGAAATCGAGTGTCCTGGAAATAATGCTTGACTTTCCGTGACGAGATCAAAATTGCGTGCACGACTCGGATTTGAGGGTATCGCGCCTTGGATTCGCCAAGACTTCGCTGATAAAATAAACCGGCGTTGACGCCGGCGGTGTCCAGATTCTTCCCGCCTCCACAACTATCACGGCGCTGACTACATGAGTTGTTGCCACTATGTAGAGCAGAGAGGTTCACTGGCACCAGCGAGACGAGGTGGAGGGTGGAGAGGAACACCTTGAGTTCTTCAAAGGCTTGTTGTGCCTCTGCCGTCCATTCAAAGCGATCTTGTTTCTTGAGGAGCTTGAAGAAAGGCATTCCCGAACTCCCAACCGGAAATAAACACGCCAAGCGCTACCATGCACCCAAGTAAGCTTTTGGACATCTTTTGGTGGCGGCGGGGCCATCCTTATGATGGCCCCGATTTTCTCAAGTTTGGCTCGATCCCGCGATGAGAGACAATGAACCGAGTAGTTTCCTGCAGGAAACTCCGAAAACGCACTTCTCAGGGTTTAGCCTCATCCGAACGCCCTCAAACTTGTGAACGTCTCGGCTAGATCGAGAGGTGAGGCTGTCTTACATCTTGGTTTTAACCACTATATCATCCACATATGCTTCCACATTGCGTCCGAAATGATGGTGAAAACACCATTGTATCGCTACCGATAAGTTGAGCCAAAGCATTCTTCACCCAAACGGCATGGTGATGTAGCAATATGCTCCGAACGGGTGATAAACGAGGTCTTCTCGCAATCCTCCTCTCGGCCGGATTTGATGATAGCCCGAGTAGGCGCCCGTAAAACTAAGTAGTTGGGATCCAGCAGTGGAGTCTACCACCTGGTCAATACGGGGGAGACCGAAGGGATCTTTCGGGCAAGCCTTGTTGAGGTCGGTGTAATCAACACACATGCGCCAGCTTTTATTCTTCTTCTGGACAAGTACAGGGTTTGCCAACCAGTCGGGATGATACACTTCTTTGATGAAACCTGCAGCTAGCAGCTTTGTAATCTCCTCCCTGATGGCTTGTCGACGGTCTTGGGCGAATCGTCGCAGCCTTTGCTTGACTGGCCTGGCTGATTGGTTTACATTTAATGCGTGCTCGATCACCTCCCTGGGGACTCCGGGCATGTCCGACGGCTTCCAGGCAAAGACGTCTCTATTTGCCCGCAGGAAAGTGACGAGCGCGTCCTCCTATTTGTCTCCGAGCCCTGTCCCGATCAAGGCAGTTCACGACGGATCGGACGGGTCGAGGAGGATTCTTTTGGTACCTTCCTCGGGGCCGATCCCGGGGTTTCGCGCTTTGCGGGTAGGGATGCTGCCTTCCGGCTTGTCGGAATCCGCTTCTTGCCGAATCCCCTCCCGACCCGCTCGCGCCTCCAGGGACTCGGCCATCTCGCAGCTTTCCTTGTCACAGGAAAAAGACTGCCTCATGTCACCGCGTAGAGCGATGATACCACTCGGCCCCGGCATCTTCAATGTCGTGTATGCGTAGTGGGAATGCTGCCATGAACTTGGCCATGGGGTCTCCCAAGATGGCATGATATCTGTTGCAAATCGGCCACCTCGAAGCCATGGTTCTCTGCTCGGTAATTCTCCCTTGCGCCAAAGTGACCGGGCAGAGTGATTTGTCCGAGTGGTGTCGCAGGTTCCGGTGTATGACACCGTGAAAGGCGACGATCCGCGCTTTAGCTCCGACCGTGGAATACCCATATCGTCAAGGGTTTTGACAAAGAGGACATTGAGCCCGCTCCACCGTCGATCAATACCCTCTTGAGCTTGATGCCGCGGACGACGGGCGCCAAGACAAGAGGATACCTGCCGGGAATGGGACATGATCTGGGTGATCCGAAGCGGTCGTAGGTTATCGCGACCTCGAACGGCGTACATATTGGGCGTCTCGGTACCTTTGCGTAGATGTCCCGGCGGTGAGCTTTTGCTTCCGCTTGGACTCATATGCAGCGAGCCCCGAATATGTAGTTGAGCTCGAGATCGGCTTCCTGATAGTCCTCCTCGGCTTCGGGGGGAGGTGGCTTGTTGGCGGTGTGTCCACTCGGACCTTGTCCAGCCTGCTTCTTGCTCTCGCGGGCGAATCTCTTTAGGGTGAAGCAGTCCTTGGTGGCATGTCTCCCCTTCGGATGGAAGGGGCAAAGCGAGTTCATAACCTTATCATATCCATCCTCCTTGAGGGCGCGAGGGTGAGTTGGTGCAGCGACTGCCACCAGCTCTTCACCCTTGCGCTTCTTTTCCTTCCGCCGGGGGGGTTCAGCCTGATCCTTCCTCGCCACTGCGTTCCGCCAAAGCCTCGGAGGCTGAAGCGTAACGGTCCGCTAGGGCGAATAGCTCCCGGACCGACGTTGGTGGCTTCCGGGACATCTTCTTGATGAGATCGGGGTCGCTGACTCCCTTCTGGAAGGCAGCTATCACAATCGCATCCGTGACATCCCAAACGGTGTTTTTTCTATGCATGAAGAGCTTGTGAACTCCGGAGGTCGTTCCTCCTTTGGTGTAGCCGATATAGGTCCCAAGGTGCCTGGGCGCTCGTAAGTGCCTTGGAAATTTGAAATGAACTGCTCACACAGATCTCCCAGGAATCTATAGAGTTCGGGGAGTCGATGAGCCATGCTTGGGCCAGGGGCGAGAGGGTAGCAAGCAAGTAGTTTGCCATTACTTCTGATCCCCCGACGGCCCTGACGCCGAGCATATACCTGTAGCCAAGCCTCCGGGTCCCTCTCACCGTCAAACCTAGTGATGCCTTTAGGATTAAATCCATCAGGCCAAACCACTCGGCGCAGGTGAGGGGTAAACGCGCGAACCTCTTCAATGACCCCGCGACACCCTCCGGGTGGTGATCGACGCGGAGGGGATCGCGCTTGGCGTACTTCGCGATCTCGCGGAAGGATGCCGTAGCGCTCATACTCGTCGGCATGACGGCGTTGTTCCTCCCTTTCTCGGTCGCGGCGCCTGGCGTCGAGGTCTGAACGGAGGTCGCGGTTGATGCTGTGTCGCAAGTCGTCTCTGCGGGGTGGAACATGATGTGTCTGGCGGGCTTCTCGACCTGACCGGCTGCTGGCCGTCTGGGTCCTCACCGGACCACGCGACAACTCCTTTGCCGGCTGGTCGGTCTAGGCTCTTTGGATAGCCGCCGTCACCATGGCCTTTACTTGGGCCACGATCGGGGCAATCGATCACCCGCCCCAAAGATAGGGGTCAGGGTATCCAGAAGTGTCTTGGAGGCGACAATATTCTGCTGTGGGGTACGAAAAACAGCTTGGTCCTCCATCTTAGCTTGCAGAATGTCTTCATTGACAGCCCGGGCGCGGTCCCAGAGAGTACGCACCCGCGCGTCAGGTTCAGTTGCTCGGCCACCTTCCAAGTCGGCGGCTGAGGTGTCGAGGCGGCTGCTGCGAATCCGCCATGAGCCCTCGACACGCCAGACTCTCACGGAAATTCCAGCAGCTCTCTAGGCTTTCTTCTAACTCGGCCAGCCGGTGGGTGAGCCTGAAGAAGATAACTCCAGGCGCTCGGAGGTGCCGAGTGGTTTGGCAGCGAGGACCCCCACCATTCGTACCTCGGCGTCCTCAAGTCCGACTCCCAGGCCGGAATGGGCCTTCGGTCCCCTACTCGGCACTTCAGAGCACGAGACAGGGGGACCCCCCGATCGGCGTGGAAGTCGTGGCGATGGCCCACCAGAAACCCTCACCGTCAGCAAAGACGGTTCCATAGAGAGGAAAGTCTCCGAGGTCGTTGGAGATGAAGGTCAAGCCCAAAGCGGAAGACTCCGACTGGGAAGAAGACTGTGGAGGCTCCGCTCGTCGTAGCCATCAAGCTTGACGAAGATCTTGACACAAGCCCCTACCTGGCGCGCCAACTGTCGACGATCGGTTTCGCCGGCAATAAGATTTGTGATTCTAGGGGATTTGTGCGGGATCTGAGCTCGATGGCAACACAGGATGCGAGGGCAATCTGTTTTTGACAGGTTCGGGCTCTCTCAGAGGAGATAATACCCTAGTCCTGTGTTCTTGGATATATATGAGCTTCCCCTTTCTTGTTTCTCCCTCCTCCCCTTATATACTGGGGGAAGGGTACATGACAGATGGGCACCACCGGGCCCTCCACATGGTGGCCTCACCAACACATGTTTTGTCTTCGTCGGCTATGGCACACTACGTCTTGGAGAGGTGGTTGTGCTTTCCCCGACCCACGCCTGCCGCCCTGTCAGGTTCAAGCATCTGCAGGCTCTGCGAGTGTCAGGCTGCATGCTTCGTTTTTGGCGGGTTGTTTGGGCGTGGCGCGAAGCTTCCCCGAAGGATCGGGAGTTGCCTTGGGGAGCAAGTCGAAAACCTCCTCCGGGCCCGTCGTGGTGCTTCTGGGCTTTGGTCCTACTACTCCGCCCGTCTAGCCCAGTCGGGTGTAGGCCCTACTTGCGGGACCCCTGTCTCAGACATCCCACAGACGTCATCCAGGGTTCCGACCGGTGCTGACGTTAGCAGGCCACGTGTCGCCCTGTGGTGCTGACACGTGTCACTGGTGACGTCATATTTCTTTTCCGAAAAAGAAAAATGTTTTATTAATTCGGTTTATTGATTTTAAATATATTTCAAAACTTCAAAATGCTATAACTTTTGCTTTTTAACTCCGATTTGAGCGATTCAAATTTCTAAAAATTTGTAAAATTGTGATCTTTCTGTTTATGAATCTTATTTGAATTTTTGAGCTATGTGTATGTACTGTTTTATTTATTTATTGCTTTATTTGCACGTTACGAGTAGACGTTGAGGTGCCCGAAGGATTCGAGGGTGAAGTTTTGACTCAGGAACAAGCTCAGGAACCTAAACAAGTGCTATTTGAAGGCAAGTTATGCTTTGATCATATTGCTCCTATTTTTGAAAATTACTTTGATTCAAATTATTGCATGCTAATTTAATTAGAAATTGCTTTAACTATTTCTGGGGATTAGACAAATGCCTAATTGCAGTATGACACTTTGAATATTTAATTTATGCCATGAAACCCTTGTCACCCTAGTTGTGGAATATTTAGTTGGACATTAGATAATTGCCAACATGGGTTATTAGACCGCTGTAGTTGAAGCATAGCCTTGCCACGTTTACATGACATGATTTTGGACAATCAAACGTTAACATTGACTTAATGAGATGTGGAACCTGTTTTCGAGAAGTATCATGTGTTGTGATGTTGTTGATGGCACATGGTGCATGGTAATCAATTGGGTTTGATAAATATATTTAGATCAGGGCAAGTGGCAAGATTGATCGGGTGGGCCAGGTGTGGCACTGGGAAAGTCGTTTTGGTTCTTCGGGTAGTCTTGCCCTGGTCACCCTAAGGACTTAACCTTGCAAACCTTTGAACTGAGTCAACCATGTAACCACAAGTTTGGAATGTGACGGACCTAGCTGAGTAAGTTACTAATAACTTGCATGTGGTACCTCGGGGTGTTGACTACACCTTTTGTGTAGCTTGAAGGGGGAGCATACCAGGTTCTATGGCATGGTACCCGTCCAACGGTATGTCGGTCGCATACTTCGCCTTTGCTAAGGGAAGGGATGGTGTATGGCAACCGGGGAGGTTCACTTGTATAGTTAGCAGTTTCCGAAAGGCTTTGTTACGGTCACTCGCCCTTGCGGTGTTTGGTTGTATCTTGTGGGCAAAGTGCATAACCTTTGCAGAGTGTAAAATCTATTCGAATAGCCGAGTCCGTGGTATTGGATACTGCTCGGGGATTACAGTCAAGGGTTAGACTTTCATGAAAATAACTTGGTTTTTGGTGAAAGTTGGAATTGGGACTTGTGAACTTGACTTAAGATGACAAATGCTTTACTTGTTCAATTGCTGCAAAGTTATTACCTGTATTATTGTTTTACTACTTTACAATCTATTATTGTATTTGTGAATGCTGGTTACTGCAAATGAACCATGAGCCATTCCTTTGTACTAAGCCATACATGTAGAATATTAGTTTTGCATTCTATGCATGAATTGCTGAGTACCAAGTACTCACCCCTTGCAACAATACAACATCAGTTGAAGAAGAAACTACACTGGCTTTGGAGGAGGAGTTCCAGGAGAAGCCGGCTAACTAGGGAGCGAGCCCAGTCAGTTGCCTGTGGTATACTGGATGGCGCCACGTTGATGATATTATGTTTCCGCTGCAGTTATTTCCTTTAATAAGTTTTCGCCCTACGTGGCGTACTCTTGTAACTTGACCATAAGGTCGAGCAACCAGTTTGGTTATTTTAATTAAAGTACTTTACTGTTATCGGTGTGTATGATTGTGATATTTACCGATGTTGAGACTGTGTGCACTAGCGTGATCCTGGGCTAGTGCTGAATGCACAAAAGGTCCGGATTTGCATGTTCGGGTCCCGATATGGACACGCTGCGGAAGTAGATTTTGGATGATGTGCATGGCGTGAAGTCAGAGGTTGGGGAAGTTCGCTCCTTGGTGGAGGCGGTGTGAGGGAGAGTGGAGGCCCTAGAGGCACACCCAAAAGTAGCTAACCTGACATCGACACACCCTACGTTCTCATCGATCAACCTGCCTCACCATACGCCTTCGATTCCAACATCACCATCAGGCGAAGAGGCTACTCTGGCCAACAGCCACCGCGATCATTAGCAACTCCGAGGGCAAGCAAAGGGAGTCCTCGTATCCCCTATGCTACCTTTGGTCATGGGTAAGCCAGACTTGTCTCATGCTTTACAAGTGTTCGATGCTAGGTCAGGTGAGCAGAGAGCTTTAGGGTAAGGAAAAAAACTCAAGTTCAATGCTGCAACACATGAGCCCCTACCCAAACTAGAGTTTCCCAAGTTTGATGGGGAAAACCCAGGTTATGGTGTAGGGAACGGGTAGGCTACGCTATCAACAATTCTAAAATTTCTACCACGAACACTCGGAATCACATGCAAGTAGAGGATCATGAGTCGTTACCCTTGACGCACCGATGCAGCGGAAGCAGATTTGTGCACGTAGAGGAAGTAGTCGTTCATGTCCCGATCAACACTGAGTGGATCCCGACCTCTGCCGAGTGCTCCTCGACCTCGGACGACTGGTTCTCAACTTGCGCCGACTGGTTCTCGACTTGCGCCGACTAGTTCTTGATCTGCTCGTGGTCGATCTCAGAAGGTTGCCGGAGATCCAACCGAACAGCGCATCCGCGTGCGGCAACGCCTCTACTGGTATCCACACGTACCGAGCAAGAGCACCGTGCGGGGTGTGCTAGCACCTCGCCACACGGCTAGGGTTTCTGGGGAGCAGGAGGGGAGCACGGCGGCTGAACGTGGTGACGGTTCTAATCCGTGTCGTGAACTGTTCCTGGCCTCGCCTTTTATAAACACGCTAGTGGGCCAAAGCCCGCTAGGGTTCTACCTCCAACGTGGATCTCATCCAAGCACAAACCCGTTAAACAATTCCAACTCGTTAAGTGTGTGACCCGTTAGGTTCATTGCAAATCGGACATGAATCTAGAAACCCTTTTCCAATTAATGGATCAACAGCGGCACCTAGCAGTACGTATTGATCCCCGAATGCACGAAATCAGTATTCGGCTGAACCTTGATACACTCACATACCGATCCCTTTGCCTCATGATACCAGTCAAGCTCAAGGCGAGATGCGCGCCACCCTTGTTAATAGCTAGACTACTTCACTCGACAGTGTGATGGATACAAACCATGACTAACTCCTTACTCATATTAGCACGGCCGTGCGCTTTCCCTATCCATCCACATGAGGGGCCCAGACGTATCTCTCCCGTTATCTAGGAGGGGCAAATCCCATCTTGATCGTCACATCCTTGGCGATGTATCGTGGCATACCCAGTAGTCATCTCTATAATTACCCTGTTACGGTGTAGCGTTTGATGATACCAAAGCATACAAGTCTACATACTAGGTATCCATGACAATCTCAGGTCTAAGGACCATATAGGTGTACCACTCGAGACTATACGTTAATGGCGCTATAAGAGATAACAACTCACAGCATCTCGGAGTGGGTCTTGTCCGACTACTCATGTTCTTCAACATGTGTCCACATTATTGGTTCAATATCTCCATATCTATGGTATGTGAAACATTACCATCAACCAATACTTGTGCTGATCAAATCATCACCGCTCCTCGTAATGATATGGATCAGGGACCCGTTTAAAATAATGTCACTTCACAATGTGTTTCACAATTAGGTCGTACCCAATGGACAAAATCGCGACATTTATTCAAGGAACCGATAAACAAAGTTATCATAATTACATGAACAAAGACGTATTACAATCATCACCATGATTGATCTAGGGCATATTCCCTTCATATGGAAGTTTGGAATCAACCCTAGGCTGCGCACTAGGTTTGCGTCCCTTTATTTTACTGGCAATTCAGCTTTGTGGTTGCAAAATGCTGAGGCCAAAGGGAGTTTTGAGGATTGGGAAATCCTCTATGTGGCAGTAGAAAGGCGATTTGGCAGAAATCTTTACAAGCGACAAATGAATCAAATAATGAACATAAAACAGAGCGATACAGTGGCTGGATATTTAGAGAGATTCGAGAAACTTCAACATCACATACTCCTATACAATCCCTCACAAGGTGATGTCTTCTTTATCCGTCATTTTTGGGAGGGTTACATAAGGAAATACGTACGTATTGCTATTGTACTTCATAATTCGGAGGATGTGGATACTGTAGCTTCTCTCACTCTGTTACAGGAAGAGTTGGAGAACAACAAGAAGAAGCCATGTCATAAGGATGACAATAGGGACTTTAGCAGGGGAGGGGGTAAATACATTAAAAAAGCTCAAGCCCTTAAGGAAGTTGGAGGAATACAAAAGAACTAATGACCAAGCATAAGACACTGAGATTACAGGGCCTAATCGATAAGCAGGAAATGCTTATCTTAGTGGACTCGAGTAGCACTTATTCATTAGTGAGAAGTTGCGAGACAAATTTCATTATCTGACAATAGACATAACACCAATTCAATTGAAAATAGCTGATGGGGGGTCTATGACATGTAAAAAGATGATTCCGTCTTTGGAATGGTGGATTCAAGAGCACTTGTTTCAGTAGGAAGTTCGGGTACTAGCTTTGGGCTGTTTTGACATGATTTTGGGCACGGATTTGTTGGAGGAATAAAGTCTGATATGGGTTAGAAGAGCAAATGTACCAAGTTTACGCACAATGGTCACCGAGTCATGATTTAGGGCATAAGAGATGATCAGCAAGAGGGTACATACATCATTGTTAAGGAGTTTAAAGGATTGTTAAAAAGAGGAGTAGTAACTCACTAGGTGCAGCTCAATAGAAGTTCAGATGATGAGTCTGAGGTATAAAAAGCAACACATGAGGATCATGTACCAGTGGTA
This sequence comes from Rhipidocladum racemiflorum, assembly GCA_036346355.1. NCBI lineage: Eukaryota > Viridiplantae > Streptophyta > Magnoliopsida > Poales > Poaceae > Rhipidocladum > Rhipidocladum racemiflorum. The sequence goes on from CM070570.1 coordinate 66,980,192, forward strand.
GTAACAGAAATAGTGCAAAAATTTGAGCACTTATTCAGTGAACCAGCACAATTGCCACCATGATGCGGTTATGATCACTCCATTCCTCTTGTACCAGGCGCTCAACTAGTAAACGTGAGAGCTTATCGCTACTCACCGCAGCAAAAAGATGAGATCGAACGACATGTTACAGATATATTAACAAAGGGAACAATCCAACAAAGTGCCAACCCATTTGCTTCTCCGGTGCTGTTGGTAAGAAATAAAGATGTGTCATGGTGATTTTGTGTGGACTATCGCAGACTAAATACAATCACTGTGAAGAACAATCATCCCTTACCGATCATTGATGAATTACTTGATGAACTTGAGGGAGCTTGTTGGTTCATGAAGTTGGATCTATGGTCAGGCTATCATCAAATTAGAGTGGCAGCTGGAGAAGAACATAAGATAACTTTTCATACTCATCGGGGACTTTATGAATTCTTAGTGATGCACTTTGGATTCACAAATGCGCCGGTGAATTCTGCCCACGAAACAAGCTACTCTCCCGTACGGGTACGACAATAGTTTGTCCACCAATTTGTCTCTAACATCCCAAAATTTGGGTTTTCAAAATTTTTTGGTTTAGTTTAGCTTCCCAATGTTTTTTGATTTTCTCGTGTTTATAAAGTGTAATCTAAATTTTCTAAAAGGTAAAACAATTTAATTTGATTATTTTACATTTTCAATAAAATTAATTTAATTTTATTTGGGTTCCTTGTGCTGCAAGAAATTTTTCTATAATTTTTGAGATTTTTCGGAGCTCGTTTGCTATTTATCAGATTTATTTGGAATGGAGCTGTATTAAGCCCTTTTATTGAAATTAATTAATTATTCGAAAAATTTTATATAAATTTTTGTTGCAAATATTTTATTTGAGTTCAAAATGTCTCAAAATATTTTGTATAATTTTTCTAAAATTTTTCTGGTATTTTTATCAACTCAAATGATTTATTTGAATTTTTGGAATTATTTTTATTCGAAAAATCCGAATTTTGCTGGACATGCCACGTGATTTTTCTTGACCTAGCCGCCTCTCAAGACGTCGTAGGCCTCCCTAGACCCTCTCCCACGCAAGAGCCACCTCCAGATCATCTCCAAAACATCCGAGGCGCCGCCGAGAAGTCTAGATGTCGCCCGACGACGGCCGAACTTTGGAGCGTGTCCCCCGTTAGCTCATCGACTCTTTTCGAGATACATCTTTTCCATGGTGATCCATGATTTCCCATCTATCTCCCCTCCAAATTTCATCCAATTTGGCCCAACGAATCAAAAGTTATGGCCGTTTCAATTTCAAATCTTGCCGAGGCCATATCTCCCTCAATTTTTTGAGTTTGACCGTGAACTTTTTGAGTAGACTCCTAGTGATGTCCTCTACATGACGCACATCCTGGCCACAGTTTTACTCTTAGGATTTTGCGCAGAAAATTCTTTTCTCCAATCAGACTGCGTTTCAGACAGCGACAATCATCCTCGCGCGTTCCCCGCTATTCCAGCAGGTAAATCCCCGAGCCACATATGTCACGGTGTTACTCTAGGTCACATATAGATCTCGGACAAATTTCGTTAAGTTCTGATCATTATTCTAGAAGTTATGGCCGTCCAAAGTTTAGATCCGAAACCCGTTAATCGGCAGTTTGTGAATAATCCGTTGGGGCGCCGCAAAATCCGCCTATACCGTTGAGTTCATCTCGTTGCGTTCTACGTGATGGACATTCCCCCTTTGCCATCCCATCTTCTGGAATTTTTTTATATAATTAGGCCGTCTTTTGCCGCCGCGCGCGCCGTCTTTTGACGCCGGCAATTTTAAGCTCGCTCCGGCCGTGTTGTCACGTCCGGTGGATCATCATGTACTATTTTGGACCATCCTTATAATTCTTTTGGCCTCCGTTCGCCGACGAAGCCCGGTTCCGTCTTAAAACCGTCATCTTTCAACCTAGCCGTTGCTATGTTTCGCGTCTCGGTTAGCCATCTTTGGTAGCTCTTTATCACGGCCATGTCATTGCACCGACGGTAGCTACCTTCTCATTTCATGAGCGTCCCACCGTCGCTTTACGCCGCCGTTAACGTTTTGCCGTTAACGCTCCCCCGTTAACGTTCCGCCGTTAACGCTTCACCGTTAACATTCCGTCCTTAACATTCCGTCGTTAACGTTCCACCGTTAACGTTCCGTCGTTAACGTCCCACCATCAACGTTCCGTCCTTAACGCTCGGTCGTTAACGTTCCACCGTTAACGCTCCGTCGTTAACGTTTCGCCGTTAACGTTCCACTGTTAACGTTTCGCCGTTAACGTTCCGCCGTTAACGCTTCATAATTAACGCTTGGCTCTCATTGTTTCATTGTCATCGCATGCGTGCATTCATGCACAAGCCCTAGTGCGATGCCTTCATCTTCTCTATCATCATGATGTGAGCCTAGCCTTATCGTCATGTCATCTTCTAAGTCAAACCAAAATCCTAACCTAAGACCGGTTTGATGGACTAAGTTCATCATGAGCCGCGTGGTCGTCTTTGCAACCTTTTCTGTTGTGTTAATCGTGGTAAGACGTTTGTGCTTTATCTTATTCCTAAAAATCTAATCTACCATTAACCTAGACTTCATTCGTGGACTTGGTCGACAGACCATTGACCATATGTCATATTCTTGTGCCAGACCTTGTCTATCAGTCTATCCCTCTTTTGTTTGACCGTGTATCTGTTCAGTCAACAAAAGTTAACTTTGAGCATCAGCATAGTTCATTGTGAACTAACACATCTTTATGGACCTAGTATATGGATCGAGAGCCCATATGTCCTTGTCCGTCCAATCCAGATAATAACTCCAGAAGAAATATTCTACGGAATATTATTCTATCTTTCTGAATTATTAGTCTTTCCCTCTTCAGTGTATTTTTCGAAAGCCGTTATCTTTTGTCTAATCTTCGATATAATCCATTCGAGTTCCTAAATTCTTCCAAGCCGTTATGCCCAAGGCTAATTGTTCTTAATTTGGAGTTCTGTTTGATTGTCTTTTGAATGGGTTTGTATTTGCTTCTTCTTTAATCGTTAGACGCGTCGTCCGGAAGTCGCTCTACGGAGCTGAAGGTCAAGGAAGTAAAGGCCAAAGATCGAGGATAAAGAGTAAAGAACAGTAAAAATAGCAAGGGCCAGGTAAGTTGTGCTTTGACCATGTTGATCCCATTTTCGAAACTTATGTTGTTTCAAATTATTGCATGCTAGTTTAAGTTAAACTGATTTCAATTAATTTGAGATTAGATAATCAACCTATTTGTTATTGCCACCTTGTCACTATTTGTATGCCATGATTCATTTGTCACCCTAGGTTTGTTGATTAATAGTTGGTAGCTAATAAATTGCCAACATGGGTTAGATAGAACGTATTAGTTTGCTTAGACCTGCAACGAGTCAGTGCCATCATTTTGGAATTACAAATGCCAATATCGATTAATGGAATATGCAATGTATTTTGAAATGGTGTGACGTGTTGCCGACACGATGATGTTGACATGCGGAGGCCTTCGTGCTTCTACAAGGATGTTGAGTTGTTGTTGGCATTATGTTTCGCAATAATCAATTGGGGTGATAAAATGATTTAGACTGGGGCAAGAGGCAAGAATTATGGTGGGCTAGATTAGCGGTTGGGATTGTATGAAACATGATATATATATATATATATGAGTGATGGTGAGGTGGTTTTCTTTGAGAGATTGTGATGGAAGTCTTGCCCTGGTCAACCTAAGGACTTAACCTTGCAAGCCTTTGAACTGAGTCAAACATACAACCACATGTCTGTAATGGGATGGACCTAGTTGAGTAGGTTGCTAATAACTTGCATGTGGTACCTCGGGGTGTCAACTATACCTCTGTGTAGTTGAATGGGGGAGCATACCAGGTGCTGTGGCATGGTACCCGTCCAACGGTATGTCGGTCCTATACTTCGCCTCTGCTGAGGGAAGGGATAGTGTAAAGCAACCGGGGAGGTTCACTTGTGGAGTTAGAAGCTTCCAAAAGGCTTTGTTATGATCGCTCATTCGCATACTCTTGTATGGCGATTCACGGCTGACATGGTGAGTTGATTGTATCTTGTGGGTAAAGTGTATAACCTCTGCAGAGTGTAAAATCTATTCGAATAGCCGAGTCCGCGGTATTGGACAATTCTCGGGGATTACTGTTGGGACCCGAATTAGCAAATCCGGACCCTCTGTGTATTCAGCACTTGTCCAGGATCACGCTAGTGCACACAGTCTCAACATCGGTAAATATCATAATCATACACATAGATAGTAATAAAGTACTTTGATTAAGACAACCAAACTGGTTGCTTGACCTTATGGTCAAGTTACAAGGGTAAGCCACACAGGGCGAAAACTTATTAAGAAAATAAATTTGCAGGGGAATAAATGCATCAATGTGGCGCCATCCAGTATACCATAGGCAACTGACTGGGCTCGCTCCCTAGTTAGACGGCTCCTCCTAGTACTCTTCCTCCAAAGCTGGCGTCGATTCTTCTTCAACTGATGTTGTATTGTGGCAAGGGTGAGTACTTGGTACTCAGCAAGTCATGCACAGAATGCAAACTAATATTCTATATGCATGGCTTAACACAAAGGATAGGCTAACAGGTACATTTGAAGTAAAACAGCAGTTAACCAGTAGCGTAAGTAGTTTCGAAAGCAGTAAAAGTAAAGATTATATCAATAACTTTTCCAGGAATTAAGTAAACACTTTTCCTTTCTAATCCACATTTCCATCAACATCATTATTTAACCCAACCCCACTTTCCAAGTCCAAGTTGTTTTCATGAAAGTCTAACCCTTGACTGTAATTCCCGAGCAATGTCCAATACCGCAGACACGGCTATTGTCGGGACCCCGAATTTGCAAATCCAGACCCTCTGTGTATTCAGCACTAGTCCAGGAACGCGCTAGTGCACACAGTCTTAACATCGGTATATATCACAATCATACCAAACGATACTATCAAAGTACTTTATTTAAATAATCAAAGGGTTACTCGACCTTATGGCCGAGTTACAAATATATGCCTTGCAAGGCGAAACTTATTAAAAGAGAAATAACAAAGAAATAAAATTCAAATAAACTTCGTGGCGCCATCCAAGATACCACAGGCAACCGATCGGGCTCGCATCCCTAAGTAGACGGGTCCTCTTGGAGTTCCTCCTCCAAAGTGGCGTAATCTCCTCTTCAAGCGATATTGTGTTGGGGCAAGGGTGAGTACTTGGTACTCGACAAGTCATGCCTGAGAATGCAAACTAATATACTATATGCATGGCTTGGTACAAAGGAATAACTCAAGGTATATTTATGTAAACAGCTTTTGACAAGTAATATAAGTAGATTCGAAAGCGGTAGAAATAAGTAAAGCATAAATAACTTTTCAGGAAATTGAATAAACATTTTTCCCCATCCTAAACCACATTTCCATCATCTTCATTATTAAACCAACCCAACTTTTCAAATCCAAGTTATTTTGAGAAAATCTAACCCTTGATTGTAATTCCCGAGCATTGTCGATGCCGTGGACTCGGCTATTCAAATAGATTCTACACTCTGCAGAGGTTATGCACTTTACCCACAAGATACAATCCACTCACCACGTCGGTAGTGAATCGCCATACAAGAGTATGCGAATGAGCGATCATAACAAAGCCTTTGGAAGCCTCAAACAACACGGTGGTCCTCTCAGGTTCGTGCTCTACACCATCCCTTCCCTTAGCCAAGGCGAAGTATGGGACCAACACACCGTTAGATGGGTACTGCCACAGCCACGATCACGGCTCCCCTCGCACAATCACACAAAGGTGTAATCGACACCTGAGGCTCCACAAGTGAGTCCTTAGCGACTTAGTCAACTAGGGCCGTCCCATTCCGACCATGTGGTTGCAAGTATGACCCAGTTCAAAGGCTTGCAAGGTTAAGTCCTTAGAGTGACCAGGGCAAGACTACCCGAAAAACCAAATCATCATCCCCAGTGCCACACTGGCCCACCTGATTACTCTTGCCACATGCCCCGGTCGAAAACTGTTTATCAAACCCCAGTTGATTACCATGCACCACGTGCCGTCAACATCACATGATACTTTTCCAAAACAGGTTCAATATATCATTAAGTCCATATTAGCATTTGATTGTCCAAAATCATGTCATGAGCACGTAGCAGGTCTAAGCAGCATACTACAACGATCTAAACCCATGTTGGCAATTTAATAATGTCCAACTAGTAAACCACAACTAGGGTGACAAAGGGTCATGGCACATACTTAAGTAATCAAGGTGTCATATAGCAAATTGGTATTTATCTAACCCCCATGTTTAAACAAAGTATCTTTCTAATTGAACTAGCATGCAATAGTTTAAATCAAAATAGATTTCGAAATGGGATCAATATGGTCAAAGCACAACTTGCCTTCAAAAAGTACTTGCTCTTGGTCTTGAGTTGGATCCTGAGTCAACACTTCTCCCTCGAATCCTTCCGGCACTTCAACGTCTACTCGTAAAGCGTGCAAATAGCAAATACACAAATGAACACTATGCAAAAGATCCCAAAACTCCAAATAAAATCCATAAACAGAGAGAACATAATTTTCTGGATTTTTAGAAACTGGAATAAATCAAATTTGGAGTTAAAGCATAAAAGTTATTATTATTTAAAGTTTAAATAATCAATTAAATAATTTTACAGAGAAAAACTTTAGTCCAAAAATTAAATAAAATTCATATTTAGGTAGATCTTAATTTTATACAAATTTAGAAATTTGAATCACTCAAATCGGAGTTGAAACGCATAAAAGTTATAAGCGTTTGAAGTTTGAATCTAAATTTGAAATCATTATTCGAATTAATAAATCATTTTCTTTTAGGAAATTAATTATTGCGTCGGCATGGACACGTGGCAGCTCTGATTGGCCTCGCGGCGTCGGTGAGTCCATGGGCTCGGTCCACGCTCGGCTCGGGTCCACGGTGGACTCGGTCCACGGCTCACGTGGCCCGACATGTGGGCCCACTCGGGTAGCGTCATCGGCCCGACGTCGGGCTGGGTTAGCCAGCGACATGCGGGCCCCTCGACACGCGGGCCCAGCGTGTCGGCGTCTACACTGCACGCGCGTGGGACGGCGCCGATCGCGTCGGTCCAACTTCCCGACACGTGGCGCAATCTCGTCCTGGCTGGTTTGAAAATCAACGGCGCGGATTGAATCCAGGTCTAACACGTTGAAACTACTCGATGCTCGTGGGCCGTTCGATCTAGATCGGGCGGTCCAGATCTAATCCTATAATCGCCTTTGCTACGACGCGTGGCGATTGTGAGCCGTTGGATCTTGATCCAGCGGTCCCGATCTGTCGGGTTTGGAACACGTGAACTCACCTCAACCGTCCGTCTGGATCCGGCGGTGCCTGAGCTTCGCGGTGATGGCCGTGGTGGCGCCGCGGCTGCCGGAGTTGAAGACGACAGCGAGCCCAACGGGCGTTCCGGTTGCTCGGCGAGATGAAGGGTCGCTTCGGGTGCGTCTCGTCGCGGTGAGTCCGGATCCGAGGTCAACGGCAGGGGACGGCGGGCGGCGGAACGGCAAAGACCGTGGCGGAGCGGCAGCGCAACTTTCTGGCGTAGCTCGCGACGGCTAAACGGCGGCGACTTAGCCTCGGTGAAGTAGAGAAGGGAGGCGCGGGATCACGGCGGTCCTCGGGGTATGCCGGGCATTAAATAACCTCGGCGTCCGTGCGTAAAAACGAAACCTAACTTGCTACGGCGGCGGCGGCGTGAGTCGGCTTCGGACTCGGGAAGGCAGCGAAATCGTGGTCGTCCACGTGGCACAACCAACGCCACGATCGCGCGGCGCGGCCGGTCCGTCGGACACGGCTCGGGTCGAGTCGGGCGGATCTCGGTAGTTGGATCTTGATCCAACGGTCGGGATCGCAGGGTTGGGAGCTGGTTTGGTTGAGCCAAGCGGCTCGGGTCGGACTTCGAGTCCGACTCGGTCGGATGAAACGATACTTGACCCGAGTTGGATTTTCCAGCGATTTAATATTTAAAATAATTCCCAGAAATTCATTTAATTCGTTAAAAATAGCAAATGACTCAGAAAAATTCCAGAAAAATTCTGGAAAATATTTTGGATCATTTTGGACTCAAATAAAATATTTTCAACAAAATTTTATTTGCAAAATTAAATTCTTTAATTATTTCAAAATGGAATAAATTCAAATAAATCCAAATAAATTTCAGAAAATTCCAAAAATTCACCAAAGTGCCAAATCACACATGAATTTAAGAAAAGCAAAATTTTGGGGTATTACAAACCTCCCCTTAATAGAATCTCGTCCCGAGATTGAGGGCTCACTAAAGGAATAGGTTTGGAAATTCTTTCTTCAAATCCTCTTCGCTCCCAAGTCGCTTCGCTTTCTTCATGGTTGCTCCTTTGAACTCTCTGAAACGGGTTGACTTGTTTCTAGTTTCTCGATCCATTGTGTCTAGAATCCTCACGGGATGTTCCTTATAAGTCAAATCCTCATGCAACTCAATTAACTCTAGCGGTGTCTGCATTTCCTCGGGAACTCGGAGACATTTCTTCAATCGGGACACATGGAATACATCATGTACCCCTGCTAACGCATTGTGGCAACTCCGGTGATAAGCAACTTCGCCTCTGCGGCTCAAAATCTTAAATGGTCCAACATAGCAGGTGCAAGTTTCCCTTTGGCATGGAACCTCTTAACTCCCCTGAGGCGTAACTCTGAGGTATACAAAGTCTTACGGTTCAAAACTCAAATCTCGCGACGATTGTCGGCATAACTCTTCTGTCGAGATTGGGCTATCTTCAACCTTTCCCTAATCATGGCGATCTGCTCTTGACCTCTTGAAGAATATCAGGCCCAAAGACACGGCGCTCGCCGGTCTCATTCCAATTCAATGGCGTCAAGCAGGTCGACCATCTGATGCCTCAAAAGGTGACATCTCAGAACTTAGCTTTGATAACTATTGTTGTAACTGAACTCGGCATACGGCAAACTCTTATCCCAAGAGGTAGCATAAGCTAATGCACAAGCTCTTAGCATATCCTCCAAAATCTGGTTGACTCTTTCGGTCTGTCCATCCGTCTGTGGATGATAAGGCATCTTGAAGTTTAAACGGGTTCCCATGGCCTCATGCAACTTATTCCAGAACCTTGAGGTAAATTGGGTACCTCTGTCCGATACAATCCTCTTTGGCACTCCGTGCAAACAGACAATCCTGATCATGTACAACTCTGCTAACTTATCTCCCGAGTAAGTGGTCTTCACGGGGATAAAATGGGCTACTTTAGTCAGGCGATCCACTATAACCCATATGGAGTCATAACCTCCTTGAGTCTTCGGCAAACCGGTAATGAAATCCATTCCGATTTCCTCCCACTTCCACTCGAGGTATCTTCGTAATTTGTAGCAATCCTGCTGGTCTCGATGCATTGCCTTGACTCTACGGCATACGTCGCACAATGCAACATGCTCGGCAACTTCACGTTTCATACTCGGCCACGGAATCTCTCCTTGAGATCCCGATACATCTTGGCGCTTCGGGATGAATCGAGTACTTGAGTCATGGGCTTCTTCCAAAATCGATCGCTTTAACTCCTCCTTGTCGAGGCACACAAATCCGATCCTTCATCCATAACGTGCCTTGCTCATCCAATTTGAAGTCCTCTGCCTTGCCTTCCTCCTTGATGGACTTAATCCTGCGGATCTTGTCATCATCATACATCCTTCTCGGATCGATCCTCTAGGGTAGGCTTTACTTCCAATGCGGCCAAGAATCCGCTAGGTACAACCTCAATCTTCATTTTAGAAAATCCTCACATAGCTCATCCCGACTTGTGGCTAGCAACGTACTCACGGTATGGCTTTTCCGACTCGAGCATCGGCTACTACGTTGGCCTTCCGGGATGGTAATGGATTCCAACATTATAGTCCTTGATCAACTCTAACCATCTCCTTTGCCTCATATTCAGATCCGATTGGGTGAATATGTACTTAAGGCTCTTATGATCCGTATATACTTCACATCTGTTTTCAATCGGATAGTGACGCCATATTTTCAAAGCATGCACTACGGCGGCTAACTCTAGGTCATGTGTCGGATAATTTTCCTCATGCGGCCTCAAGCGCCTTGATGCATAGCGGCGACCTTTCCATTCTGCATCGACACACATCCAAGTCCTTGGCGCGATCGTCACAATAAATATCGAGCTTTGAGCAACATCAGGTAGAACTAACACCGGCCGATGTCAATCGCTTCTTGACTCTGAAATCCTTTCTCACATTAAAGCGTCCATGCAAACTTCTTTTCCTTCTTCAGCAATTGCGTAAGAGGTTTTGCAATTGTCGAAAAGCCTTCGATGAAACGGCGGTAATATCTGCCATTCAAGGAAACTCGAATCTGGGTCACCGTCTTTGGCTGTTCCCAATGTAACACAGCTTCTACTTTGCTTGGATCTACGGCGACTCCTTCTGCAGTCATTACATGTCCAAGAAACTCCACCTTGTCCTTCCAAAAATCACACTTGCTGAACTTGGCGAAAAGTTGCTGTTCCTCAGCTTTTCCAAAACTTCGCCTTAAGTGTTCGGCATGTTCATCCTCTGTCTTGGAGTAGACCAGGATATCGTCTATGAACACGACGACAAACTTGTCCAAATATTCCATGAACACCTTATTCATCATATTCATGAAATAAGTGGCGCATTAAATCGATCCAAAGGACATAGCTGTAAACTCGTAATGTCCATATCTTGGCGAGAATGCAGTCTTGAATATCCTACGATCGGATCTTCAAGCGATGGTATCCCGATCTCGAGATCAATCTTGGAGAAAACTCCGGCTCCTCTTAAGCGATCAAACAAATCATCAATCCTGGGTAGCGGATACTTATTCTTCATGGTGACTTCATTGAGTGCACTGTAGTCAATGCACATCCTGAAACTCCGTCCTTCTTCTTGACAAACAAAGCTGGTGCTCCCCACGGCATTTAACTTGGTCTCGATAAATCCTTTCTCCATTAACTCTTCTAGCTGTTTCTTCATCTCTACCAACTCCTCGGTAGACATCCGATAGGGTCTCTTTGCTATCGGTCTTGTACTGCAGTACAAGCTCTATCACAAACTCTATGTCCCTGTCTGGCGGCATACCAGGTAGATCTTCGGGAAAAACATCTGGGTACTCATTCACTACTGGGACATCCTCTATGCTGATTGCCTTGGTACTGTTAACCATCAGCTGTCCATCTCTAACTGCAGTGGCTTGAAATTCCACTTTCTTCCCACACGGGCTCTCAACTGAGATAGTCCTTCGTCCACAATCCAATACGGCCTTGTGCTTGGATAACCAATCCATTCCCAATATAACGTCTAAGGTCCAGGTCTCCAAAATTATAAGGTTTGCTAGGAATTCTATTCCATCTATTAGTATTCTCACCGGAACATCCTACTTCCGTTCGGAGTTCGGAACCAGGGGTTTGAACTAAAAGCATGCACTTAAGTCTTGCAATCCTTAAATCATTTCTAGTAGCAAAGCCTTGCTTGAAACAAGCGAATGCGAAGCTCGAGTCAAACAAAGCTGTGCAGTCTTGAGTTAACAAGTAACTTACCCAAGACGACGTCCGTAGCATTCTCGCAGTGCATCTGCGGTGACATGGTTGACTCGGCCTCTCACCACGGTGCTGGGTATGGCTCCTGGTCTTTGGCGTCCTAGCTGGGGTGGTTCCTAGGTTGAAACGAACCAGGTCGCTCCTGCTGTCTTCTTCGGACAAGCTGTTGGCAAAGTGTCTGGCTCGTTGCGATTGTAACAGCGTCTCACTGTTCCTTCTTTGTTGCACGGGGTAGCGTTTCTAAGCGAAGCTGGGAGTGCAGTAGTTTTGATTGACAGGTCTTGGTCTTTGAGGAGGGTGTCCTTGTTGCAATCTGTGGTTGGAATCTGAAGAATTGATTTGGTGCAACTCTCAAAGCCATTGCGTTCCTCTCGACGTGATCCTTCTTTGTTGCATCCTGCGCTTCTGTTCTCATCGAGTTCCTTGCGCTTGTCCTCAAGAATAAGCGCCTTATTGACCAACTCTTTGAATTCTTGATAGGTGTGTGTTATCTTCACTACTTGCAATCCTGAGTTAAGTGCCTTCATAAAACGAGGCTATGCGGCTTTATCTCGTCGCTACATCCTCAGTGCGTAGCGTGCTAGGCTGTGTGAACTTGTTCGGGTAGTCGACCTTGGTGATTACCTTGCTTGATGCTCTGAACTCCTCCTTCTTAAGGTCCATGATTCCTTCAGGCACGTGATACCGTCGGAATGCATTGTGAACTCTTCCCAAGTGATATCTTGAGGTTCTCTGCGTGTACGAAATTCTCCCACCATTCGTAATTGTTCCTTCCAACCGATGAGAAGCGTAAAGTACCTTCTCATTCCCTATGCATTGAGCTATGTGTAGCTTCCTCTCAATTGATCTTAACCAATCGTCGGCCTCCAATGGATTGGCATTCCCGGAAGAAAGTGGGTGGGTGAGTCCTCATGAACTCGACGGCCTTGTATTACGGCGTGGTCACGATTAACTTGATTAGCGAAGTGGCCTGAGCGATGACGTGCTGCATTTGTTGCATCATAGCATGCATCAACTGAGTGCAGGCAGCAAGAAACGCTCCGAAATTCTGCATATCTAGTGGCGGTGCTGGTGCTCCATCATTGGGGTTTTCTGTTGGGCGAGAACCACTCCCATTGCTTCCAAAGTTTCCACGGGTATTCACCATCTGTCGATTTGCTCTAGGTTTAGAGATGAGAGGGAAACAAGAATAGACAAGTGATATGGAACTTATGCGGGGCAAAAGGTGTAGCCTTAAGGTCCAACTTTATTATTAATAACTTGGTATGGCTGCTTACAATGCCTAAGGGCCTTGCAACACATACTGCACACTCAGCAAACAATGAAAATCCAAATCAGACTAACTCGAGTCTAACGCCTAGAGGGTGACTCTTTACTCTATGACTCGACTCTCGTGAAGGAGTCTCACTATAGAACCTATGCTCACTCATCAAGAAAACCTCCATCTGTCACAAGAGTGCTTTACGTAAGAATTCGAAATTTTTAAATTGTGACAAGGTAAGGGAAAATTTCAGCAAGAGACAAGAAAAGAGAGAAGGGGATAAGTCGAGATGTCATTTCTTGTCTTCACAAATTTTTAGCTTTAGAAAATAGGTTTTATCCTCACTACGACCATTCTAGCTTAGGGTTGAGCCTACAGTCAAGTATGGCTCGATACCACCTCTGTCGGGACCCGAATTTGCAAATCCGGACCCTCTGTGTATTCAGCACTAGTCCAGAACGCGCTTAGTGCACACAGTCTTAACATCGGTATATATCACAATCATACCAAACGATACTATCAAAGTACTTTATTTAAATAATCAAGGGTTACTCGACCTTATGGCCGAGTTACAAATATATGCCTTGCAAGGCGAAACTTATTAAAAGAGAAATAACGGCGAAATGAAATTCAAATAAACTTCGTGGCGCCATCCAAGTATACCACAGGCAACCGACCGGGCTCGCATCCCTAAGTAGAGCGGGTCCTCTTGGAGTTCCTCCTCCAAAGTGGCGTAATCTCCTCTTCAGCTGATATTGTGTTGGGGCAAGGGTGAGTACTTGGTACTCAACAAGTCATGCCTGAGAATGCAAACTAATATACTATATGCATGGCTTGGTACAAAGGAATAACTCAAGGTATATTTATGTAAACAGCTTTTGACAAGTAATATAAGTAGATTCGAAAGCGGTAGAAATAAGTAAAGCATAAATAACTTTTCAGGAAATTTAATAAACATTTTTCCCCATCCTAAACCACATTTCCATCATCTTCATTATTAAACCAACCCAACTTTTCAAATCCAAGTTATTTTCGAAAAATCTAACCCTTGATTGTAATTCAGAGCATTGTCGATCACAGTGGACTCGGCTATTCAAATAGATTCTACACTCTGCGAGAGGTTATGCACTTTACCCACAAGATACAATCCACTCACCACGTCGGTACCGTGAATCGCCATACAAGAGTATGCGAATGAGCGATCATAACAAAGCCTTCGGAAGCCTCAAACAACACAGGTGGTCCTCTCAGGTTCGTGCTCTACACCATCCCTTCCCTTAGCCAAGGCGAAGTATGGGACCAACACACCGTTAGATGGGTACCTGGCCACACCCACGATACGCTCCCTGCATACAATCACACAAAAGGTGTAATCGACACCTGAGGCTCCACAAGTGAGTCCTTAGCGACTTAGTCAACTAGGGCCGTCCCATTCCACCATGTGGTTGCAAGTATGACCCAGTTCAAAGGCTTGCAAGGTTAAGTCCTTAGAGTGACCAGGGCAAGACTACCCGAAAACCAAATCATCATCCCGATTGCCACTGGCCCACCTGATTACTCTTGCCACATGCCGGCCGAAATCGCTTTATCAAACCCCGCTTGATTACCATGCACCACGTGCCGTCAACATCACATGATACTTTTCCAAAACAGGTTCAATATATCATTAAGTCCATATTAGCATTTGATTGTCCAAAATCATGTCATGAGCACGAAAGCGTGTCTAAGCGACATACTACAAAGATCTAAACCCATGTTGGCAATTTAATAATGTCCAACTAGTAAACCACAACTAGGGTGACAAATGGTCATGGCACATTCTTAAGTAATCAAGGTGTCATATAGCAAATTTGTATTTATCTAACCCCCATGTTTAAACAAAGTATCTTTCTAATTGAACTAGCATGCAATAGTTTAAATCAAAATAGATTTGAAATGGGATCAATATGGTCAAAGCACAACTTGCCTTCAAAAGTACTTGCTCTTGGTCTTGAGTTGGATCTGAGTCAACACTTCTCCCTCGAATCCTTCCCAGGCACTTCAACGTCTACTCGTAAAGCGTGCAAATAGCAAATACACAAATGAACACTATGCAAAAGATCCCAAAACTCCAAATAAAATCCATAAACAGAGAGAACATAATTTTCTGGATTTTTAGAAACTGGAATAAATCAAATTTGGAGTTAAAGCATAAAAGTTATGATTATTTAAAGTTTAAATAATCAATTAAATAATTTTACAGAGAAAAACTTTAGTCCAAAAATTAAATAAAATTCATATTTAGGTAGATCTTAATTTTATACAAATTTAGAAATTTGAATCACTCAAATCGGAGTTGAAGCATAAAAGTTATAAGCGTTTGAAGTTTGAATCTAAATTTGAAATCATTATTCGAATTAATAAATCATTTTCTTTTGGAAATTAATTATTGCGTCGGCATGGACACGTGGCAGCTCTGATTGGCCTGCGGCGTCAGCCGATCCATGGGCTCGGTCCACGCTCGGCTCGGGTCCACGGTGGACTCGGTCCCACGGCTCACGTGGATCGACATGTGGGCCCGCTCGGGTGACGTCATCGGCGTCGGCGCTTGGCTGGGTTAGCCAGCGACATGCGGGCCTCGACACGCGCGGGCGCGTGTCAGCGTCCTGCGCCACACGCAGCGTGGGCCAGCGCCGACCGCGTCGGTCCAACTTCCCGACACGCGTGGCGCAATCTCGTCCGTTGGTTTGAAAATCAGCGGCGCGGATTGGATCCAGGGTCTAACACGTTGAAACTACTCGATGCTCGTGGGCGTTCGATCTAGATCGGACGGTCCAGATCTAATCCTATAATCGCCTTTGCTACGACGCGTGGCGATTGTGAGCCGTTGGATCTTGATCCAACGGTCGGATCTAATCGGGTTTGGAACACGTGAACTCACCTCAACCGTCCGTCTGGATCCGGCGGTGCCTGAGCTTCGCGGTGATGGCCGTGGTGGCGCCACGGCTGCCGGAGTTGAAGGCGGCAGCGAGCCTAACGGCGTTCGGGGTTGCTCGGCGAGATGAAGGTCCTTCGTGCGTCTCGTCGCGGTGAGTCCGGATCGAGGTCAACGGCGGCAGGGACGGCGACGGCGGCGAAAGCAAAGACCGTGGCGGAGCAGCGCGCAACTACGGCGAGCTCGCACGGCTAAACGGCGGCGACTTAGCCTCGGTGAAGTAGAGAAGGGAGGGCGCGGGATCACGGCGGTCCTCGGGGTATGCCCCGGGCATTAAATAGCCTCGGCGTCCTGGCGTAAAACGGAAACCTAACTTGCTACTGGCGGCGGCGGCGTGAGTCCAGCTCGGACTCGGTGAAGACGACGAAATCGTGGCCGTCCACGTGGCACAACCAACGGCCACGATCGCGCGGCGCGATCGGGTCCGGTCCGGACACGGCTCGGGTCGGGGTCGGGCGGATCTCAGCCGTTGGATCTTGATCCAACGGTCGGGATCGCTTAGGGTTGGGAGCTGGTTTGGTTGAGCCAACTGGCTCGGGTCGGACTCGAACTCGAGTCTGACTCGGGCTCGGTCGGATGAACAGTACTTGACCCGAGTTGGATTTTCCAGCGATTTAATAATTAAAATAATTCCCAGTAATTCATTTAATTCATTAAAAATAGCAAATGACTCAGAAAAATTCCAGAAAAATTCTGGAAAATATTTTGGATCATTTTGGACTCAAATAAAATATTTCCAACAAAATTTTATTTGCAAAATTAAATTCTTTAATTATTTCAAAATGGAATAAATTCAAATAAATTCCAAATAAATCCAAATAAATTCCAGAAAATTCCAAAAATTCACCAAAGTGCCAAATCACACATGAATTTAAGAAAAGCAAAATTTTGGGATGTTACAGCTATTCGAATAGATTTTACACTCAGCAGAGGTTATGCACTTTACCCACAAGATACAGTCAAACACCACAAAGGCGAGTGATCGTAACAAAGACTTTCGAAAACTTCTAACAGCACAAGTGGGCCTCCCCGGTTATTGTACACTAACCCTTCCCTTAGCAAAGGCAAAGTCTAGGCCAATCAACCGTGAGATGGGTACCTGGACGCAGCCCCGGTATGCTCCCCCGTACAACTACACAAAAGGTATAGTTGACACCCTGAGGTCCCACAGGTACGTTATTAGCAACTTAATCAACTAGGTCCGTCCCATTACAGACTTGTGGTTGCACATTTGACTCAGTTAAAAGGCTTGCAAGGTTAAGTCCTTAGGGTGACCAGGGCAAGACTACCCGAAGAACCAAATCAACGTTCCCAGTGCCACAACTGGCCCACCCGATCATTCTTGCCACATGCCCCGGTCTAAATCTATTTATCAAACCCCTATTGATTACCATGCACCACGTGCCATCGATAACAACATCAATAACACATGACACTTCTCAAAAACATGTTCCATATGTCATTAAGTCAATGTTAACATGTAGTTATCCAAAATCATGTTGTGTTTACGTGGCAGGTCTAAGCAATATACTACAACGGTCTAATCACCCTTATTGGCAGTTTAATAATGTCCAACTAAATAATCCACAACTAGGGTGACAAGAGGTTCATGGCATACAATTATATACATCAAGGTGTCATACAACAACTAGGTATTTAACTAATCCCAGAATTAATCAACATAAATTCTAATTAAATTAGCATGCAATACTTTGAAACAACATAATTTCAAAAGAATGGGCTCAACATGGTCAAAGCACAACTTGCCTTCAAAAAGTACTTGTTCTTGCTCTTGAGCTGGCTCCTGGGTCAACACTTCACCTTCGAAGCCTTCGGGTACTTCAACGTCTACTCGTGACGCGTGCAAATTGCAATAAATAAATAAAACAGTACATGCACATTGCTCAAAATTTCAAATAAAGTTCATAAATAGAAGGAGCATGATTTTACAAATTTTTAGAAATTTGAATGGCTCAAATCGGAGTTAAAATGCAAAAGTTATAATTGTTTAAAGTTTAAAGAATCTATTAATTAAATATAAACAGAGAAAAATTCATAATCAAAAATTAATTAAAATTCATATTTGAGTAGATCTCAATTTTATAAAAAATTATAAATTGGAATCGTTCAAATCGGAGTTAAAACGCAAAAGGTATAAGCGTTTGAAGTTTAAAAATTCAAATAAATCAATAAACCGAATTAATTCATTTATCTTTCTATTGAAAATCAGGATTTATTGCGTCAGCCTGACACGTGGACCAATCAGAAGCCGCCACGTCGCCTCGGGTCCATGGACCCGTTGCACGGCTCTGCTTGGTGCACCGTGGACCTGGCCCACGGGGACATGTCTCATTGATATGTGGGACCCCTCGAGTGACGTCAGCGTGACGTCACCGCGCCTCGGCCACACGGTACTGACACGCGGGCCCCACGTGACGTTTGCGGTGACATCATGGTGCGGTTGGCTTTCTCGCTGACACACGGGCCCCACGCTGACGTCTAATGCTACAACGCAGCTAACCCTAACCGTCGATCTAGATCTAACGGCTGAGATGTATCCAAGCACGGTTTGGTTACGATTACGTGGCTTGATCTAAACCGTTGGATCTAGATCCAACGGTTCAAAACAGATCCAAAAACTAAAACGTGGAGATTACCTTCGAATGACGTGGACGGATCTGGGCCCTCGTTTCTTAATCAGACGGTTCACGAAGTTGCTGGGTCGACGATGTCCACGGCAGAGCTGGCTGGCTGGAGACAGAGACGACGACCACCCGAACGGCGTTTCGGCGCGATTCCGGCGATGTGAGTGGAACTCCCAGGTGCGTCTCGTCGCGGCGGTTCCAGATCTGGGCTCATTGACTGCGGAGGATGGCGGACGGTGGCGGAAACAGCGGAAAACCGCGGCGGAAACCTAATCCAACTACGACAAGCGATTGCGACGCGACCACAGCGGCTTGAGCTCGATGGGTTAGGGCTACGGGTGCGCACGAAAGAGGGCTACACGAGGGCGGTGGTGGCGCTTTAAATAGGGGCCTCGGCTTCCGTGAAAACCGTGAAAATCGAGGTCCACCCGGCTGCGGCGGCAAAATCCGAATGGGATTCGGATTGGGCGACGTGGTGCAACGCTGGCCGTTGGATCTTGATCGAACGGTCACGCGGTTGGGGCTCGGGACCGACGCGGTTGGACCGAAGCGTGTGCGCAGCTGGCTCGGGTCGGACTCGGACTCGGATTTGACTCGGGCCCGGTCGCATGAACAGTGCAAACCCACTCGGCTATTTCCAGCGATTTAATATTCAAAACAATTTCTAGAAATTCAAATAATTCAAGAAAAATAGCAAAATAAACATAAAAATTCCAGAAAAATTCTGAAAAATACTTTGAGACATTTTGGATTCAAATAAAATATTTCCAAAAAAATTTTAATTATAACTTTAAATTCTGTAATTATTTCAAAAGGGAATAAATTCAAATTAAATCCAAATAAATTCCAAAAAATGCCAAAAATTCACAAAAGTGCAAAATTTCATCTAAATTCATGAAAAGAAAATTTTGGGGTGTTACAAACCTCCCCCCTTAATAGAATCTCGTCCCCGAGATTCAGGGCTAACTAGGAATAGGTTCGAAAGTTCTTTCTTCAACTCTTCCACGCGCTCCCAAGTCGCTTCACTTTCTGCGTGGTTACTCCACTGAACTCTACAGAAACGGGTTGACTTATTTCTTATCTCTCGATTCATGGTGTCTAGAATCTTGACGGGATGCTCCTTGTAGGTCAGATCTTCCTGTAGCTCGATCGATTCCAAGGGCGTTTGCTCGTCTGGCACTCGGAGACACTTCTTCAGTTAGGATACATGGAACACATCATGCACTCCCGCTAATGATTGTGGCAACTCCAACTAGTAAGCAACATCGCCTCTGCGGCTCAAAATCTTAAATGGTCCAACATATCGTGGTGCGAGTTTCCCTTTGGCATGGAACCTCTTAACTCCCTTGAGAGGTGTAACTCTGAGGTATACAAAATCTTCCGGTTCAAAACTCAGATCCCGGCGGCGATTATCGGCGTAGCTCTTTTGTCTCGATTGGGCTATCTTCAATCTTTCTCTGATCATGGCAATCTGCTCTTCAGCTTCTTGAAGAATGTCCGGCCAAAAAACACGGCGTTCTCCTATCTCGTTCCAGTTCAATGGCGTCCAACAGGGTCGACCATATAGTGCCTCAAATGGTGACATATGTAGACTGGCCTGATAACTGTTATTGTAGCTGAACTCAGCATACGGTAGACTCTTATCCCAAGAGGTTGCATAGGCCAATGCACAAGCTCTTAACATGTCCTCTAAAATCTGATTAACTCTTTCGGTCTGTCCATCCGTCTGCGAATGATATGCTGTACTGAAGTTCAAATGGGTTCCCATGGATTCCTGCAGCTTATTCCATAATCTCTAGGTAAATTGGGTACCTCAGTCCGAAACAATCTTCTTCGGCACTCCGTGCAAACAGAAGATCCAGGTCATGTACAACTCTGCTAATTTATCTCCCGAGTAAGTGGTCTTTACTGGTATAAAATGGACGACCTTAGTCAAGCGATCCACTATAACCCATATGGAGTCATATCCTCCTTGAGTTTTAGGCAAACCGGTAATGAAGTCCATTCCGATTTCCTCCCATTTTCACTTGGGTATCTTCAATGGTTGCAGCAATCCTGCTGGTCTCTGATGCATTGCTTTGACTCTCTGGCATATGTCGCACAATGCAACATGCTCGGCGACTTCCCGCTTTATGCTTGGCCACAAGAATCTTTCCTTCAGATCTTGGTACATCTTGGCACTTCCTGGGTGAACGGAATATTTGGAGTCATGGGCTTCCTCCAGAATCAGTTGTTTCAGTTCTTTTTTATTCGGCACAAAGATTCGATCCTTCATCCACAATGTGCCTTGCTCATCTAGCTTGAAGTCTCTTGCCTTGCCTTCATCCATCATGGACTTAATCCTGCGGATCTTGTCATCATCCTTCTGTCCTCCTCTGATCTGATCCTCCAGAATATGCCTTACTTCCAATGCGGCCAAGAATCCGTCGTGTACCACCTCAATCTGCATCTTCTGAAACTCCTTGCATAGCTCGTCCTGACTCATGGCTATCAACATATTCACGGTATGGCTTTTCCGACTCAAGGCATCAGCCACCACATTGGCCTTACCGGGATGATAATGGATCCCCACATTGTAGTCCTTCATTAATTCTAACCATCTCCTCTGCCTCATATTCAGATCCGATTGGGTGAAGATCTATTTAAGACTCTTATGGTCCGTATACACTTCGCATCTATTTCCAATCAGGTAGTGTCGCCACTGTTGGGATACGGATAGGGTACGCGAGCATAAAATCAAAATTTTCTACCGCGAATCAACCAAGATCACATGCGAGTAGAGGATCATGAGTCGTTACCCTTGACGCGCCGATGCAGCGGAAGCAGATGCGCGCGCGTAGAGGAAGTAGTCGTTCACGTCCCGATCACCTCCGAGTGGTTCCCGACCTCCTCCGAGTGGTTCCCGACCTCCTCGAGAAGTTCCCGACCTGCGCCGACTGGTTCCCGACCCGATCTGCCGATTGGTTCCGGTCTTCTCGGGGTCGATGGTGGAAGGTCGCCGGAGATCCAACCGAACAGCGCGTCCATGAACGGCAACGCCTCTACCGGTATCCACACGTACCGAGCAGGAACGCCGTGCGGGGTGTGCTAGCACCTCGCCACACGGCTAGGGTTTCTGGGGAGCAGGAGGGGGTGCGTGATGGCTGAACGTGGTGAGGGTTCTAATCTCATGTAACGCACTGTTCCTGGCCTCGCCTTTTATAGACACGCTAGTGGGCCGAAGCCCGCTAGGTTTCCATCTCCAACGCGGATCTCATCCACGCACAAACCCGTTAAACTATTCCAACTCGTTAAGTGTGTGACCCGTTAGGTTCAGTGCAAGTCGGACATGAATCCGGAAACCCGTTTCCAATTCATTGATCAACAGCGGCACCTAGCAGTACGTATTGATCCCCGAATGCACAGAATCATTATTCGGCTGAACCTTGATACACTCACATACCGATCCCTTTGCCTCACGATACCAGTCAAGCTCAAGGCGAGATGTGCACCACCCTTGTTGATAGCTCGACCACTTCACTCGACAGTGTGATGGATACAAACCATGACTAACTCCTTAGTCACATTAGCACGGCCGTGCGTTTTCCCTATCCATCCACACGAGGGGCCCAGAGGTATCTCTCCCGTTATCTAGGAGGGGCAAATCCTATCTTGATCATCACACCCTTGGCGATGTATCGTGGCATACCCAGTAGTCATCTTTATAACTACCCTGTTACGGTGTAGCGTTTGATGATACCAAAGCTTACAAGTTTATATGCTAGGTATCCATGACAATCTTAGGTCTAAGGACCATATAGGCGTACCACTCGAGACTATACGCTGATGGCACTATAATAGATAACAAGTCACAGCGTCTCGGAGTGGGTCTTGTCCGACTACCCATGTTCTCCAACATGTGTCCACATTTATTGGTTTGATATCTCCATATCTATGGTATGTGAAACATTACCATCAACCAATACATGGGCTGATCAAATCATCACCGCTCCTCGTAATGATATAGATCAGGGACCCGTTTAGAATACTGTCGCTTGACAATGTGTTTCACAATCAGATCATATCAAATGAACAAAGTCGTAACATATATTCAGGGAACTGATAAACAAAGTTATCAGATGTATTACAATCATCACTATGATTGATGTAGGGTATATTCCCTTCAGCCACAACTTCAAGGCATGCACTACAGTTGCTAACTCTAAGTCATATGTCGGATAGTTCTCTTCATGCGGCCTCAGCTGCCTTG
Organism: Rhipidocladum racemiflorum; assembly: GCA_036346355.1. Classification (NCBI taxonomy): domain Eukaryota; kingdom Viridiplantae; phylum Streptophyta; class Magnoliopsida; order Poales; family Poaceae; genus Rhipidocladum; species Rhipidocladum racemiflorum. The sequence continues at coordinate 67,002,974 of CM070570.1, forward strand.
ATGCATATGCAACGGCCTTCCGGTTTTGCATCAACATGCATCCAAGTCCTTGGCGCGATGCATCACAATAAATATGGAAGCTTTGATTGACGTTCGGTAGAACTAACACCGTGGCTGATGTCAATCGTTTCTTCAGCTCTTGAAAACCTTTTTTGCACTCCGGCGTCCATGTAAACTTCTTCTCATTTTTCAATAATTGCGTAAGAGGTCTCGCAATTGTCGAAAAGCCTTCAATGAAGCGGCGGTAGTAACCTGCCATCCCAAGAAAACTCCGAAGCTGGGTCACCATCTTCGGCTATTCCCAATGTAACATAGCTTCTACTTTGCTTGGATCAACAGCGACTCCTTCTGCGGTCATCACGTGTCCAAGAAACTCCACCTTGTCTTTCCAAAAGTCACACTTACTGAACTTGGCGAAGAGTTGCTGTTCTCTCAGCTTCTCCAAAACTAGTCTCAAATGTTCTGCGTGCTCCTCTCTTGACTTGGAGTAAACTAAGATATCATCTATGAACACAACGACAAACTTATTCAAGTATTCCATAAAAACTTTGTTCATCATATTCATGAAGTAAGCTGGCGCATTCGTCAGACCGAAGGACATAACAGTAAACTCGTAATGTCCACATCTTGACGAGAATGCGGTCTTTGGAATATCCTCTGATCGAATCTTCAACTGGTGATATCCTGACCTCAAATCAATCTTGGAGAAAACTCCGGCTCCTGTCAATTGGTCAAACAGGTCATCGATCCTGGGTAGTGGATACTTGTTCTTCACGGTGACTTCATTGAGTGCACGGTAGTCAATACACATCCTGAAATTCCCGTCCTACTTTTTGACGAACAAAACAGGTGCTCCCCATGGCGACGAGCTAGGTCTGATGAATCCTTTTTCCATCAACTCCTCGAGCTGTTTCTTCATCTCTACCAATTCTTCGGTGGACATCCGGTAAGTTCTCTTTGCTATTGGTGATGTTCCGGGTACTAACTCAATCACAAATTCTATGTCTCTGTCTGGCGGCATTCCAGGCAAATCTTCAGGAAAGACATCAGGATACTCATTCACCACTGAAACATCTTCTATGCTGATTGCCTTCGTACTGTTGACCATCAACTATCCATCACGAACGGCAGTCGCTTGAAATTCCACTTTTCTTCCACATGGGCTCTCAACTGAGATAATCCTTCGCCCACAATCCAGCATGGCCTTGTGCTTGGATAACCAGCCCATTCCCAAGATAACATCTAGGGTCTGGGTTTCCAACATAATAAGGTTCGCTAGGAACTCTACCCCATCTATTAATATTCTTACCCCGGAACATCCTACTTTAGTTCGGAGTTCGGAACCAAGGGTTTGAACTAGAAGTATGCATTTAAGTTTTTCAATCTCCAAATCATTTTTAGCAGCAAAGCCTTGAGAAACAAACGAATGCGAAGCTCTAGAGTCAAACAAAACTGTTGCAGGTACTAAGTTGACAAGTAACTTACCCAGTACAACGTATGTGGCATTCTGAAGTGCATCTGCAGTCACGTGATTGACTCGACCTCTCACCACGGTCTGAGGCGTGGCTCCTGGCTGTGCTGTCCCGCGGTTTGCTCCTGGTGTAGGCGTCCTGGTTGGTGTGGAGCCCAAATTGATGCGAACTGGGGTCACTCCTGATGTCTTCTTGGGGCAACTGTTGGAGAAATGCCCTGGCTCGTTGCATGTATAGCAGCGTCTCACTGTCCCCTGTTGACTGCCTGAAGCGGCGTTTCTGGCTGGAGCTGTGTAACACCCCAAAATTTTGCTTCTCTTAAATTCATGTGTGATTTGGCACTTTGGTGAATTTTTGGAATTTTCTGGAATTTATTTGGATTTATTTGGAATTTATTTGAATTTATTCCATTTTGAAATAATTAAAGAATTTAATTTTGCAAATAAAATTTTGTAGGAAATATTTTATTTGAGTCCAAAATGATCCAAAGTATTTTCCAGAATTTTTCTGGAATTTTTCTGAGTCATTTGCTATTTTTAATGAATTAAATGAATTACTGGAAATTATTTTAAATATTAAATCGCTGGAAATTCAACTCGGGTCGAGTACTGTTCATCCGACCGAGTCGGAACCCGAGTCGGACTCGAGTCCGACCCGAGCCAGTTGACTCGATCAAACCAGCTCAAAACCCTAACCGATCCCAACCGTTGGATCAAGATCCAACGGCTGAGATCCGCCCGTACCGGTTCGAGCCGTATCCGGCCCGGATCCGATCGCGCCGTCCGATCGCGCCGTGCGATCGTCGCCGTGGGGAGCACCAGTTTTATTTGTCAAGAAGAAGGACGGGAGTTTCAGGATGTGCATTGACTACCGTGCACTCAACGAAGTCACAGTGAAGAATAAGTATCCGCTACCCAGGATTGATGATTTGTTCGATCAGCTGAGAGGAGCGGAGTTTTCTCCAAGATCGATCGAGATCGGGATACCATCGATTGAAGATCCGATCAGAAGATATTCAAGGCGCATTCTCGTCAAGATATGGACATTACGAGTTCTGATTATGTCCTTTGGGCCGATTTAACGCGCCATTTATTTCATGAATATGATGAATAAGGTGTTCATGGAATATTTGGACAAGTTTGTCGTCGTGTTCATAGACGATATACTAAAATAATCCAAGAAAGAGGATGAACATGCCGAACACTTAATGCGAGTTTTTGAAAAGCCGAGGAACGACAACTTTTCGCCAAGTTGAGCAAGTGTGAATTTTGGTATGACATGGTTGAGTTTCTTTGAAATGTTATGACCGCAGAAGGAGTCGCCAGTAGATCCAAGCAAAGTAGAAGCTGTGTTACATTGGGAGCACCAAGGCGTGACCCAGATTCGGAGTTTCCTTGGAATGGCAGGATACTACCGCCGTTTCATCGAAGGCTTTTTCGACAATTGCGAAACCTCTTACGCAATTCCGAAGAAGGAAAAGAAGTTTGCATGGACGCGCGAGAATGTGAGAAAGGATTTCAGAGTGAAGAAGCGATTGACATCAGCACCGTGTTAGTTCTGGGACGTTGCTCAAAGCTTCGATATTTATTGTGACGCATCGCGCCAAGGACTTGGATGTGTCTTTGTCACGAGGATGGAAAGGTCGCCGCTTATGCATCAAGGCGATTGAGGCCGCATGAGGAAAATTATCCGACACATGACCTAGAGTTAGCTGCCGTAGTGCATGCTTTGAAGATATGGCGTCACTATCGATTGGAAAGCAGATGTGAAGTGTATACGGATCATAAGAGCCTTAAGTACATATTCACCCAGTCGGATATGAATATGAGGCAGAGGAGATGGTTAGAGTTAATCAAGGACTACAATGTTGGAATCCATTACCATCCCGGGAAGGCCAACGTAGTAGCCGATGCCCTGAGTCGGAAAAGCCATACCGTGAGTACGTTGCTAGCCACAAGTCAGGATGAGTTATGTGAGGATTTTCAGAAAATGAAGATTGAGGTAGTACCAAGCGGATTCTTGGCCACATTAGAAGTAAAGCCTACCCTAGAGGATCAGATCCGAGAAGGACAGAAGGATGATGACAAGATCCGCAGGATTAAGTCCATCAAGGAGGAAGGCAAGGCAGAGGACTTCAAGTTGGATGAGCAAGGCACGTTGTGGATGAAGGATCGCATTTGTGTGCCTAACAAAAAGGAGTTAAAGCAATCGATTCGGAAGAAGCCCATGACTCCAAGTACTCAATTCATCCTGGAAGCGCCAAGATGTATCAGGATCTGAAGGAGAGATTCGGTGGCCGAGTATGAAACGTGAAGTTGCCGAGCATGTTGCATTGTGCGGCGTATGCCGAGAGTCAAGGCAATGCATCGAGAGACCAGCAGGATTGCTACTAGTTGAAAATACCTGAGTGGAAGTGGAGGAAATCGGAATGGATTTCATTACCGGTTGTCAAGACTCAAGGAGGTTATGACTCCATATGGGTTATAGTGGATCGCTTGACTAAAGTAGCCCATTTTATCCCCGTGAAGACCACTTACTCGGGAGATAAATTAGCAGAATTGTACATGATCAGGATTGTCTGTTTGCACGGAGTGCCCAAGAGGATCGTATCGGACAGAGGTACCCAATTTACCTCAAGGTTCTGGAATAAGTTGCATGAAGCCATGGGAACCCGTTTGAACTTCAAGATGCCTTATCATCCATGAGACGGATGGACAGAAAGAAAGAGTCAACGGATTCTGGAGGATATGTTGAGAGCTTGTGCATTAGCTTATGCTACCTCTTGGGATAAGAGTTTACCGTATGCCGAGTTCGATTACAACAATAGTTATCGAGGCTAGTTTACAGATGTCACCTTTTGAGGCCTTTGTATGGTCGACCTGTCGGACGCCATTGAATTGGAATGAGGCCGTGAGCGCCGTGTCTTTGGGCCTGATATTCTTCAAGAGGTGAAGAGCAGATCGCCATGATTAGGGAAAGGTTGAAGATAGCCCAATCTCGTGAGAAGAGTTATCTTGACAATCGTCGCGAGACTTGAGTTTTGAACGAGAAGACTTTGTATACCTCGAGTTACGCCTCTCGGGGAGTTAAGAGGTTCCATGCCAAAGGGAAACTTGCACCCGTTATGTTGGACCATTTAAGATTTTGAGCCGCAGAGGCGAAGTTGCTTATCACCGGAGTTGCCACAATCGTTATCAGGAGTGCATGGCGTGTTCCACGTGTCCAGCTTAAAGAAGTGTCTCCGAGTTCTGAGAGCAGACACCGCTAGAGTCAATTGAGTTGCAAGAGGATTTGACTTATAAGGAGCACCCGTGAGGATTCTAGACACAATGGATCGAGAAACTAGAAACAAGTCAACCCGTTTTACGTAGAGTTCGATGGAGCAACCATGAAGAAGCGAGCGACTTAGGAGCGTGAAGAGGATTTGAGGAAGGAATTTCCAAACCTATTCCTTTAGTAAGCCCTGAATCTCGGGGACGAGATTCTATTAAGGGGGGGAGGTTTGTAACACCCCAAAATTTTGCTTCTCTTAAATTCATGTGTGATTTGGCACTTTGGTGAATTTTTGGAATTTTCTGGAATTTATTTGGATTTATTTGGAATTTATTTGAATTTATTCCATTTTGAAATAATTAAAGAATTTAATTTTGCAAATAAAATTTTGTTGGAAATATTTTATTTGAGTCCAAAATGATCCAAAGTATTTTCCAGAATTTTTATGTAATTTTTCTTAGTCTTTTGCTATTTTTAATTAATTAATTGTATTTCTTGAATTTATTTTTAATATTAAATCTCTGGAAATTCAACTCGGGTCTAGTATCGTTTCATCCGATCGAAGTCGAACGAAGTCGGACTCGAGTCCGACCGAGCGATTGACTCGATCAAACCCGGCTCAAAACCCTAATCAATCCCAACCGTTGGATCAAGATCCAACGGCCGAGATCCGCCCGTCGGTTCGAGCCGTATCCGGCCGGATCCGATCGCACCGCGCGATCGTGGCCGCTGATCGTGCTAATGCGGACGGCTGTGCGTCGTCGTCTCCGCCGAGTCCGAGCCGGACCGCGCCGCGCCGCCGTGTAGAATTAGGTTTCGCTCTCGCACGGACGCCGAGGCTATTTAAAGCCACGTCACGCCCGAGGTTGCCCTCATCCTTGCGCACCCGTTCCCGAGCCATCTCGCCGAAGCCGCCGCGTTTGCCGGCGAGCTCGCCGTAGTTGAGCGCCACTCCGCCGCGGTTTTTGCCTCGTCTCGCCGCCGTCCGTCGTCTTCCGCCGAGAAGGAGCCCAGATCCGGGATCCCCGTGACGAGACGCACCCGAAGGGAGGACTCATCTCGCCGGAGCAACCCCGAAACGCCGTCGGGCTCGTCGTCGTTCTCGTCTCCGGTGGCTGCAGCTCCGCCGCGTCGCCATCGACCTCGCGAGCTCTGTGGACCGTCCGATCTTGATCGTGCGGTTGAGGTGAGTTCACGTGTTCCAAACCCGATTAGATCTGGACCGTTGGATCAAGATCCAACGGTTCACAATCGCCACGTGCCGTAGTAGTGATTATTATAGGATTAGATCTGGACCGTCCGATCTAGATCGAACGGCCCACGATCATCGAGTAGATTCAACGTGTTAGCCCTGGATCTAATCGCGGCCGTCGAATTTCAAATCAACGGCCGGGATTGCGCCACGTGTCGGGAAGTTGGACCGACGCGTCGTGGCCCACGCCGCAGCGTCGTGTAGGACGCCGACACGCGGGGCCCGCGTGTCGAGGGGCCCGCATGTCGGCCGACTGACCGGCCAGCCGACGTCACCCATGACGTCATCGGTGGGTCCCACATGTCGCCACCGTGGTGAGTCCTCGCCGACGTCGGCCGATGACGCTACCCGAGTGGGCCCACATGTCGGGCCGACACGTGAGTCGTGGACCGAGTCCACTGTGAGACCCGAGCCGGCGTGGACCAAGTCCATGGACCGGTGACGCCAGCCAACCAATCAGAGGCTGCCACGTGTCCATGCCGACGCAATAATTAATTTCCGAAAAGAAAATGATTTATTAATTCGAAATAATGATTTGATTTTGTTTCAAACTTCAAACGCTTATAACTTTTATGCGTTTCAACTCCGATTTGAGTGATTCAAATTTCTAAATTTGTATAAAATTAAGATCTACTTAAATATAAATTTTATTTAATTTTTGGACTAAAGTTTTTCTCTGTAAAATTTTTAATCGATTATTTAAACTTTAAATAATCATAACTTTTTGCGTCTTAACTCCAAATTTGATGATTCCAGTTTCTAAAAATCCATAAAATTATGTTCTTTCTGTTTATGGATTTTATTTGGATGTTTGGACACTTTTTGCCTATTGTTTATTCGTGTATTTGCTATTTGCACGCTTTACGAGTAGACGTTGAAGTGCCGGAAGGATTCGAAGGAGAAGTATTGACTCAGGATCCAACTCAAGACCAAGAACAAGTACTTTTTGAAGGCAAGTTGTGCTTTGACCATGTTGATCCTATTTTGAAATCTATTTTGATTTTAAACTATTGCATGCTAGTTCAATTAGAAAAATACTTTGCTTAAACATGGGGATTAGATAAATACCAATTTGTTGTATGACACCTTGATTATTTAAGTATGTGCCATGACCCTTGTCACCCTAGTTGTGGTTTACTAGTTGGACATTATTAAATTGCCAACATGGGTTTAGACCGCTGTAGTATACTGCTTAGACACATACGTGCTCATAACATGATTTTGGACAATCAAATGTTAATATTGACTTAATGATATATTGAACCTGTTTTGGAAAAGTATCATGTGATGTTGATGGCACGTGGTGCATGGTAATCAAGCGGGGTTTGATAAATGATTTCGGCCGGGCATGTGGCAAGAGTAATCAGTGGGCCGATTGTGGCATTGGGAGTGTTGATTTGGTTCTTGGGTAGTCTTGCCTGGTCACTCTAAGGACTTAACCTTGCAAGCCTTTGAACTGGTCATACTTGCAACCACATGGCTGGAATGGGACGGCCCTAGTTGACTAAGTCGCTAAGGACTCACTTGTGGAGCCTCAGGGTGTCAGTTACACCGTTTGTGTGATTGTACGGGGAGCGTATCGTGGCTGTGGCCAGATACCCATCTAACGGTGTGTTGGTCCCATACTTCGCCTTGGCTAAGGGAAGGGATGGTGTAGAGCACGAACCGGAGAGGACCACCTGTGTTGTTTGAGGCTTCCGAAAGGCTTTGTTACGGGAACTCGCCTTTGTGGTGTTTGACTGTATCTTGTGGGTAAAGTGCATAACCTCTGCAGAGTGTAGAATCTATTTAAATAGCCGAGTCCACGGTACTGGACAATGCTCGGGAATTACAGTCAAGGGTTAGATTTTCTCAAAAATAACTTTGGTTTGAAAGGTGGGTTGGTTTAGTAATGAAGATGATGGAAATGTGGTTTAGGATGGGGAAAATGTTTATTAAACTTCTTGAAAAGTTATTTATGCTTTACTTGTTTCTACTGCTTTCGAATCTATTTATGATACTTGTCAAATGTCTTTATCGCAAATATACCTTAAGCTATTCCTTTGTACCAAGCCATGCATATAGTATATTAGCTTGCATTCTCGTGCATGACTTCTTGAGTACCAAGTACTCACCCTTGCCTCAATACAACACCGAGTTGAAGAGGAGACTATGCGGCTTCAGAGGAGGAACTCCAAGAGGATCCGTCTACTTAGGGAAGCGAGCCCGATCGATTGCCTGTGGTATCTTGGATGGCGCCACGGGTTATTTGATTTTCCGCTGCTATTATTTCTCTTTTAATAAGTTTCGCCTTGCAAGGCATACATTTGTAACTTGACCATAAGGTCAAGTAACCAGTTTGGTTATTTAAATAAAGTACTTTGATAATATCGAATGGTATGATTGTGATATTTACCGATGTTAAGACTGTGTGCACTAGCGCGTTCCTGGACTAGTGCTGAATACACAGAGGGTCCGGATTTGCAAATTCGGGGTCCCGACAACTGTAGGCTCAACCCTAGCTAGAATGGTCGTAGTGAGGATAAAACCTATTTTCTAAAAGCTAAAAATTTGTGAAGACAAGAAATGACATCTCGACTTATCCCCTTCTCTCTTTTCTTGTCTCTTGCTGAAATTTTCCCTTACCTTGTCACAATTCAAAAAAAAAAAATTCCGAGTTCTTACGTGAAGCACTCTTGTGACAGATGGAGGAAGAGTTCAACTACGTTGATCTAGGAGTTGGTCACGCTGCGGAACTTTGGCATATGCTACAGACTCTCGGAGATTTTGAGAAGCCTCAATACCAAGTGGAAGTGATCAGACAAGCGGGATTGATCAAGGCTTGTGACGTGAGGATTGAGGTACCTGCTAGGAAAAAGGGCCCAGGCAATCGCCCGATACAACTGACCTTTGCCAGAGATCTACAATGCAGATGGGTATCCAAGAAGTATCACGACGAGCAATGCGGCACCTTACCCGTATCCACGCCAGAGAATTGGAGAGTACGGTGTTCCGTTACCATCCGCGCAGCGATAACCTTCTTGACCCGAAGGTGATTCAGGATGAGGATGCCACGGTTACACAGTTGGCACGATTTGTCGTCGCCCAGGAGGATGTACTAGATAATACAAGCAAGGAGCTACAGAAGGCCCGCAAGGAGATCACGACAGAGAAGAACAGATGGCGGGAAGCTCAAGAGTATGTGGCACACCTTCTACGAAGGATTGACGAGTTGGAGATGACCTTGTACGGACTGCACTCCAGAGCCAAGATTTCGAGCTACACGAGCCGATCCAGAGGAGTCGATCTCGATGAGGACACCGCTTCTTCGACTACCATAGAGGACACGATTGCTGGACATGGCGATCGTTTGGCGCCTATGCCACAAAGACCTGCACTCAGCCGTGGAGGTTTTCTCGATGAGTGAGCATAGGTTCAATCGTGAGACTCCTTCGCCGAGTCGCGTCATAGAATAAAGAGTCACCCTTTAGGCGTTAGACTCCGGAGTTAGTTCGATTTGGATTTTCATTGTTTGCTGAGTGTGCAGTATGTGTTGCAAGGCCCTTAGGCATTGTAAGCAACCATACCAAGTTACTATTGATTAGTTAATAAAGTTGGACCTTAAAGTTACCCCTTTCGCCCCGCATAAGTTCCATATTACTCGTCTATTCTTGTCTCCCTCTCATCTCTAAACCTAGAGCAAATCGACAGATGGTGAACACCCGTGGAAACTTTGGAAGCAATGGGAGTGGTTCTCGCCCAGCAGAAAACCCCAATGATGGAGCACCAGCACCGCCACTGGATATGCAGAATTTCGGAGCTTTTCTCGCTGCCCAGACTCAGTTGATGCATGCTATGATGCAACAAATGCAGCACGTCACTGCTCAGGCCATTGCTAATCAAGTTAATCAGGGACAACGCCAGAATACAAGGCTGTCAGAGTTCATGAGGACTCACCCACCCACTTTCTCTGGAAATGCCAATCCATTGGAGGCCGATGATTGGTTAAGATCAATCGAGAGGAAGCTACACATAGCTCAATGCATAGGAAATGAGAAGGTACTCTACGCTTCTCATCAGCTGTAAGGAACAGCCGCCGAATGGTGGGAGAACTTCTGTGCCACGCAAGAGAACCCTCAAGATATCACTTGGGAAGAGTTCACGGTGCATTCGACAAGATATCACGTGGCCTGAAGGAATCATGGACCTTAAGAAGGAGGAGTTCAGAGCACTGAAGCAAGGTAATCAGCCGGTGGTCGACTACCTCGAACAAGTTCACACAGCTAGCACGCTACGCACTGAGGATGTAGCGACGGATAAATCCGCAGTCTCGTTTTATGAAGGGACTTAACTCAGGATTGCAAGTAGGATTGATCACCCACACCTTCCTGCATTTCCAAGAATTGGTGAATAAGGCGCTCATTCTTGAGGACAAGTGCAAGGAACTGGATGAGAACAGAAACGCAGGATGCAAAAGCAAGGATCACGCCAGGAACGCAATACCGGCGCTGAGAGTTGCACCAAATCAATTCTTCAGATTCCAACCACGAGAACGCGACAAGGACACCATCCTCAAAGACCAAGACCTGCCAATCAGAACTACTGCACCCCAGCCCCGCTAGAAACGCTACCCGTGCAGTAAAGAAGGAACAGTGAGACGCCGCTACAATCGCAACGAGCCAGGACACTTTGCCAATAGTTGTCCAAAGAAGACAGCAGGAGTGACCCCATTCGCTTCAATCTAGGAACCACCCCAGCTGGGACGCCAAGATGCAGGAGCCACACCCTGCATCGTGGTGAGAGGCCGAGTCAACCATGTCACCGCAGATGCACTGCGAGAATGCTACGACGACGTGATCGGGTAAGTTACTTGTTAACTTCAGTGCACCTGCTTGATTTTGTTTGACTGTGGAGCTTCGCTTTCGTTTGTTTCGCTAGGCTTTGATGCTATAAATGACTTGAGTTTTGCAAGACTTTAGTGCATGCTTTTAGTTCAAACCCTGGTTAGAACTCCGAGCGAAAGTAGGATGTTAAAGGGGTGAGAATACTAATAGATGGAATAGAGTTCCTAGCAAACCTTATAATTTTGGAGACCTGGACCTTAGATGTCATATTGGGAATGGATTGGTTATCCAAGCACAAGGCCGTATTGGATTGTGGACGGAGGACTATCTCGATTGAGAGCAGTGTGGGAAGAAAGTGGAATTCCAAGCCACTGCATTAGAGATGGACAGCTTGATGGTTAACAGTACCAAGGCAATCAGCATAGGGGATGTCCCAAAGAGTGAATGAGTACCCGATGTTTTTCCCGAAAATCTACGGTATGCCGCTGACAGGGGACATAGAATTTGTAATAGAGCTTGTACTGCACAAAGACCGATAGCAAAGAGACCCTATCGGATGTCCACCGAGGAGTTGGTAGAATTGAAGAAACAGCTAGAAGAGTTAATGGAGAAAGGATTTATCGAGATCGAGTTCGTCGGCAGTGGGAGCACCGGTCTTGTTTGTCAAGAAGAAGGACGGAGTTTCAGGATGTGCATTGACTACCGTGCACTCAATGAAATCACCGTGGAAGAATAAGTATCCGCTACCCAGGATTGATGATCTGTTTGATCGCTTGAGAGGAGCCGGAATTTTCTCCAAGATTGATCTCGAGATCGGGATACCATCGATTGAAGATCCGATCGGAAGATATTCAAGATCGCATTCTCGTCAAGATATGGACATTACGAGTTTACGGTTATGTCCTTTGGGCCGATTTACGAATCGCGCCGGCTTATTTCATGAATATGATGAATAAGGTGTTCATGGAATATTTGGACAAGTTTGTCGTCGTGTTCATAGATGATATCCTAATCTACTTCCAAGACAGAGGATGAACATGCCGAACACTTAAGGCGTAGTTTTGGAAAAGGCGAGGAACAGCAACTTTTCGCCAAGTTCAGCAAGTGTGATTTTTGGAAGGACAAGGTGGAGTTTCTTGGACATGTAATGACCGCAGAATGAGTCGCCAGTAGATCCAAGCAAAGTAGAAGCCGTGTTACATTGGGAGCACCAAGGCGTGACCCAGATTCGAGTTTCCTTGGAATGGCAGGATACTACCGCCGTTTCATCGAAGGCTTCTCGACAATTGCGAAACCTCTTACGCAATCTTTGAAGAAGGAAAAGAAGTTTGCATGGACGCTTGAGAATGTGAGAAAGGATTTCAGGAGCTGAAGAAGCGATTGACATCAGCACCGGTGTTAGTTCTACGGATGTTGCTCAAAGCTTCGATATTTATTGTGACGCATCGCGCCAAGGACTTGGATGTGTCTTGATGCAGAATGGAAAGGTCGCCGCTTATGCATCAAGGCGATTGAGGCCGCATGAGGAAAATTATCCGACGCATGACCTAGAGTTAGGCTGCCGTAGTGCATGCCTTGAAGATATGGCGTCACTATCGATCGGAACAGATGTGAAGTATATACGGATCATAAGAGCCTTAAGTACATATTCACCCAATCGGATCTGAATATGAGGCAGGAGATGGTTAGAGTTGATCAAAGACTATAATGTTGGAATCCATTACCATCCCGGGAAGGCCAACGTAGTAGCCGATGCCCTGAGTCGGAAAAGCCATACCGTGAGTACGTTGCTAGCCACAAGTCAGGATGAGTTAAGTGAGGATTTTCAGAAAATGAAGATTGAGGTAGTACCTAGGGGATTCTTGGCCGCATTAGAAGTAAAGCCTACCCTAGAGGATCAGATCCGAGAAGGACAGAAGGATGATGACAAGATCCGCAGGATTAAGTCCATCAAGGAGGAAGGCAAGGCAGAGGACTTCAAGTTGGATGAACAAGGCACGTTGTGGATGAAGGATCGCATTTGTGTGCCTAGCAAAAAGGAGTTAAAGCAACTGATTCTGGAAGAAGCCCATGACTCCAAGTACTCAATTCATCCTGGAAGCGCCAAGATGTATCAGGATCTGAAGGAGAGATTCTGGTGGCCGAGTATGAAACGTGAAGTTGCCGAGCATGTTGCATTGTGCGACGTATGCCAGAGAGTCAAGGCAATGCATCAAAGACCAGCAGGATTGCTACAACCGCTGAAAATACCTGAGTGGAATTGGGAGGAAATCGGAATGGATTTCATTACCGGTTTGCCGAAGACTCAAGGAGGTTATGACTCCATATGGGTTATAGTGGATCGCTTGACTAAAGTAGCCCATTTTATCCCCGTGAAGACCACTTACTCGGGAGATAAATTAGCAGAATTGTACATGATCAGGATTGTCTGTTTGCACGGAGTGCCAAAAAGGATTGTATCGGACAGAGGTACCCAATTTACCTCAAGGTTCTGGAATAAGTTGCATGAAGCCATGGGAACCCGTTTGAACTTCAGTACAGCCTATCATCCACAGACGGATGGATGCATCGAAAGAGTCAATCAGATTCGGAGGATATGCTAAGAGCGTGTGCATTGGCTTATGCTACCTCTTGGGATAAGAGTTTACCGTATGCCGAGTTCGATTACAACAATAGTTATCGTGCTAGTTTACGATGTCACCTTTGAGGCAATCAGATGGTCGACCTGTCGGACGCCATTGAATTGGAATGAGACCGCGAGCGCCGTGTCTTTGGGCCTGATATTCTTCAAGAGGTCAAGAGCAGATCGCCATGATTAGGGAAAGGTTGAAGATAGCCCAATCTCGGCAGAAGAGTTATGGCCGACAATCGTCGCCGAGACTTGAGTTTTGAACCAGAAGACTTTGTATACCTCAGAGTTACGCCTCTCAGGGGAGTTAAGAGGTTCCATGCCAAAGGGAAACTTGCACCCCGTTATGTTGGACTATTTAAGATTTTGAGCCGCAGAGGCGAAGTTGCTTATCAGCTGGAGTTGCCACAATCGTTAACAGGAGTGCATGACGTGTTCCACGTGTCCCAGTTAAAGAAGTGTCTCCGAGTTCCTGAGGAACAGACACCGCTAGAGTCAATTGAGTTGCAAGAGGATTTGACTTATAAGGAGCACCCCGTGACGATTCTAGACACAATGGATCGAGAAACTAGAAACAAGTCAACCCGTTTCTGTAGAGTTCAGTGGAGCAACCATGAAGAAAGCGAAGCGACTTGGGAGCGTGAAGAGGATTTGAGGAAGGAATTTCCAAACCTATTCCTTTAGTAAGCCCTGAATCTCGGGGACGAGATTCTATTAAGGGGGGGAGGTTTGTAACACCCCAAAATTTTGCTTCTCTTAAATTCATGTGTGATTTGGCACTTTGGTGAATTTTTGGAATTTTCTGGAATTTATTTGGATTTATTTGGAATTTATTTGAATTTATTCCATTTTGAAATAATTAAAGAATTTAATTTTGCAAATAAAATTTTGTTGGAAATATTTTATTTGAGTCCAAAATGATCCAAAGTATTTTCCAGAATTTTTCTGAGTCATTTGCTATTTTTAATGAATTAAATGAATTACTGGAAATTATTTTAAATATTAAATCGCTGGAAATTCAACTCGGGTCGAAATCTTGTTCATCCGATCGAAGTCGGAACCCGAAGTCGGACTCGAGTCCGACCGAGCCGCTTGACTCGATCAAACCAGCTCAAAACCTAATCGATCCCAACCGTTGGATCAAGATCCAACGGCCGAGATCCGCCGTCACGGTTCGAGCCAGATCCGGCCGGATCCGATCGCGCTGCGGCGATCGTGGCCGTTGATCGTGCTAATGGGCGGCCGAAGCGCCATCGTCTCCGCCGAGTCCGAGCCGGACTCCTTCGCTTGTCGCCGCCGTGTAGGATTAGGGTTCCGCCCCGCACGCATGCCGAGGGTATTTAAGCACCGGAGGTACCAGAGACCGCCGTGATCCCGCGCCCTTTCTGCTCTACTTCACCGAGCCTTAGTCGCCGTAGATTCGCCGGAATCGCTCGCCGGAGCTACAGCACCTCTCCGCTGCGGTTTTGCTCGATTCCGCCGCCGTCCGTCGTCTTCCGCCGAGAAGGAGCCCAGATCCGGAATCCCCGTGACGAGACGCACCCGAAGGGAGGACTCATCTCGCCGGAGCAACCCCGAAACGCCGTCGGGCTCGTCGTCGTTCTCATCTCCGGTGGTCTTGCTCCGCCGCGTCGCCATCGACCTCGCGAGCTCTGTGGACCGTCCGATCTTGATCGTGCGGTTGAGGTGAGTTCACGTGTTCCAAACCCGGAAAGATCTGGACCGTTGGATCAAGATCCAACGGTTCACAATCGCCACGTGCCGTAGTAGTGATTATTATAGGATTAGATCTGGACCGTCCGATCTAGATCGAACGGCCCACGATCATCGAGTAGATTCAACGCGTTAACCCTGGATCTAATCACGGCCGTCGAAATTCAAATCAACGGTCGAGATTGCGCCACGTGTCGGGAAGTTGGACCGACGCAGTCGGGCCGATCCCTGGCAGTGTAGACGCCGACACGCGGGCCCGCGTGTCGAGGGCCCGCGATGTCACGGGCCGACGCCAAGCGCCGACGTCACCCATGACGTCATCGGTGGAGTCCCACCTGCCGACCGTGGTGGTGAGCCTCGCCGACGTCGTGATGACGCGTCATCCGAGTGGTCCCACATGTCAGTCTCACGTAGAGTCGTGGACCGGGTCCACGGTAGACCCGAGCCGAGCATGGACCGAGTCCATGGACCGGCCGACGCCACCAACCAATCGAGGCTGCCACGTGTCCATCTTGACGCAATAATTAATTTCCGAAAAGAAAATGATTTATTAATTCGAAATAATGATTTCAGATTTTGTTTCAAACTTCAAACGCTTATAACTTTTGCGTTTCAACTCCGATTTGAGTGATTCAAATTTCTAAATTTGTATAAAATTAAGATCTACTTAAATATAAATTTTATTTAATTTTTGGACTAAAGTTTTTCTCTGCAAAATTATTTAAATGATTATTTAAACTTTAAATAATCATAACTTTTGCGTCTTAACTCCAAATTTGACGATTCCAGTTTCTAAAAATCTAGAAAATTATGTTCTCTCTGTTTATGGATTTTATTTGGAGTTTTGGGATGTTTTTACCTATTGTTTATTTGTGTTTTGCTATTTGCACGCTTTACGAGTAGACGTTGAAGTGCCGAAAGGATTCGAAGGAGAAGTATTAACTCAGGATCCAACTCAAGACCAAGAACAAGTACTTTTTGAAGGCAAGTTATGCTTTGACCATATTGATCCCATTTTGAAACCTATTTTGATTTAAACTATTGCATGCTAGTTCAATTAGAAAAATACTTGGTTTAAACATGGGGGTTAGATAGGTACCAATTTGCTGTATGACACCTTGATTATTTAAGTATGTGCCATGACCCTTGTCACCCTAGTTGTGGATTACTAGTTGGACATTATTAGATTGCCAACATGGGTTTTAGACCGTTGTAGTATACTGCTTAGACCTGCTACGTGCTCATGACATGGTTTTGGACAATCAAATGTTAATATTGACTTAATGATATATTGAACCTGTTTTGGAAAAGTATCATGTGATGTTGATGGCACGTGGTGCATGGTAATCAGCGGGGTTTGATAAACGATTTTCGGCCAGGGGCATGTGGCAAGAGTAATCAGTGGGCCGTTGTGGCATTGGGAGCGTTGATTTGGTTTTTCGGGTAGTCTTGCCCTGGTCACCCTAGGGACTTAACCTTGCAAGCCTTTGAACTGGGTCTAACGTGCAACCACATGTCTGTAATGGGACGGACCTAGTTGACTAAGTTGCTGATAACGCACTGTGGGACCTCGGAGGTCAACTACACCCTTTGTGTAAGTTATGCAGGGAGCGTCTGGGTGAGGCCAGGTACCCATCTAACGGTTGATTGGCCTAGACTTCGCCTTAGCGAAGGGAAGGGTTAGTGCGCAATAACCGGGGAGGACCACTTGTATTGTTAGAGGTTTCCGAAAGACTTTGTTACGGGAACTCGCCTTTGTGGTGTTTGACTGTATCTTGTGGGTAAAGTGCATAACCTCTGCAGAGTTTAGAATCTATTCGAATAGCCGTGTCCGCGGTATTGGACATCGCTCGGGAATTACAGTCAAGGGTTAGATTTTCTCAAAGATAACTTTGGTTGGAAAAGTTGGGTTGGTTTAATAATGAAGATGATGGAAATGTGGTTTAGGATGGGGGAAAATGTTTATTAAACTTCTTGAAAAGTTATTTACGCTTTACTTATTTCTACTGCTTTCGAATCTACTTATATTACTTTTCAAATGCTGTTTACTGCAAATATATCTTGAGCTATTCCTTTGCACCAAGCCATGCATATAGTATATTAGCTTGCATTCTGTGCATGACTTGCTGAGTACCAAGTACTCACCCTTGCCTCAACACAACACCAGTTGAAGAGGAGACTACGCCAGCTTCGGAGGAGGAATACCCAGAGGATCCGTCTACTTAGGGATGCGAGCCCAGTCAGTTGCCTGTGGTATACTGGATGGCGCCACGATGTTACCTTCGTTGTTTTTCCGCTGTTATTATTTTTCTCTGAATAAGTTTCGCCTTGCGAGGCATATATTTGTAACTTGGCCATAAGGTCGAGTAACCACTTTGGTTATTTAAATAAAGTACTTTGATAATATCGAATGGTATGATTGTGATATTTACCAATGTTAAGACTGTGTGCACTAGCGCGTTCCTGGACTAGTGCTGAATACACAGAGGGTCCGGATTTGCAAATTCGGGGTCTCGACAAGCTGGGGTCTGATAATTCTGGTTGGCGGGTCTCGGTGCTGGCGACAGTGTCCTCGTTGCATTCTGCGGCTAGAACCTGAAAAACTGATTCGGCGCAACCCTTAAACGCTGCTGCGTTCCCTAACGTGATCCCTGTTGTTGCATCCTATGCTTCTAGTTTTCATCCAGATCCTTGCGCTTGTCCTCCAGGATGAGTGTTTTGTTTACCAGCTCTTGGAAGTAAGGTATGGGTGATCAGTCCCACCTGCAGTCCTGAGTTCAGTCCCTTCATGAAGCGAGACCGTCTGGCCTTGTCTGTCGCTACGTCTTCAGGTGCGTAGCGTGCAAGCTGTGTGAACTTGTTCAGATACTCAGACACCGGTTGATTACCTTGCTTCAACGCCCTGAATTCTTCCTTCTTTAATTCCATTATTCCTTCTGGCACATGGTACTGGCGAAATGCAGCGGTAAATTCCTCCCAGGTGATATCCTGTGGGTTCTCCCACGTGGCGCAGAAGTTCTCCCACCATTCTGCTGCGGTTCCTTCCAATTGATGAGAGGCGTAGAGTATCCTCTCATTTCCCACACATTAGATAATGTGCAACTTCCTCTCAATTGACCTTAACCAATCATCCGCCTCCAGTGGATTGGCGTTTCCGGAGAAGGTGGGCGGATGAGTCCTCATGAACTCTAACAACCTTGAGCCCTGACGCTGTCCGTGATTGGCTTGATTAGCGGCGGCCTGAGCAGTGACCTGCTGCATCTGCTGCATCACGGCATGCATCAGCTGTGTCTGTGCAGCAAGGAAAGCTCCCAAAGTTCTGCATGTCAACTGGCGGTGCTGGTTGGGGTGTAGGTGCTCCATCATTAGGGTTTCCAAGTGGGCGAGAACCACTTGCATTGCCTCCAAGGTTTCTGCGGGTGTACACCATCTGTCGATTGCTCCAAGTTTTAGAGACGAGAGGGAACAAGAATAGACAAGTAGTAGAGAAACCTATGCAGGGAGGGTGTAACTCAAAATTCAACGTGATCTTGACGTCCCATCCTATGACCAGTCCTGCCTACACGATGGTGGTCCCTCGGTAGAGTGGTCTCTCAAAACCTCCAAGCAACTGTAGCATACGCCACAACTCGGCAGCGTAGCCTCCCTCACGCTCGGCGTAATTGTTCTTCATTAACATCTGCCAAAAGAAACTTACGTAAGAACTCAAAAATTTTGAAACCATGGGATAGCAACAGAAATTCAGCAAAAGGGGTATGAAAAGAGAGAAGGGGATGAGTCAAGATTTCATTCACTGTCTTGTCAACTTTTAACTTTAGAAAATAGGTTTTATCCTCACAACGACCATTCTAACTATGGGTGAGCCTACAGTCAGTATGGCTCTGATACCACCTCTGTCGGGACTCGAATTTGCAAATCCGGACCATCTGTGTATTCAGCACTTGTCCAGGATCACGCTAGTGCACGCAGTCTCAACATCGGTAAATATCACAATCATACACATCGATAGTAATAAAGTACTTTGATTAAGATAACCAAACTGGTTGCTCGACCTTATGGTCAAGTTACAAGGGTAAGCCACACAAGGCGAAAACTTATTAAGAAAATAAATTTGCAGCGGAATAAAAGCATCAACGTGGCGCCATCCAGTATTTTCAAGCAATGTCCAATACCGCAGACACGACTATTCGAATAGATTTTACACTCTGCAGAGGTTATGCACTTTACCCACAAGATACAGTCAAACACCACAAAGGCGAGTGATCGTAACAAAGTCTTTCGGAAACTTCTAATAGCACAAGTGGGCCTCCCCAGTTATTGTACACTAACCCTTCCCTTAACAAAGGCGAAGTCTAGGCTAATCAACCGTTAGATGGGTACCTGGCCGCAGCCTCGGTACGCTCCCCCGTACAACTACACAAAAGGTATAGTTGACACCCCGAGGTCCCACAGGTACGTTATTAGCAACTTAATCAACTAGGTCCTTCCCATTACAAACATGTGGTTGCACGTTTCACTCAGTTCAAAGGCTTGCAAGGTTAAGTCCTTAGGGTGACCAGCGCAAGACTACCCGACGAACCAAATCAACGTTCCCGGTGCCACATCAATAACACATGACACTTCTCAAAAACAAGTTCCATATGTCATTAAGTCAATGTTAACATGTAGTTATCCAAAATCATGTTGTGTCTACGTGGCAGGTCTAAGCAATATACTACAACGGTCTAATCACCCATGTTGGCAGTTTAATAATGTCCAACTAAATAATCCACAACTAGGGTGATAAGGGGTTCATAGCATACAATTATATACATCAAGGTGTCATACAACAACTAGGTATTTAACTAATCCCAGAATTAATCAACATAGATTCTAATTAAATTAGCATGCAATACTTTGAAACAACATAATTTCAAAAGAATGGGCTCAACATGGTCAAAGCACAACTTGCCTTCAAAAAGTACTTGTTCTTGCTCTTGAGCTGGCTCCTGGGTCAACACTTCAGCTTCGAAGCCTTCGGGTACTTCAACGTCTACTCGTGATGCGTGCAAATTGCAATAAATAAATAAAACAGTACATGCATATTTCTCAAAACTTCAAATAAAGTTCATAAACAGAAGGAGCATGATTTTACAAATTTTTAGAAATTTGAATGGCTCAAATCGGAGTGAAAATGCAAAAGTTATAATTATTTAAAGTTTAAAAAATCTATTAATTAAATATAAACAGACAAAAATTCATAATCAAAATTTAGTTAAAATTCATATTTGAGTAGATCTCAATTTTATAAAAAATTATAAATTGGAATCGTTCAAATCGGAGTTAAAATGCAAAAGTTATAAGCGTTTGAAGTTTAAAAATTCAAATAAATCAATAAACCGAATTAATTCATTTATTTTTCTATTGAAAATCGGGATTTATTGCGTTAGCCTGACACGTGGACCAATCAGAAGCCGCCACGTCGCCTCTGGTCCATGGACCCGGTGCAAGGCTTGGCTTGGTCCACTGTGGACCCGGCCCATGGGGACATGTCTTACTGATATGTGGGACCCCTCGAGTGACGTCAGCGTGACGTCTCCGCGCCTCGGCCACACGGTACTGACACGCAGGCCCCACGTGATGTCAGCGGTGACGTCATGGTGCGATTGGCTGTCTCCCTGACACGCGGGCCCCACGCTGACGTCTAACGCTACAACGCAGCTAACCCTAACCGTCGATCTAGATCTAACGGCTGAGATCTATCCAAGCACAATGCGGTTACGGCTACGTGGCTTGATCTAAACCGTTGGATCTAGATCCAACAGTTGAAAAAGGATCCAAAAACTAAAACGTGGAGATTACCTTCGGATTACGTGGACGGATCTGGGCCGTCGGATCTTGATCGGACGGTTCACGAAGCTTGCGGGGTCAGCGATGTCCACGGCGGAGCTGGTTGGCCGGAGACGGAGATGACGACCACCCGAACGGCGTTTGGGCGCGATTCAGGATCTGGGCTCGGTGACGGCGGAGGACGGCGGACGGTGGCGGAAACAGTGGAAAACCTCGGCGGAAACAGCGAAAAACCGCGGCGGAAACCTAATTCAACAACGGCGAGCGATTGCGGCGCGACCACGGTGGCTTGAGCTCGATGGGTTAGGGCTACAGGTGCGCACGGAAGAGGGCTACACGATGGCGGCGGCACTTTAAATAGGGGCCTCGGCTTCTGTGAAAACCGCGGAAATCGAGGTCCACCCTGCTGCGGCGGCGGAATCCGAATGGGATTCAGATTGGGCGACGTGGCGCAACGCTGGCCCTTGGATCAAGATCCAACGGTCACGCGGCTGGGGCTCGGGCGCGACACGGTTGGACCGAATCGCGTGCGCGGCTGTCTCGGGTCGGACTCGGACTCGGGTCTGACTCGGGCCCGGTCGCATGAATAGTGCAAACCCACTCGGCTATTTCCAAGCATTTAATATTCAAAACAATTTCTAGAAATTCAAATAATTCAAGAAAAATAGCAAAATAAACAGAAAAATTCTGAAAAATACTTTGAGACATTTTGGATTCAAATAAAATATTTCCAACAAAATTTTATTTATAACTTTAAATTCTTTAATTATTTCATAAGGGAATAGATTCAAATTAAATCCAAATAAATTCCAGAAAATTCCAAAAATTCACAAAAGTGCAAAATTTCATTTAAATTCATGAAAAGCAAAATTTGGGGTGTTACAATTACAGTCAAGGGTTAGCTTTTCATAAAAGTGAACTTGGGCTTGGAGGCGTTCTTGCCTAGGGAAAGTGATAATTGGTTAAGGATGTGGTTTGTTTTACTTGTGAAATAACTTGTAACACCCCAAAATTTTTCTTTTCTTAAATTCATGTGTGATTTGGTACTTTGGTGAATTTTTGGAATTTTTCGGAATTTATTTGGATTTATTTGGAATTTATTTGAATTTATTCCATTTTGAAATAATTAAAGAATTGAACTTTGCAAATAAAATTTTGTTGGAAATATTTTATTTGAGTCCACAATGTTCCAAAATATTTTCCAGAATTTTTCTGGAATTTTTCTGAGTGTTTTGCTATTTTTAATGAATTAATTAAATTTCTGGGAATTAATTGGATTAATTAATCGCTGGAAAAATCGAATCGGGTCGAGTACTGTTCATCCGATCGAGTCGGAACCTGAGTCGGACTCGAGTCCGACCCGAGCCAGCCGACTCAACCAAACCCAATACTAACCCTAATCGATCCCGACCTGTGGGATGTCAGAGACAGGGGCCCCACAAGAGGGGCCTACACCCGACTGGGCCTGACAGGCGGAACAGAAAGCCCAAAGCCCAGAAGCGCAACGGCGGGCCCAGAGGAGACCTTCGACTTGCTCCCCAAGACAACTCCTGATCCTTCACGGAAGCTTCGTGCCCCGCCCTAACAACCCGCCAGGGACAAGGCATCTTGATGCGACCCAGAGCTGCGGAAGCCGGAACGACAAGGCGGCAAAGCGTGGGTCGGAGAAAGCATAACCACCTCTCGGGGCGTAGAGCGTGAAGGCGGATAAGGACAAGGGACATGTCGTTCGTGCCACCATGTTCAGGGCAGTGGCGCTGACTATCATGTATTCTCCCCAAGTATATAAGGGAGGAGGGAGAAACAAGAAAGAGAGAGACAATACATCCAAGAACACAGGACTAGGGTATTATCTCCTCCGAGAGCCCGAACCTGTCTAAAACAGATTGCCCTCGCATCTGTGTTACCATCAAGCTCGAGATCACGCACAAATCCCTAGAATCACAAATCTCATTGCGGCGAAACAGATCGTCGGCGGTTGGCGCGCCAGGTAGGGAGGCTGTGTCAACATCTTCGCCAAGCTTGATGGCTGCGACGAGCGAAGTCTCCACAGTCTTCGCTTCGCCAGGTCTTCCGCTTGAAACCTCGACCTTCATCTCCAACGACCTTGGAAGCCTCTCTCTCTCAAGGAACCGCGCTTCTGGCGCGGTGAGGTTTCCGGCGATCCATCGTCACGACTTCCGCGCCGATCGGAAGGTCCCCTGCCTCGTACTCTAAAGTACCGAGCGGGGATCCGAAGTCCTGCTCCACCATGAGTCGTGCTCGAGGACGCCGAGGCACGAAGAGTGGGAGTTCTCACCGCCAAGCCACTCGGCACCCCGAGCGCCTAGGTTTGTCTTCTCAGACTCACCCACCTCGGCCGCCGAGTCGGAAGAAAGCCTAGACAGTCGCTGGAGATTTCCGTGAGAGTCTGTGTGATCGAAGGCTCGCGGGCAGATTCAGACAGCGCCGACACCTCGATCGCCGCCCGATTTGGAAGGAGGCCGAGTGATCGAGCCTGACGTGGCGCGTACTCCGGGATCGCGCGGGCTATCAATGAAGACATTCTCGCAAGCCAAGATGGGGACCAGGCTGTTTTTCGCACTTACCCCAGTAATATCGTCGCCTCCAAGACACTCCTCGATACCCCGACCCCTATGCTGGGGGCAGATGATCCAGTTGCCCCGATCATGGCCCAAGTAAAGGCCATGGTGACGGCGGCGGCTATCCAGCATACTCAAACCGACCAGCCGGCGAAGGAGCTGTCACGTGGTCCGGCGAGGACCCAGACAGCCAGCAGCCGGTCAGGTCGGGAAGCCCGTCAGATACATCATGTTCTACCCCGTGGAGATGACTTGCGACATAGCATCAGCCGCGACCTCCGCTCAGACCTCGACGCCAGGCGCCGCGACCGAGAAAGGGAGGAACAACGCCGTCAAGCCGACGAATATGAGCGCTTCGGCATCCTTCCGCGAGGCCGCGAAATACGCCAAGTGCGATCCCCTCCGCGTCGATCACCTCCCGGGGGGTATCACGGAGTCATCGAAGGGGTCCGTGCGTTTACTCCTCACCTACGCCGAGTGGTTTGGCCTGATGGATTTAATCCTAAAGGCATCACTAGGTTTGATGGTGAGAGAGACCCAGAGGCTTGGCTACAAGTATACGCTCTGGCAGTCAGGGCCGCCGGGGGGGATCAGAAAGTAATGGCAAACTACTTGCCGGTTACCCTCTCGCCCCTGGCCCAAGCATGGCTCACCGGACTTCCAGCGAATTCTATAGATTCCTGGGGAGATCTGTGTGAGCAGTTCATCTCAAATTTCCAAGGACCTATACCAGCTACACCAAAGGAGGAACGAATCCCTCCGGGAGTTCGTCAAGCGCTTCATGAACAAGAAAAGCACCGTTCGGGACGTCACAGATGCGGTTGTGATAGCTGCCTTCCAGAAAGGAGTCAGCGACCCCGACCTCATCAAGAAGATGTCCCGGAAGCCACCCACGTCGGTCCGGGAGCTGTTCGCCCTAGCGGACCGTTACGCTTCAGCCTCCGAGGCTCTGGCGGAACGACGTGATGAAGGGAAGGATCAGTCTGAACCCCCTCGGCGGAAAGAAAAGAAGCGCAAGGGCGAAGAGCTAGTGGCAGTCGCTGCGCCAACTCATCCTCGCGCTCTCAAAGAGGATGGATATGATAAGGTCATGAACTCACTCTGCCCTTTCCATCCAAAGGGGAGACATGCCGCCAAGGATTGTTTCACCCTAAAGAGGTTCGCCCGCGAGAGCAAGAGGCAGGCTGGACAAGGTCCGAGCGGTCATGCCGCCGGCAAACCTCCTCCCCCTGAAGCTGAGGAAGATTATCAGGAAGTCGACCTCGAGCTTAACTACATATTCGGGGGTTCAGCCGCATATGAGTCCAAGAGGAAGCAAAAGCTCACCGCTCGGGACATCTATGCAAGAGAGCCGAGACCCCCGATATGTCCGGTGGTCCGAGGTCGCAATAACTTACGACCGCACGGATCACCCAGATCGCGCCCCATTCCTGGCAGATACTCCGTTGGTCTTGGCGCCGGTTGTCCGCGACATCAAGCTCAAAAGGGTGTTGATTGACGGTGAGGCGGGCTCAACGCCCTCTTCGTGAAGACACTCGATGATATGGGGATCCCGCGGTCCGACCTCAAGCGCGGTCGTCACCTTTTCATGGAGTGATACCCGAACGTCGGCGATACCACTCGGACAAATCACTCTACCGATTACATTCGGCGCAAGGGACAACTACGGACGGAGAGCCTTAGCTTCGAGGTGGCGATTTCGCGACGGCGTATCATGCCATCTTGGGGAGGCCAGCCAAGTTTATGGCGGTGCCCCACTACGGCGTATCTAATGCTGAAAATGCCGGGTCCGAGTGGTATTATCACTCTGCTGGCGACGTTAAGCAGTCTTTCTCTTGCGACAGGGAGAGCTGCGAAATGGCCGAGTCTCTGGAGGCGCTGGCGGGTCGGGAAAGAATTCGTCAAGAGGTGGATTTCGACAAGACGGAAGGCAGTATCCCTACCCGCAAGCCGCAGAGCTTCGGGATCAGCCCCGAAGAAGGCACCAAAAGGATCCTCCTCGACCCGTCCGATCCGGCTCGAGCCGTTTCGATCGGGACAAGGCTCGGCGATGAATAGGAAGGCGCGCTCGTCACCTTTCTGCGGGCAAACCAAGACGTCTTTGCCTGGAAGCCGTCCGACATGCCCGGGGTTCCTGTGGAGGTGATTGAGCACGCACTAAATGTAAACCAATCCGCCAGGCCCGTCAAGCAAAGGCTACGACGGTTTGCTCAAGATCGTCGAGAAGCCATCGAGAGGAGATCACAAAGTCGCTAGCCGCAGGTTTCATCAAAGAAGTGTATCATCCAGTGGTTGGCGAACCCTGTACTCGCCCGTAAGAAGAATAAAAGTCGGCGCATGTGTGTTGATTACACCGACCTCAACAAGGCTTGTCCGAAAGATCCTTTGGTCTCCCTCGTATCGATCACCGGTAGACTCCACTGCTGGATCTCGGTTACTCGACTTTACTCGACGCCTATTCAGGCTATCATCGATTCGCCGAGAGGAAGATGCTGAAGACTTCGTTTATCACTCCATTCGGAGCATATTGCTATATCACTATGCCGCTCGGGCTCAAGAATGCCGGGCGCAGCGTAACGCATTAGCGCGGCCGTGCAGTGCTTTCATCATCGGCTCGGCGCAATGTGGAAGCTTATGTGGATGATGTGGTAGTTAAACGCAGACAGAGGACAGCCTCACCTCCGATCTGGCCGAGACGTTTGCAAGTTTGAAGACGTTCCAGATGAGGCTAAACCCAGAGAAGTGCGTTTTCGAAGTGTCTTCCGGAAAACTACTCGGGTTCATCGTCTCCCGTCGTGGGATTGAGCCGAACCGGAGAAAATTGGAGCCATTATGAAAATGGCCCCGCCTACCACCAAAAGGAGGTCCAAAAGCTCACGGATGCATGGTAGCGCTTGGCGAGGTTTATCTCACGATCGGGGTCCGGGAATGCCTTTCTTCAAGCTCCTTAAGAAGCAAGATCGCTTTGATTGGACGGCAGAGGCACAAGCGAGCCTTGAAGAACTCAAGGTGTTTCTCTCCACTCCCAGTCTTAGTCTCACCGGCGCCAGGTGAACCTCTTCTGCTCTACATAAGCGGCAACATCTCATGTAGTAAGTGCCGTGATAGTTGTGGAGCGGGAGGAATCTGACACCGCTTCTGGCGTAAACGCCCGATTTATTCGTCGGCGAAATCTGGGCGAATCCAAGACAAGATATCCTCCAATCCGAGAAAGGCTGGCAGACGCCATTTTGATCTCGTCACGGAAGCTGAAGCATTATTTCCAAGGACATTCGATTTGATAGTCACTTCTTTCCCACAGTGGGAGAGGTCCTCCGCAATCGGGAAGCTCTTGGAAGAATTTGAAGTGGGCGGTGAGCTTGGAGCTTTTCGACATCTCGTTCAAGCCGCGCACCGCCGTCAAGTCCAGGCTTTGGCTGACTTTACGGCCGAGTGGATCGAATCCTGCACTTCGCACCGAAGAAGAGCCGAATATTGGGTCATGCACTTCGACGGATCTCTCATGCTTGGAGGAGCGGGGCGGGAATCCTCCTTATCTCGCCTAAGGGTGACAGTGAAGTATGTCCTTGGATTCACTTCCGGCCTCAAACAATGCCGCGGAATACGAGGCCCTCATCCATGGGCTTCAGTATCGCCATATCACTTTCGAATCCGGCCAATTTGGCGATTCGGCGACTCCGGTTGGTGGTGAATCAAGTGCTGAAGGGTGGTTGTGCGTGGATCGAATATGGCGGCATCTCGCCAGCAAGTCCGAGAATTGGAAGGCAAGTTTGTGATGCAGGCTGGTTCATGTCCTCCGCCGCAATAATGAGGCAGCAGACGAGCTGGCTAAGATGGGAGCCACTCGGGCAGATGTCCCAAGTGATATCTTCATACAGGATCTTCACGAGCCAACCGTTACAAAGCGGCAAAAGCCAAGCGAGGGTCACAGGCAGGGTCTGCTCATCGATCCGGACCGACCACCCGTACCTTGATTATCTCTGAAGGACAAACTCCGAGTCTAATGGGCAGAGCGCATCTCCCGACAAGCCAAATCCTACGTGGTGGTGGGCGGCGAGCTCTTCCGAAAAAGTGCCTCGGGTGTCCTCGAGCGGTGCATTTCGGGACAAGCGGGAAGAGAGCTGCTCCAAGAAATCCATTCGAGGATGTGCGGCCATCACGCGGCATCAAGCGCCTTGGTTGGGAAAGCCTCACAAGCGGGGTTTCTTCTCGCCATGGCGTAACGGATGCCAAGGAGATAGTTCGAACCTGCGAGGGCTGCCAATTCTATGCAAGGCAGACACACTTGCCGGCACATGAGCTCTGAGACTATACCCATTTCTTGGCCTTTGCGATGCAGGGGCTCGACATAGTGGGCCCGCTCAAGAAGGCTCAAGGCGGTTTAAACACCTCTTCGTGGCCATTGACAAGTTCACCAAGTGGATCGAAGCCAAGCCAGTTGTAACTATCAACTGCGGTTAAGGCCAAGGAGTTCTTCCAGGATATTGTAGTCGATTCGGAGTGCCCAATCGGATAATCACGGACAACGGCACCCGATTCGAGTGAAGAATTCCAAGAATGGTGCGAAGGCGTCGGGATCAAGATCTGCCGCCTCGGTGGCTCACCCACGAAGCAATGGGCGGTCGAGCGAGCTAACGGTGCAGTCCTTCAAGGCCTCAAGGCCAGGATCTTCGACCGCCTCAAACCATACGCCGCCCGATGGGTGAAGGAGCTACCGTCGATACTGGGGACTCAGAACCACTCCACCGTAGCGTGGCCAAACCCCTTTTTTCGGTCTATGGCGCAGAGGCGGTTCTGGCTGACCGAGCCGATTCGAATCCCGAGGGTTCGGAACTACAACGGCCGAGTCCGAGGGAAGCCGAATGGTGGAGCTTGATCAACTTGAGGAGGCTCTAACGTTGCCGCCCTCCACTCGGCTAAAGTACCTCCAGCGACTTGGGCGCTACCACTCTCAACGTCGAGAAATAGAACCTTTCGAAGGAGATCTGGTCTGAGGAGGAGCCGTAAAAGCGAGCACAAGCTCTCTCCAATTTGGGAAGGTCCATACATCGTCTGAGAAGACAACAGTAGGGTGCTTATCGACTTCGAGACATGAAGACGGCGAGGTTCGGCGAATACTTGAACGCCGAACAGCTCAGCTTCTACGCATGAGTTATGTATCCCACTCTTACACATTAAATAAAATAGTGGTTCGTCTTATTTTACGAAGTTGTGTAATGCTAGCCCCAGAGTGGTTATTACCCGATTGTGTAGCGCCTAACTCTGGTCGTGCGGGTATAGAATGCACGGAAATAACAAGCCGCGATGAGCACAAAGCCACGGCGGTTTATACCAGTAGCGCTGTGAACGGGTAGAAAGCACTAACCACTCGGGACTGCAATGCAACGCATGAGAACTTAACCAAGATTTGCCTGGTCGCGAATTTC
Organism: Rhipidocladum racemiflorum; assembly: GCA_036346355.1. Taxonomy (NCBI): domain Eukaryota; kingdom Viridiplantae; phylum Streptophyta; class Magnoliopsida; order Poales; family Poaceae; genus Rhipidocladum; species Rhipidocladum racemiflorum. Next base: position 67,031,973 of record CM070570.1, read on the forward strand.
TAACCGTCAAAAACTCGAGCCCCACCCTCGTTCTCGGGTAATCGGAGCAATCGACTAGAATGAGTTGATCAGGCGAAACCACTAAGTTCGGGTTAAATATGATAGGCACGAACTGGATAAAATTTCGCATTTCATTCCATAATGTTAATAATTTACATCGCTAATTTTCTTTTCTCTTTTTCTCGCGCTAAAAAAAAAAAAAAAAAAAAAACTACTGGTGTTCTTTGGTGCTCGCTAGTCTGCTGCTCTTCGCTTCTTCTTCTTTAGTCTTTAGTCTTTGAATCTTCTTTGAGTCGGCGTCATTTGGGAGACCGGAGGCGAGATCGCTGAAGTTAGTCGCGATCCACGCGACCCAAAGCGGCGAATCTCTCGTCAACCACCCACAAGGGGGTACAAGGCGGACGAGGGCCACGACGGCAAGGTAAATCGCCGCGATCGCGACCAACCATCTCAAGGATGATCTCCGCCACCTCGTGGAGCCCTGGGGCGATCTCCAACAAGGTGGCCACAGCAGCGGCATCCCTCGCCGCTCCGTCCTCCGCCTCCGCCTCCAGGATGGCAAAATCATGCTCCTCCCATGCTTCGGCCTCCTCCCAGCTATACAAAAACCTAAAGAACTGGCGAAAGAACGCCGCGTCACGGGCCAACAAAGTTCCTCATGTTAGACATGGAGCGAAGCAGGAAGAGGAAGACGAAGGACAAGGCAAGAAGAAACGGGCGATCGCTCATTAGCGGTGACGCCCCATTTATAAGCCACCCCAGCCCCGGAAATCGAAGCGTCTCCGAAGGCAATCAAATGCGCCACCCCGCAATCAATGAAGCACGAGAAACAAAGCGGCAGTGCGAATACCGAAGAAGATCAGCACGATTGAACAAAATCAAGGAGAATTTCACCAGACACGTGTAAATGGCAGTTCAAGCTCATTCGGCTTCCTCGCTTAATTATACCAAATTAAGCGCCAAAAGCCGAGGTGGAGAGCTAGCAAGTGATGCAAGCACTGGGGCTAAACCACTCGGCCAGCGGCCACAACACAAGTCCCGGCGCCGAGAGCTGCACGCCCGACCTCTCGGAAAAGCGTGTGCAGGGCAAGAAAGCCACAGGCCAAGGCCCTGGCGTTTGGAAGCCATACCAGTCGGCTGAAGCCCATCCGGAAAGGCATAACAGGATCCAAAAGGCTGCGGGCATATATTCTAACAACTCAGCCAGAGAAGAAAGTGGAAGAGGTCTGAAGACCACTCAGCGGAGAAGACAATACAAGCGAATTATCTTGAAGTAAGAAGAGCGAGATTTCAAACAAGGAGGGCGAGCACTCGGCATCAAGGTCCACGTCAAAGTCGAATTCCAGATTTTCCAACAGGCTGCGATGCACGGACACCTCTTCGAGGAGCGCGTTGGCCTTGTCTTCATCACGAGCAAAGCCTTCTTTCACGCCTTCGAGGTCAACTCTCGGATAATGAGACTTGACCACCGCCAACGCCTGGTTCGCGCTCATCGCTGCGGACTCTTTGGCGTAAGCTCTGATCCTGTCGGCTCCTCCCGAGAGAAGTGGAACAGCATCGTCCCCCTGGCCCGGCGTGGCTCCTTCAATGCGCAGAAGGTGCAGGACTGGCTCGCAGGCGACGCGCAGTTCAGTCCGCCCCTGTTCGGCGGCCGCCATCTTCTCCTTGCACTCTGCCACAAAGTCAAACAGCCATCAAGAACACACCCGACGCCAAGTATGTTCAACCCAAGTCAAATAAATTTACCCTTCAGCTCCCGCTGCATCTTTTCCAGGCTGACTCGGGCTTCGAGGCCAGAATTCTCTGAAGCCTCAGTAAGACCCTCGGCTCGACAGCAACGGTCGAGTCGCGCTCTGAAACACGAGTGTGTCATCACCCTCTCCAACCACCATCCGAAAAGCATCCAAACCGTATTCAGGGGAGAATCTCACCTTCAAGCATATGCTCAAGCTTCGTCTTCTCCTCCCGGATCGTCATACACTCGCCCTGAAGCTCGTGGACTTCTTTCCATCTGTCCGCGCTGATCTCGTTGAGCTTGTCCTGAATCGCATACGCTCTTTGAGCTTTGGGAGCACCTTCCGGAAAAACCGCGACCTTTGCTCCGAGCGCTCCCCCATGTCCTAAGTAACAGGGCAGAATCTCAGGGAGAAGTCAGCAGGCGACAGATTGAAGACAAGAAGCTCACCCTGACGAGCATGCTACACTTGACGGTGAGCTCATAAAGCTCCGTCCGAGCCGCTCTCTCCATCTCGTCGTCCTCTTCCATCCCCTTCGGTGGAACCCCTTCCCACCATACGGTCCGATTCGGGGCCGGCAGAGGACCGAGCGGCGGTGGCTCTCGAGGCACTTCCTCCACTCCGGGAGAGCGGCCGGGTCGATCTCGTCGGCGGACGGACCACCGGATGGTTCGTCGGACCGCTGCGCCCGGTGGCGACGCCCGGCGATTGGCGGCGGCAGCGACCTAGCCGGCAGCGGGGCTCCTGGGAAGCCTGTCTGGGACTCCTTTCAGAGACCCCTCCACTTTGGGGCGTCCCACGGCAGGAGTCTGAGTCGGCAAAAGGAGGACACCTCGGCACGGAATAACAAAAGACAAGGATCGCCCAAAAGAATACCTCTTGGATTTCTTGAATTTCATCCCGAGTTTCATCCGAGGCCCGGCACCACTCGGAGGGAAGTTGGCGCTGGCCGGGCTGCCAGCTGGAGCGGAAGGCCGTGGCCAGCGTTTTGCGATCCGGCGCACGCAGTCGAAGGTCGGTGACGAAAGACCGGCGACCTCCTCGCCGACTCCGGTGCAGCTCGTCAACCGAGGTGTCGGCTGCTTTCGCTTCGCTGGCGTGTCTCAGCCGAGAGAGGCCGACAACTGGAGCGTCAGAAAGAAAGGACGCGCTCCTGAAAAAAGGAACGATCGCACCCTGTTTGAATCACACATCAGTCAAAGAAACCATGGAACAGCCTTTCGAGAGAATAGTGCACTCACATGAGAGGCCTTGCCATCGAAAATTTACTGAGGGCAGCCTGTTGGTGATTATTGTGCCAGGCACGAAGAAATCAACTACCCGTGCGACGGCGCCTCCATCGACAGTCCACGTCCGACTCGCGTGGGGTCCAGAGGCCGTTGTATTGGAACCCCAAATGGACTCTCTCCTTCAAGGGCTGCACTCGGCGCTTCACAAAGCGACCGCGATCCGGGCCCGTCGGCCCTCGGTTCTTCAGATCGTCAATCAACGCCCGAGCTTCGGGGACTTGCGCCAAACCTCCTCCGTCCGGGGTGTCGCTCCAGCATCGGGAAGCTTTAGGAGCACAGCCGGCAAAGGGGGCGAGGAAAGGATCAACGTTGGCACAATAGAACCACTCCCGCCTCCAACCTTTGAGGGAGGTCTTGAGAGGAACTACAAAATACTGTTTCTTCGAGCCCTCCATGGCTGGAGCCCTGCCGCCCCAGCGACATTGGGAGCGGCCCGGTTCGGATGAGGCTTCAAATGAAGAAGGAGCGGAACAAATCCAAATGAGGACGTATCCCAAGATACGCCTCGCAGAGCTGGACGAAGATGGCAATGTGAAGAATCGAGTTGGGGTTCAAATTGATCAACTCAATTTCGTAGAAGTGGAGGAGCCCCCGGAAGAAGGCGCTCCCAGGAATGCTAAGTCCTCGCCAGAAGAAGGACTCAAACACCACAATCTCATTCTCGGAGGTGTGGGGTAAGGGTCACTGCGGCGGGCGGCGGAGATCAACTCCGGAGGAGGAGGACGCTGGCAAATGCAACCATCCCCTCAAGCGGGACATCGTCGTGATGGAAGTCTCCCACCCTACCGTCGCAGGGTCGGTGCTACCCTCCGATGACGAGGAAGATGACATGGCGAAGAAGAAGACCTGGAGGAAAGAACCGCCGCAAGCCAAGGGCGCGAAATCAGAAACCCTAAACCGCCAAGGAAGGTTTGAAGGTTTCGCAGCCGTGGTGGAGAAGGTGCGAGGAAGCCGTTGCTCCAACGAGGTCCTTCAACTTATAAGAAATGGGCCCCAATTTCCACCTACGGTGGGAAGAAACGAAGGCCCTCTGTTCAGTGCAGGCCGAGATCGAGGCACGCCCCATGACGGGCCAATAGCCGCTGCGTCGCGCAAAAGCGCGGCCAGTGTCAAATCTGGTCCGAAGTTTGGGAAAAAGTCGCCCCATGGCGGGCTGAACGCCGGCCGCCACGGAAGCTTGGGGCTGGGCACTTTCCGAACATCCTCTCGACGGCACACCCCATAATTTGGGGTCAATTGCTGGTCATTTGTCTCACAACGCGATTGGGTGTCGCGGGAGGATCTACAACCAACACGGTCTTGAGAATCGCCCCACGAGGGTCTAAAGCGGTCTTGCATGGCCGGCACAGGCATTACTCTGTATGACCAAGGTATGCCCCATGAGGGTCAACCGAGCGACAAGCCGGTTGCAGCGCCAAGATGGAACGAGCGCGGTACCGCCGCCCCGAGCCAAAAGACCAAGGTCGCCCCATGAGGGTCGGTAGGCGACAAGCCGATTGCAGCGCCGTGAGCGAGCGCGGTACCACTCGGCCACGAGCCAAAGACTAAGGTCGCCCCATGAGGGTCGGTAGCGGGCGACAAGCCGGTTGCAGCGCGACCGTGAGCGGCGTGGTACCACTCGACCCACGAGCCAAAAAACTAAGGTCGCCCCATGAGGTCGGTAGGGCGACAAGCGATTCTGCGCAAGACCGTAAGCGGCGTGGTACCACTCGACCACGAGCCAAAAGACCAAGGTGCGCCCCATGAGGGTCGGTAGGCGACAAGCCGATTGCAGCGCACCGTAAGCGCGCTGGTACCACTCGGCCACGAGCCAAAAGACCAAGGTGCGCCCCATGAGGGTCGGTAGGCGACAAGCCGATTCTGCGCGCCGTGAGCGGTAGCGGGTACCACTCGACCACGAGCCAAAAAGACTAAGGTCGCCCCATGAGGGTCGGTAGAGGCGACAAGCGGTTCTGCAGCGCACCGTGAACGGGCGCGGGTACCACTCGGCCACGAGCCAAAAAAACTAAGGTGCGCCCCATGAGGGTCAGTCGGGCGGCCTACCGCGCACCGTGAACGGGAGCGGGTACCACTCGGCCACGAGCCAAAAAGACCAAGGTGCGCCCCATGAGGGTCGGCCAGGCGACAAGCGGTTGTCGCCAAGACCGTAAGCGCTGGGTACCACTCGGCCACAAGCCAAAAACACCAAGGTACGCCCCATGAGGGTCACCCGAGCGACAGGCCGGTTGCGCAAGACAAATAAGCGGGCGCGGTACCACTCGCCACGAGCTAACTAACCACGGTGGCTTCATACTACAAGTTCTTTATGATCTCTCTCGCATAATCCTCATGACAGGGCAAGGGGCGGAAAGTCGATCCTAAAGCACTTGGGGCTGCTGTGGGATGTCGAGACAGGGGCCCCACAAGAGGGGCCTACACCCGACCGGGCCTCGACAGCGGAGTAAAGCCCAAAGCCCGGAAAGCGCAACGGCGGGCCAGAGGAGACCTTGACTTGCTCCCCAAGACAACTCCACGATCCTTCACGGAAGCCGTGCCCGCCTAACAACCCGCCAGGGACAAGGCATCTTGATGCGACCTTTGCCCGAGCACTGCGGAAGGCTGGAACGACAAGGCGGCGGCGTGGGTCGGAGAAAGCATAACCACCTCTCCGGGGCGTAGGCGTGAAGGCGGATAAGGACAAGGGACATGTCGTTCAGGCCACCATGTTCAGGGCCCGGTGGCGCCCGACTATCATGTATTCTCCCCCCAGTATATAAGGGGAGGAGGGAGAAACAAGAAAGAGAGAGACAATACATCCAAGAACACAGGACTAGGGTATTATCTCCTCCGAGAGAGCCCGAACCTGTCTAAAACAGATTGCCCTCGCATCCTGTGTTACCATCAAGCTCAGATCACGCACAAATCCCCTAGAATCACAAATCTCATTGCCGGCGAAACAGATCGTCGACACGACCGTTGGATCGAGATCCAACGGTCCGGATTGGACCGCAACGGTTCGAGCCGAAACCTAGCCGGATCCGATCGCACCCGCGCGATCGTGACCGTCGATCGCGCCACGTGGACGGCTCTCCGTCGTCGTCTCCACCGAGTCCGAAACGGACTCCACCGCCGCGCACGCCGCCGTGTGGGCCTAGGGCTCCGTTTCCGCGCGGATGCCGAGGGTATTTAATTCCCGGGTCGCACCTCGAGGACCGCCTTGACCCCGCGCCGCCTTGACCCCGCGCAGCCTTTGCCCTAGCCGCCGCCCGTAGTGCACCGTCGCTCCCGCGATTGCTCGTCGTAGTTGGAGAAGCCCTCCGCCTCGGTTTTTGCTTCGCCCCGCCGCCGTTCGCCGTCCTCCGCCGCGGCTGAGCCCAGTTCCGAGACCCCCAGGCCAAGGCGCACCCGAAGGGAGGACTCACCTCGCCGGAGAGGCCCCGCAGCGCCGTTGGCTTGGTCGCCGTTCTCGCGTCCGGTGAGCCCGCGCCACCGCGTTGCCATCGATGCCCCCGAGCTCGCACAGCCATCCGATCAAGATCCGACCGTCACGGTGAGCCCACGTTCTCCCCCAAACCCTAGAACCCAGATCAAATCTGGACCGTTGGATCAAGATCCAACGGCCCACGATCGGCCACGTCGCCCGTACCGTGTATAGCGTTACGGGTTAGATTCGTTTTCAACCGTTGGATCAAGATCCAATGATCCGGATTTGCGCGTTCCCCCAAACGTGCGTCACCCAGATCCGATCTGGGCCGTTGATTTTCAAATCAACGGCCGTGATCATGCCACGCGGCGCTCGACCGCTGCGTGCGCGTGAGCAGGCCAGCCAGGGGCGGGCCCGCTTTATCGGCCGACCGTGATCCGTGGACCGGGTCCACGGTGGACCCGAGCCAAGCCGTGGGCTGAACCCATGAACAGGGTGACGTCAGCTGCCCAATCAGAAGTTGACATGTGCCCTTGCTGACGCAATAAATGGATTTCCGAAAAAGAAAATGATTTATTAATTTGTATAATTGATTTCAGAATTTGATTCAAACTTCAAACGCTTATAACTTTTGCATTGTAACTCCGATTTGAGTGATTCAAATTTCTAAATTTGTATAAAATTGAGATCTACCTAATGATGAATTTTATTTAATTTTTTGACTAAAGTTTTTCTCTGTATTAATATTTAATTGATTATTTAAACTTCAAAATGCTATAACTTTTGCATTTAAACCCCGAATTTGACGATTCCAGTTTCTAAAAATTTATAAAACTACGTTCTCTCTGTTTATTAACTTTATTTGGATGTTTGGACACTTCTTGTCTACTGTTTATTTATTATTTGCTATTTGCACGTTTTACGAGTAGACGTTGAAGTGGCGGAAGGATTCAAAGGAGAGGTGTTGACACAGGAGCCAGCTCAGGACCAAGAACAAGTGCTTTTTGAAGCCAAGTTATGTTTTGACCATGTTGATCCCATTTTGAAACCTATCTTGATTTAATTATTTGCATGCTAGTTTAATTAGAAAATGCTTTACTTAATTATGGGGAAGTAGATAAATGCCAATTTGTTGTATGACACCTTGGTTAATTAAATATGTGCCATGACCCTTGTCACCCTAGTTGTGGTTTACTAGTTGGACATTATTAAATTGCCAACTTGGGAATTTAGACCGTTGTAGTATACTGCTTAGACCTGCTACGTGCTCATGACATGATTTTGAACAATCAAATGTTAATATTGACTTAATGATATATTGAACGTGTTTTGAAAAGGTATCATGTGATGTTGATGGCACGTGGTGCATGGTAATCAACTGGGGGTTTGATAAATAGCTTTTGACCGGCGCATGTGGCAAGATTGATCAGGGTGGGCCCGTTGTGGCACCGGGAATGTTGGTTTGGTTCTTCGGGTAGTCTTGCCCTGGTCACCCTAAGGACTTAACCTTGCAAGCCTTTGAACTGAGTCAAGCGTGCAACCACATGTCTGTAATGGGACGGACCTAGTTGATTAAGTTGCTAATAACGTACCTGTGGGACCTCAGGTTGTCAACTACACCCTTTGTGTAGTTGTACGGGGGAGCGTACCGGGGCTGAGGCCAGGTACCCATCTAACGGTGGCTTGATCTAAACTTCGCCTTCGCTAAGGGAAGGTTTAGTGTGCAACACCGGGGAGGACCACTTGTACTGTTAGAGGTTTCCGAAAGACTTTGTTATGGGCACTCGCCTTTGTGGTGTTTGACTGTATCTTGTGGGTAAAGTGCATAACCTCTGCAGAGTGTAAAATCTATTCGAACGTGTCCGCGGTATTGGACATCGCTCGGGAATTACAGTCAAGGGTTAGACTTTCTTGGAAATAACTTGGACTTGAAAGGTTGGGTTTGGTTAAATAATGATGTTGATGGAAATGTGGATTAGGAATGGGAAAAATTGTTGATTAAACTCCTGGAAAAGTTATTGATCTTATACTTGTTTCTACTGCTTTCGAATCTACTTATGCTATTTATCAAATGCTGTTGTACTGCAAATATACCTTGAGCTATTCCTTTGTATTAAGCCATGCATGTAGTATATTAGCTGCATTCTATGCATGACTTGCTGAGTACCAAGTACTCACCCTTGCCACAATACAACACCAGTTGAAGAGGAAACTACACCAGCTTTGGAGGAGGAGCTCCAAGAGGAACCGTCTAGCTAGGGAGCGAGCCCAGTCAGTTACCTGTGGTATACTGGATGGCGCCACGAAGTTATCTTATTTTCCGCTGCTATTATTTCTCTCTTATTAAGTTTCGCCCTGCGTGGCGTATATTTGTAACTTGACCCTAAGGTCAAGCAACCAGTTTGATATTTAATTAAAGTACTTTATTAGTATCGTGTGGTATGATTGTGGTATTTACCGATGTTAAGACTGTGTGCACTAGCGCGTTCCTGGACTAGTGCTGAATACACAGAGGGTCCGGATTTGCAAATTCGGGTCCCGACATAATTGTGCAATCTATTACTGTTATTATTGTTTACTGCTTTACAATCTATTATGTTTATTTGTGAATGATGCTTTTCCGCAAAATAACCATTCAGCCTGCCACTTGGAATAAGCCATGCATATAGATATTAGACCTGCATTCTGTGCATGACTTGCTGAGTGCTTTATGTACTCACCCCTTGCTAACAAACAATCACCAGTGAGCAGAAGTCTACATCGTCGAAGAAGAAGAAGTTCCGTGGGAAGGCGATTATCTGGGAGTTGAACCCCGTCAGTTGCCTGTGGCGTATTGATGGGATTCACCGATGTTCTTCGTTCCGCTGCTGCTTATTTTGAGTTGAAGCTGTCAAGGCTTCGCAAATGTAAGGTTGACCTTAAGGTCATTCAATAGTTTATATTCTATAATTGAGCTATTTTTATTATTCCGCTGTGTATGATTGTGATATTCATCTATGTTGAGACTGTGTGCACTAGCGTGATCCTGAACTAGTGCTGAATACACAGAGGGTCCGAATTTGCATATTCGGGTCCCGATAGAGGTGGTATCAGAGCCATACTGACTGTATGTCTTGACCCTAGATAGATTGGCCGTATTTAGGAGCTTCAAAATTATTTTCTAAAGAGAAAATTTAACTTGAAAGAATAATAAATTCTTGACTTATCTTATTCTTCTGTTCTTTCCGCTTTGTTGAAATCTCTATCTTTCCCACTGGTTTAAACGGAAATCTTACCCGAGTCGTTCTGAATAGTTAACGATGTTTCACACTTAAGGAGAAGGTACTGGGAGTCGCTACCAACCCTGAAGATCGTGAAGTAAGGAATCATCGAGCTCGAAGAGAAGTGGATCAATGGAGTGTTCCAAAGGCTTGAATAACCAGTGCTTTAGTTGTCAGTTGAGACTCATGTGTGAGAGTCACATTTCTTAAGATAGGAGTGTTACCCTTTTAGACGCTATATTAATGTGTGCTTAGGAATTTGGCTCTTTCTTGATTGCTGAGTGTGCAGTATGCGTTGCATAGATTTTAGGCTTGGATAAGCAACCATACCAAGTTATTAATAATGTTTTTATAAGTTCTTGGGTTAAACCTGTTCCCGCACTAGGATTCTCGAACCTTATCTATTCTTTTCCCTCTTACCTAAACCTTGCAGTGATCAACAAATGGAAAGGACCAACTATAACAGTGACTTCGAGGAAGTTCAAGTCAGTTCAGTTACTAATACCAGTGTCAGTGTTAAAGCAGATAGTAACCAGCAGCCGTCCACTGTACCAATCGTGGTAATTCAAAACTTGGATCAGTTACTCACCGCCCAGACTCAGCTTATGCATACAAAGATGCAACATATGAATGCTATCAGTGCCAAAATCAACCCCTCCACGACTGAAGTCACAACCTTCTATTCACAGTCAAAGTTTGCCTTGTTTATGAAGACCAAACCGCCCACGTTTGATAGATCAACAACTCTCAAAGACGCAGAAATATGGCTTCGTGTCATAGAAGAGAAGCTGGCTTTAGTGCAAACTGAAGATAAAGAGAAGGTTCCCTATGCTACTTGCCAGTTAGAAGGAGATGCATTAGCCTGGTGGTAAGGTTTATACGCCACCTCTGAGGATGGACATACCATCACTTGGTAAGAGTTTACCACCGCTTTTCGTCAGCTCTTCACTTCGTCAGAAGACAGTGGAATCACAGCAAGGCCAAGGAAGAATGGAACCTCCGCACTCGATACCTGGAAGTTGTTCCTAAAGTGTGGTTAACCAAACAAATTAGAAGACCGTGCATGCATTCATTTTGGAGAAGTAGGACACACTGCTAATGAATATGCAATCAATTGTTCCAGCTGTGAAAGAAGCCATTTACCTGAAGAATGTCTTATGAACATCACCTGCTATCTTTGCGAAAGCCAAGATCATTGTCCAGCTCAAAGTGCCTTAGATTCAATAGTTACCACTGTGACTCAGCATCAGTGAGAGGATTTTCGAGCCGTCGTTGCTCAGAAGTTAGCGAAAAGAGAAGGACTGTCATCCGCACTTGCTGTGCCACGTGAAGAAATGAAGAAGAAACATGTCAACCATGTCCGCCTTCCTCAGGAAATCGGTGATACCTGGTCACCATGGAATTGTTCTTGGGTGATAAACAAGGTCACTAGGCTAGAGAATGCCCCGTCAACCCAGCACGACGACCTAAACATTCGTGTTACAACCGTGGTGAGTTAGGTTATTTTGTTAAATAATGCCCACAAAAAGATCAAGCAATTTCTGAAGCCATGATCATTCTAGAAAGTACTTCAGTAAAGATTATAACACCAAAAGTGAGTAGTAAGACTATGAAAGCAACTTGCTCAAGGAGTCAGTTGAAGCAAGAGGAGTTGGTTAACAAGGCCCTTGACCCAGAAGATGAGTGCAAGGAATTGGAGGACAACCGCAAGCATCAGAAAGTTTGTCAAGAAGGACCACTGCAATAGCGAATGAGGAGTGCCTCTCAACAATTCAGTTGCCGTACTGCTCAGACTTTGTTCAAGACATCTTCACCTGTGCTTCGCCCCGATAGTCAAAATTTTCATAATACCCACCCGGTGAAAAGTTCTCAAGGAGGAAGCTTATTGTCTAGAATTTGCTTTGCTTGTCGCCAGCCAGGACATTTTGCTAACCACTGCCCATAGAAGAAAGTGATCACTGCGGATCACATCAATGTTAGCTCTGCCCCTACCAAGATTAGTGCCATGTCAGAAGGAAGCCAACAGACGTCAGTCAAGCATTGCTTCAGATGCAATGCACCGGGACACTTTGCTAATAGTTGTCCTAGGAGGAAAGGTGTTATACCTGTCCACCTCAATCCTAGTCCTTCATCTACCGAGACACTTGCGCCAGAAAGTGAATTGTGGAGCAGTTCAAGATGAAGCCATTCCGCAAGCGCCAGTGCAAGATCATGTCAACCACGTTATGACTGATGAAGCTTAGAAAGCATCAGAGGTTGTACTGATCAAAAGTCATATGTAACGCAGGATGTTGATAGTTAACTTATCTATTAATGAGAACGAGTTCTTAATAACACTTATCATATTGGAAACCCGTGCTTAAGATGTTTACGCTTGGAGTTAAGTCAGTTACCCAAGAGGAAGGTAGTTTTGGTCTATGATCAAAGATTTGAACAGTTAAGAGGAGCTAGAGTGTTCCCGAGATAAATTTGTGATCAGGTTAACTTCAGTACATTTGAGATAGCGGAGAACCGTTTATTCCGTCATGGTTGAGTCAAGAAGGTGGGTGTGCCATCACATTAGAAGAAAAGAGTCATAGCGTATGCTTAATGACTACAAAGGATAATTGTTTTCCTAAAGAGTTACTCTAGCAACCACAGTGTATGCCAGCAAACCAATACCATTACTTCGGCAATAGTTGAAGCTTGAGTCCACTGTGAAAGGATACCCAGTTGAAAAAGAGTTCAAGTCAATACTAGAGAGTCAAGCCGACAAAGACAGTGCAACACAAACCAGAATGCGGTTCAAGACTTGTTCAAGACCGCAAAATTTCAAGAAGGCTTCATCATCAGATACAGCTTGTCCAATTTCTAGAAGAAGCAGAAAATCAAGTGTTCAGGAACAAAAGCAAGGGAGCCTGTCACTAGAGTTGCTGGAGACATCAGCATGAGTGCATGAGATGCTCAAGATTTCCCGACAAAGGAGGTATCAAGATTTCCCGCAGAAGAAGTGCTTTCTTGTGCCGAAAAAAAACAGACGCTGTTGAAGTCAGTGGAGTTGCAGGAGGATCACATCCACAAAGTGCAGCCTACAAATTTTGGATGTTACCAAGCGATTGTTCAGAAGCGATCCCGTCCAGTGTGCAGTTGCTTGGAAGTTGGAAGAAGCCTAAAGAGTTGAGTCCCCCTAAACCCATTTCTATAATTAGCCTTGAATCTCGGGGACGAGATTCTGTTAAGGGGGGAGGTTTGTAACATCCCAAAATTGGGTTTTCAAAAAATTTTGGTTTAGTTTAGCTTCCCAAAATTTTTTTGATTTTCTCGCGTTTATAAAGTGTAATCCGGATTTCTAAAAGGTAAAACAATTTAATTTGATTATTTTATATTTTAAATAAAATTAATTTTATTTTATTTGGGATCCTTGCGCTTCAAAAAAATTTTTGTAATTTTTGAGATTTTTCAGAGCTCGTTTGCTATTTATCAGATTTATTTGGAATGGAATCGTATTAAGCCCTTTTATTGAAATTAACTAATTATTTGAAAAAGTTTACATAATGTTTTGTTGCAAATATTTACTTGAGTTCAAAACGTCTCAACATATTTTCTAGAATTTTTCTACAATTTTTCTGGTATTTTTATTGCCTCAAATAATTTATTTGAATTTTTGGAATTGTTTTTATTCAAAAAATCCGAATTTCGCTGGACATGCCATGTGGCGCCCTCCCGTTGCGCCACGTTTCGCCACCAGAATCAGCCACGTCACCCCCTATTCCGAGACGCACGCCAACTGCTCGACAAAATGCCCAAACCGACCCAAACACCTCCAAACTTGATTTTTCTTGACCTAGCCGCCTCTCAAGACGTTGTAGGCCTCCCTAGACCCTCTCCCACACAGGAGCCACCTCCAGATCATCTCCAAAACATCCGAGCCACCGCCGAAAAGTCCGGATGTCGCCCGACGACGGCCGAAGTTTGGAGCGTGTCCCCCATCAGCTCATTGACTCTTTTCGAGATCCATATTTGCCATGGTGAGCCATGATATCCCATCTGTCTCCCCTCCAAATTTCATCCAATTTGGCCCAGGAATCAAAAGTTATGGCCATTTCAATCTCAAATCTTGCCGATGCCATATCTCCCTCAATTTTTTGAGTTTGACCATGACATTTTTTTCTAGACTCCTGGTGATGTCCTCTACATGATGCACATCCTGCCCCATAGTTTTGCCCTCTGGATTTTGCGCAGAAAATTCTTTTCTCCGATCAGACTGCGTCTCAGACAGCGACAATCATCCTCGCGCGTTCCCCGCTGTTCCAGCAGGTAAATCTCCGAGCCACCTATGTCACGGTGTTCCTCTAGGTCACATCTAGATCTCGGTCAAATTTCGTTAAGTTCCAATCATTATTTTAGAAGTTATGGCCGTCCAAAGTTTAGATCCGAAACCCGTTAATCGGCAGTTTGTGATCAATCCGTTGGGGCGCCGCAAAATCCGCCTATACCGTTGAGTTCGTCTCGTCGCGTTCTACGTTGTGGACATTCCCCCTTTGCCATCCCATCCTATGGAATTTTTTTATATAATTAGGCCGTCTTTTGCCGCCGCGCGCGCCATCTTTTGACGCCGGCTATTTTAAGCTCGCTCCGGCCGTGTTGTCGCATCCAGTGGATCATCATGTATTGTTTTGGACCATCCTTAGAATTCTTTTGGCCTCCGTTCGCTGACGAAGCCCGGTTCCGGCTTAAAACCGTCATCTTTCAACCTAGCCGTTGCTATCGTTTCGCGTCTCGGTTAGCCATCTTTGGTAGCGCTTTATCGCGGCCATGTCGTTGCACCGACGGTCGCTACCTTGTCATTTCATGAGCGTCCCACCGTCGCTTCACTCCGCTGTTAACGTTTTGCCGTTAAAGCTCCGCCGTTAACGCTCCGTCTTTAACGTTCCACCATTAACGCTTCACCGTTAATGTTCCATCGTTAACGCTTCACCGTTAATGTTCCATCGTTAACGTCCCACTATCAAAGTTCCGTTGTTAACGCTCCGTCGTTAACATTCTACTGTTAACGCTCCGTCGTTAACGTCCCACTGTCAACGCTCCACCATTAACGTTCCACCGTTAACGCTCCGTTGTTAACGTTTCACTGTTAACGTTCCGCCGTTAACGCTTCATCGTTAACGCTTGGCTCTCATCGCTTCGTTGTCATCGCATGCGTGCATTCATGCACAAGCCCTAGTGCGATGCCTTCATCTTCTCTATCATCATGATGTGAGCCTAGCCTCATCGTCATGTCATCTTCTAAGTCAAACTAAAACCCTAACCTAAGACCGGTTCGATTGACTAAGTTCATCGTGAGCAGCGTGGTCGTCTTTGCAACATTTTTCGTTGTGTTAATCGTGGTAAGACGTCTGTGCTCTGTATTATTCCTGAAAATCTAATCTACCATTAACCTAGACTTCATTCGTGGACTTGGTCGACAGACCATTGACCATATGTCATATTCTTGTGACAGACCTAGTCTATCAGTCTATCCCTCTTTTGTTTGACCGTGTATCTGTTCAGTCAACAAAAGTTAACTTTGAGCATCAGCTTAGTTCATTGTGAACTAACACATGTTTATGGACCCGGTCTATGAATCGAGAGCCCATATGTCCTTGTTCGTCCAATCAAGATAATAACTCCAGAAGAAATATTCTACGGAATATTATTTTTTCTTTCTCAGTTATTAGTCTTTCCCTCTTCGGTGTATTTTCCAGAAGCCGTTCTCTTTTGTCTAATCTTCGATATAATCCGTTCGAGTTCCTAAATTCTGCCAAGCCGTTGTGCCCAAGGCTAATTGTTCTTAATTTGGAGTTCTACTTGATTTTCTTTTGAATGGGTTTGTATTTGCTTCTTCTTTAATCGTTAGACGCGTCGTCCGGAAGTTGCTCTATAGAGATGAAGGTCAAGGAAGTAAAGGCCGATGATCGAGGATAAAGAGTAAAGAACTACAAAAATAGCAAGGGCCAGGAAAGTTGTGCTTTGACCATATTGATCCCATTTTCGAAACTTATGTTGTTTCAAATTATTGCATGCTAGTTTAAGTTAAACTGATTTCAATTAATTTGGGATTAGATAATCAACCTATTTGTTATTGCCACCTTGTCACTATTTGTATGCCATGATTCATTTGTCACACTAGGTTTGTTGATTAATAGTTGGTAGCTAATAAATTGCCAATATGGGTTAGATAGAACGTATTAGTTTGCTTAGACCTGCAACGAGTCAGTGCCATCATTTTGGAATTACAAATGTCAATACTGATTAATGGAATATGCAATGTATTTTGAAATGGTGTGGCGTGTTGCCGACACAATGATGTTGATATGCGGAGGCCTTCGTGCTACTTCATGGATGTTGAGTTGTTGTTGGCATTGTGTTGCGCAATAATCAACTAGGGTGATAAAATGATTTAGACTGTGGCAAGTGGCAAGAATTATGGTGGGCCAGATTGGCGGTTGGGATTGTATGAAACATGATATATATATATATGAGTGATGGTGAGGTGGTTTTCTTTGAGAGATTGTGATGGAAGTCTTGCCCTGGTCAACTTAAGGACTTAACCTTACAATCTTTTGAACTGAGTCAAACATACAACCACATGTCTGTAATGGGACGGACCTAGTTGAGTAGGTTGCTAATAAATTGCATCTGGTACCTCGGGGTGTCAACTATACCTCTGTGTAGTTGAATGGGGGAGCGTACCAGGTGTTGTGGCATGGTACCCGTCCAACGGTATGTCGGTCCTATACTTCGCCTCTGCTGAGGGAAGGGATAGTGTATGGCAACCGGGGAGGTTCACTTGTGGAGTTAGAAGCTTCCAAAAGGCTTTGTTATGATCGCTCATTCGCACACTCTTCTATGGCGATTCACGGCTGACGTGGTGAGTTTATTGTATCTTGTGGGTAAAGTGTATAACCTCTGTAGAGTGTAAAATCTATTCGAATAGCCGAGTCCGCGGTATTGGACAATGCTCGGGGATTACAGTCAAGGGTTAGCTTTTCATAAAAGTGAACTTGGGCTTGGAGGCGTTCTGTCGGGACCCCGAATTTGCAAATCCGGACCCTCTGTGTATTCAGCACTAGTCCAGGAACGCGCTAGTGCACACAGTCTTAACATCGGTAAATATCACAATCATACCAATCGATATTATCAAAGTACTTTATTTAAATAACCAAACATGGTTACTCGACCTTACGGCCAAGGTACAAATATATGCCTCACAGGGCGAAACTTATTAAAAGAGAGATAATAGCAGCGGAAAATCAAATAACTTCGTGGCGCCATCCAGTATACCACAGGCAACTGACTGGGCTCGCTTCCCTAAGTAGATGGATCCTCTTGGAGTTCTTCCTCCAAAGCTGGTGCAGTCTCTTCTTCAACTGATATTGTGTTGAGGCAAGGGTGAGTACTTGGTACTCAGCAAGTCATGCATGAGAATCTGCTAATATACTATATGCATGGCTTGGTACAAAGGAATAGCACAAGGTATTTTTGCAGTAAACAGCATTTGACAAGTAAGATAAGTAGATTCGAAAGCAGTAGAAATAAGTAAAGCATGAATAACTTTTCAAGAAGTTTAATAAACATTTTCCCCATCCTAAACCACATTTCCATCATCTTCATTACTAAACCAAACCAACCTTTCAAATCCAAGTTATTTTCAGAAAGTCTAACCCTTATTTGTAATTCCCGAGCGATGTCGATCACAGTGGACTCGGCTATTTAAATAGATTCTACACTCTGCAGAGGTTATGCACTTTACCCACAAGATACTGAGTCAAACACCACAAAGGCGAGTTCCGTAACAAAGCCTTCGGAAGCCTCAAACAACACAGGTGGTCCTCTCAGGTTCGTGCTCTACACCATCCCTTCCCTTAGCCAAGGCGAAGTATGGGACCAACACACCGTTAGATGGGTATCTGGCCACGACCACGATACGCTCCCCGCACAATCACACAAGCGGTGTAATCGACACCACGAGGCTCCACAAGTGAGTCCTTAGCGACTTAGTCAACTAGGGCCGTCCCATTCCAGCCATGTGGTTGCAAGTATGACCCAGTTCAAAGGCTTGCAAGGTTAAGTCCTTAGAGTGACCAGGGCAAGACTACCCGAAAAACCAAATCAACATTCCCAATGCCACAACTGGCCCACCTGATTACTCTTGCCACATGCCCCGGTCGAAAACTGTTTATCAAACCCCAGTTGATTACCATGCACCACGTGCCATCAACATCACATGATACTTTTCCCAAAACAGGTTTTAATATATCATTAAGTCAATATTAACATTTGATTGTCCAAAATCATGTCATGAGCACGTAGCGGGTCTAAGCAGTATACTACAACGGTCTAAACCCATGTTGGCAATTTAATAATGTCCAACTAGTAAACCACAACTAGGGTGACAAAGGGTCATGGCACATACTTAAATAATCAAGGTGTCGTACAGCAAATTGGTATTTATCTAACCCCATGTTTAAACAAAGTATCTTTCTAATTGAGCTAGCATGCAATAGTTTAAATCAAAATAAATTTCGAAATAGGATCAACATGGTCAAAGCACAACTTGCCTTCAAAAAGTACTTGCTCTTGGTCTTGAGTTGGATCCTGAGTCAATACTTCTCCTTCGAATCCTTCCGGCACTTCAACGTCTACTCGTAAAGCGTGCAAATAGCAAATACACAAATAAACAATAGGCAAAAACATCCCAAAACTCCAAATAAAAACCATAAACAGAGAGAACATAATTTTCTGGATTTTTAGAAACTGGAATCGTTCAAATCGGAGTTAAAATGCAAAAGTTATGATTTATTAAAGTTTAAATAATCAATTAAATAATATTACAGAGAAAAACTTTAGTCCAAAAATTAAATAAAATTCATATTTGAGTAGATCTAAATTTTATACAAATTTAGAAATTTGAATCACTCAAATCGGAGTTGAAACGCAAAAGTTATAAGCGTTTGAAGTTTGAAACAAAATCTGAAATCATTATTTCGAATTAATAAATCATTTTCTTTTTCGGAAATTAATTATTGCGTCAGCATGGACACGTGGCAACCTCTGATTGGGCGGCTGACGTCAGCCGGTCCATGGACTTGGTCCACGCTCGGCTCGGGTCCACCGTGGACTCGGTCCACAACTCCACGTGAGACTGACATGTGGGACCACTCGGGTGACGTCATCGCTGACGTCAGCGGGACTCGGCCACGGTCGACATGTGGGACCTTTGTGACGTCATGGGTGACGTCCGCAGTGCGATCCCGGCCCGACGCTGGGCCCAGCGTGTCGATGTAACCACTGCCACGCGCGTCACGGCCCGACGCGTCGGTCCAACTTCCCGACACGTGGCGCGCAATCACGACCGTTGGTTTGAAAATCAGCGGCGCGGATTAGATCCAGGGGTTAACACGTTGAAACTACTCGCGTTGATCGTGGGCCGCTCGATCTAGATCGGACGGTCGAGATCTAATCCTATAATAACACTACTCGACGCGTGGCAATTGTGAACCGTTGGATCTTGATCCAGCGGTCGAATCCAATCGGGTTGGGGACACGTGAACTCACCTCAACCGCCCGATCTGGATCGGCGGTTCACCGAGCTTCGCGAGGGTGATGGCGGCAGCGGGGCTGCAGCCACCGGAGACGGAGACGACGACGAGCCCGACGGGCGCTCGAGTCGTTCCGCCGGTGAAGGGTCTCTTGGTGCGTCTCGTCACGGTGGTTCCAGATCTGGGCTCCTTCTCGGCGGAAGACGACGACGGCCAGGCGGAATCGAGCAAAAACATGGCGGTCACTTCCTCCAACTTCTGGCGAGCTCGCCGCGAACTAATGGCGGCTCGGGCGAGATGGCTCGAGGAACGGTTGCACAAGGATGAGGGCAACCTCGGGGACGTCTCACGCCTTAAATAGCCTCGGCGTTAAATGCGGGACACGGAAACCTAGTTTCCTACGGCGGCGACGCGGCGGCGAGTCGGCTCGGTCTCGGCGGAGACGACGACGCACAGCCGTCCACGTGGCACGATCAACGGCCACGATCGCACGGGCGCGATCGGATCCGGGCCGGATACGGCTCGAACCGGTACGGGCGGATCTCAGCCGTTGGATCTTGATCCAACGGTTGGGATTGATTAGGGTTTTGAGCTGGTTTGATCGAGTCAACTGGCTCGGGTCGGACTCGAGTCCGACTCGGGTTCCGACTTCGATCGGATGAGCGATACTTGACCCGAGTTGAATTTCCAGCGATTTAATATTTAAAATAATTCCCAGTAATTCATTTAATTCATTAAAAATAGCAAAAGACTCAGAAAAATTCCAGAAAAATTCTGGAAAATATTTTGGATCATTTTGGACTCAAATAAAATATTTCCAACAAAATTTTATTTGCAAAAATTAAATTCTTTAATTATTTCAAAATGGAATAAATTCAAATAAATTCCAAATAAATCCAAATAAATTCCAGAAAATTCCAAAAATTCACCAAAGTGCCAAACCACACATGAATTTAAGGAAAGCAAAATTTTGGGGTGTTACAAACCTCCCCCCCTTAATAGAATCTCGTCCCCGAGATTCAGGGCTCACTACAGAATAGGTTTGGAAACTCTTTCTTCAAATCCTCTTCGCGCTCCCAAGTCGCTTCGCTTTCTTCATGGTTGCTCCACTGAACTCTACAGAAACGGGTTGACTTGTTTCTAGTTTCTCGATCCTTTGTGTCCAGAATCCTCACGGGATACTCCTTATAAGTCAAATCCTCTTGCAACCCGATTGACTCTAGCGGTGCCTGTTCCTCAGGAACTCGGAGACACTTCTTCAACTGGGATACATGGAACACATCATGCACTCCACATTACTTATTGTGGCAACTCGGTGATAAGCAACCGCCTCTGCGACTCAAAATCTTAAATGGTCCAACATAGCAGGTGCGAGTTTCCCTTTGGCATGGAACCTCTTAACTCCCCCGAGAGGCGTAACTCTGAGGTATACAAAGTCTTACGGTTTCAAAACTCAAATCTCGCGACGATTGTCGGCGTAACTCTTCCGGTCGTGATTGGGCTATCTTCAACCTTTCCTAATCGTGGCAATCTGCTCTTGACTTCTTGAAGTATATCAGGCCCAAAGACACGGCGCTGCCGGTCTCATTCGATTTAATGGCGTCCGACAGGGCCGACCATCTGATGCCTCAAAAGGTGACATCGTAAACTAGCACGATAACTATTGTTGTAATCGAACTCGGCATACGGCAAACTCTTATCCCAAGAGGTAGCATAAGCCAATGCACAAGCTCTCAACATATCCTCCGAATCTGGTTGACTCTTTCGGTCTGTCCATCCGCCTGCATGGATGATAAGGCATCTTGAAGTTCAAACGGGTTCCCATGGCTTCATGCAACTTATTCCGTAACCTTGAGGTAAATTGAGTACCTACGTCCGATACAATCCTCTTTGGCACTCCGTGCAAGCAGACAATCGATCATGTACAATTACGCTAATTTATCTCCCGAGTAAGTGGTCTTCACGGGGACAAAATGGGCTACTTTAGTCAAGCGATCCACTATAACCCATATGGAGTCATAACCTCCTTGAGTCTTGACAAACCGGTAATGAAATCCATTCCGATTTCCTCCCACTTCCACTCGAGGTATTTTCAGCGGTTGTAGCAATCCTGCTGGTCTCGATGCATTGCCTTGACTCTCGGCATACGTCGCACAATGCAACATGCTCGGCAACCTCACGTTTCATACTCGGCCACGAATCTCTCCTTGAGATCTGATACATCTTGGCGCTTCAGGATGAATTGAGTACTTGGAGTCATGGGCTTCCTCGTAATCGGTTGCTTTAACTCCTTTTTGTTAGGCACACAAATGCGATCCTTCATCCACAACGTGCCTTGCTCATCCAACTTGAAGTCCTCTCGCCTTGCCTTCCTCCTTTTGGACTTAATCCTACGGATCTTGTCATCATCCTTCTGTCCTTCTCGGATCTGGTCCTCTAAGGTAGGCTTTACTTCTAATGCGGCCAAGAATCCGCTAGGTACTACCTCAATCTTCATTTTCTGAAAATCCTCACATAACCCATCCTGACTTGTGGCTAGCAACGTACTCACGGTATGGCTTTTCCGACTCAAAGCATCGGCTACTACGTTGGCCTTCCCGGGATGGTAATGGATTCCAACATTATAGTCCTTGATCAACTCTAACCATCTCCTCTGCCTCATATTCAGATCCGACTGGGTGAATATGTACTTAAAACTCTTATGATCCGTATATACTTCACATCTGTTTCCAATCGAGATAGTAGCGCCATATCTTCAAAGCATGCACTACGGCAGCCTAACTCTAGGTCATGTGTCGGATAATTTTCCTCATGCGGCCTCAAGCGCCTTGATGCATAAGCGGCGACCTTTCCATTCGCATCGGCACACATCCAAGTCCTTGGCGCGATGCGTCACAATAAATATCGAAGCTTTGAGCAACATCCGGTAGAACTAACACGGTGCCGACGTCAATCGCTTCTTCGACTCCTGAAATCCTTTCTCACATTAAAGGCGTCCATGCAAACTTCTTTTCCTTCTTGGCCATTGCGTAAGAGGTTTTGCAATTGTCGAAAAGCCTTCAATGAAAGGGCGGTAGTATCCTGCCATTCCAAGGAAACTCGAATCACGGGTCTGATCTTGGTGCTCCCAATGTAACACGACTTCTACTTTGCTTGGATCTACTGGCGACTCTTCTGCGGTCATTACATGTCCAAGAAACTCCACCTTGTCCTTCCAAAAATCACACTTGCTGAACTTGGCGAAAAGTTGCCGTTCCCTCAGCTTTTCCAAAACTCGCCTTAAGTGTTCGGCATGTTCATCCTCTGTCTTGGAGTAGATTAGGATATCGTCTATGAACACGACGACAAACTTGTCCAAATATTCCATGAACACCTTATTCATCATATTCATGAAATAAGCTGGCGCATTTGTCAGTCCAAAGGACATAACTGTAAACTCGTAATGTCCATATCTTGACGAGAATGCAGTCTTCGGAATATCTTCGATCGGATCTTCAATCGATGATATCGATCTCAGATCAATCTTGGAGAAAACTCCGGCTCCTCTTAACTGATCAAACAAATCATCAATCCTGGGTAGCGGATACTTATTCTTCACGGTGACTTCGTTGAGTGCACGGTAGTCAATGCACATCCTGAAACTCCCGTCCTTCTTCTTGACAAATAAAACTGGTGCTCCCCACGGCGACGAACTTCGGTCGATAAATCCTTTCTCCATTAACTCTTCTATTTGTTTCTTCATTTCTACCAACTCCTCGGTGGACATCCGATAGGGTCTCTTTGCTATCGGTCTTTGTGCAGTACAAGCTCTATCACGAACTCTATGTCCTCGTCTGGCGGCATACCAGGTAGATCTTCGGGAAAAACATCGGGTACTCATTCACTCTTGAGACATCCTCTATGCTGATTGCCTTGGTGCTGTTAACCATCAAGCTGTCCATCTCTAAGCTGCAGTGGCTTGAAATTCCACTTTCTTCCCACACGGGCTCTCAACTGAGATAGTCCTTCGTCCACAATCCAATACGGCCTTGTGCTTGGATAACCAATCCATTCCCAATATAACGTCTAGGGTCTGGGTCTCCAAAATTATAAGGTTTGCTAGGAACTCTGTTCCATCTATTAGTATTCTCACCCCGGAACATCCTACTTTCGTTCGGAGTTCGGAACCAGGGGTTTGAACTAAAAGCATGCACTTAAGCCTTGCAATCCTCAAATCATTTCTAGTAGCAAAGCCTTGTGAAACAAACGAATGCGAAGCTCGAGTCAAACAAAGCTGTTGCAGTCTTGAGTTAACAAGTAACTTACCCAAAGACTGACGTCCGTAGCATTCTGCGGTGCATCTGCGGTGACATGGTTGACTCGGCCTCTCACCACGATGCAGGGTGTGGCTCTGGTCTTTGGCGTCCTAGCTGGGGCGGTTCCTAGGTTGAAGCGGCGGAGTCGCTCTCGCTGTCTTCTTTGGACAAGCTGTTGGCAAAGTGTCCTGGCTCGTTGCGATTGTAGCGGCGTCTCACCGTTCCTTCTTGACTGCTCGGAGTAAGCGTTTCTAGCGAGGCGGGGTGCAGGTAGTTACGATTGGCAGGTCTTGGTCTGAGGATGGTGTCCTTGTCGCACTCTGTGGTTGGAATCTGAAGAATTGATTTGGTGCAACTCTCGGTATTGCGTTCCTGGCGTGATCCTTCTTTGTTGCATCCTGCGCTTCCGGTTCTCATCCAGTTCTTTGCGCTTGTCCTCAAGGATGAGCGCCTTGTTCACTAACTCTTGGAAATCTGGAAAGGTGTGGGTGATCAACCCTACTTGCAATCCTGAGTTAAGTCCCTTCATGAAACGAGGTATGCGGATTTATCCGCCGCTACATCCTCAAAGCGTAGCGTGCTAGCTGTGTGAACTTGTTCAGGTAGTCGGCCACGGCTGATTACCTTGCTTGATGCTCTGAACTCCTCCTTCTTAAGGTCCATGATCCCTTCAGGCACGTGATCTTTGTCGGAATGCAAACGTGAACTCTTCCCAAGTGATATCTTGAGGGTTCTCTTGCGTGTACGAAGTTCTCCCACCATTCGGCCATTTGTTCCTTCCAGCTGATGAGAAGCGTAGAGTACCTTCTCATTCCCTATGCATTGAGCTATGTGTAGCTTCCTCTCGATTGATCTTAACCAATCATCGGCCTCCAATGGATTGGCATTTCCAGAGAAAGTGGGTGGGTGAGTTCTCATGAACTCGGCGGTCTTGTATTACGGCGTGGTCCCTGATTAACTTGATTAGCGTGGCCTGGCAATGGACGTGCTGCATTTGTTGCATCATAGCATGCATCAATTGAGTCTGACCAGCAAGAAATGCTCCAAAATTCTGCATATCAACTGGCGGTGCTGGTGCTCCACCATTGGGGTTTTCTGCTGGGCGAGAACCACTCCCATTGCTTCCAAAGTTTCCACGGGTGTTCACCATCTGTCGGTTTGCTCTAGGTTTAGAGATGAGGGGGAAGCAAGAATAGACAAGTAATATGGAACTTATGCGGGGCGAAAGGTGTAACTTTAAGGTCCAACTTTATTATTTAATAACTTGGTATGGCTGCTTACAATGCCTAAGGGCCTTGCAGCACATACTACACACTCAGCAAACAAAGCAAATCCAAATCGAACTAACTCTGGAGTCTAACGCCTAAAGGGTGACTCTTTATTCTATGACGCGACTCGGCGAAGGAGTCTCACTATAGAACCTATGCTCAATCATCGAGAAAACCTCCCGGCCTGTGCAGGTCTTTGGCATAAGCGCGAAACTTGATCGCCATGTCCAATGATCGTGTCCTCTATGGTAGTCGAAGAAGCGGTGTCCTCATCGAGATCTCGACTCCTCTGGATCTGGCTCGTGTAGCTCGAAATCTTGGCTCTGGAGTCCAGTCCGTACAAAGTCATCTCCAACTCGTCAATCCTTCGTAGAAGGTGTGCCACATACTCTTGAGCTTCCCGCCATCTGTTCTTCTCTGTCGTGATCTCCTTGCGGGCCTTACAGCTCCTTGCTTGTATTATCTAGTACATCCTCCTGGCGACGACAAATCGTGCCAAGCGTGTAGTGGCATCCTCATCCACGAATCTCCTTCGGTCAAGAAGGTTATCGCTGGCGCGGATAGTAGCGAACACCGTATTCTCCGGTTCTCTGGCGTGAATACGGGTAATGTGCCGCATTGCTCGTCGTGATACTTCTTGGATACCCATCTGCATTGTAGATCTCTGGCGGTGCAGTGTATCGAGGCGATTGCACTGGCCCTTTTTCCTAGCGGTACCTCAATCCTCACGTCACAAGCCTTGATCAATCCCGCTTGTCTGATCACTTCCACTTGGTATTGGGGCTTCTCAAAATCTCCGAGAGTCTGTAGCATATGCCAAAGTTCTGCAGCGTGACCAACTCCCAGATCAACGTAGTTGAACTCTTCCTCTATCTGTCACAAGAGTGCTTTACGTAAGAACTCGGAATTTTTTTTTTTTTTTAAATTGTGACAAGGTAAGGGAAAATTTCAGCAAGAGACAAGAAAAGAGAGAAGGGGCTAAGTCGAGATGTCTTTTCTTATCTTGAAAATTTTTAGCTTTAGAAAATAGGTTTTATCCTCACTACGACCATTCTAGCTTAGGGTTGAGCCTACAGTCAAGTATGGCTCTGATACCACCTCTGTCGGGACCCCGAATTTGCAAATCCGGACCCTCTGTGTATTCAGCACTAGTCCAGGAACGCGCTAGTGCACACAGTCTTAACATCGGTAAATATCACAATCATACCAATCGATATTATCAAAGTACTTTATTTAAATAACCAAACATGGTTACTCGACCTTACGGCCAAGGTACAAATATATGCCTCACAGGGCGAAACTTATTAAAAGAGAGATAATAGCAGCGGAAAATCAAATAACTTCGTGGCGCCATCCAGTATACCACAGGCAACTGACTGGGCTCGCATCCCTAAGTAGACGGATCCTCTTGGAGTTCCTCCTCCAAAGCTGGTGCAGTCTCTTCTTCAACTGATATTGTGTTGAGGCAAGGGTGAGTACTTGGTACTCAGCAAGTCATGCACAGAATGCAGGCTAATATACTATATGCATGGCTTGGTACAAAGGAATAGCACAAGGTATTTTTGCAGTAAACAGCATTTGACAAGTAAGATAAGTAGATTCGAAAGCAGTAGAAATAAGTAAAGCATGAATAACTTTTCAAGAAGTTTAATAAACATTTTCCCCATCCTAAACCACATTTCCATCATCTTCATTACTAAACCAAACCAACCTTTCAAATCCAAGTTATTTTCAGAAAGTCTAACCCTTGACTGTAATTCCCGAGCGATGTCCAGTACCGTGGACTCGGCTATTTAAATAGATTCTACACTCTGCAGAGGTTATGCACTTTACCCACAAGATACAGTCAAACACCACAAAGGCGAGTTCCCGTAACAAAGCCTTTCGGAAGCCTCAAACAACACAGGTGGTCCTCTCCGGTTCGTGCTCTACACCATCCCTTCCCTTAGCCAAGGCGAAGTATGGGACCAACACACCGTTAGATGGGTATCGGCCACGACCACGATACGCTCCCCGTACAATCACACAAGCGGTGTAATCGACACCTGAGGCTCCACAAGTGAGTCCTTAGCGACTTAGTCAACTAGGGCCGTCCCATTCCAGCCATGTGGTTGCAAGTATGACCCAGTTCAAAGGCTTGCAAGGTTAAGTCCTTAGAGTGACCAGGGCAAGACTACCCGAAAAACCAAATCAACATTCCCAATGCCACAACTGGCCCACCTGATTACTCTTGCCACATGCCCCGGTCGAAAACTGTTTATCAAACCCCAGTTGATTACCATGCACCACGTGCCATCAACATCACATGATACTTTTCCCAAAACAGGTTTTAATATATCATTAAGTCAATATTAATATTTGATTGTCCAAAATCATGTCATGAGCACGTAGCGGGTCTAAGCAGTATACTACAACGGTCTAAACCCATGTTGGCAATTTAATAATGTCCAACTAGTAAACCACAACTAGGGTGACAAAGGGTCATGGCACATACTTAAATAATCAAGGTGTAAATGCGACAAAGAATTGGTATTTATCTAACCCCATGTTTAAACAAAGTATCTTTCTAATTGAGCTAGCATGCAATAGTTTAAATCAAAATAAATTTCGAAATAGGATCAACATGGTCAAAGCACAACTTGCCTTCAAAAAGTACTTGCTCTTGGTCTTGAGTTGGATCCTGAGTCAATACTTCTCCTTCGAATCCTTCCCAGACTTCAACGTCTACTCGTAAAGCGTGCAAATAGCAAATACACAAATAAACAATAGGCAAAAACATCCCAAAACTCCAAATAAAAACCATAAACAGAGAGAACATAATTTTCTGGATTTTTAGAAGCTGGAATCGTTCAAATCGGAGTTAAAATGCAAAAGTTATGATTTATTAAAGTTTAAATAATCAATTAAATAATATTACAGAGAAAAACTTTAGTCCAAAAATTAAATAAAATTCATATTTGAGTAGATCTAAATTTTATACAAATTTAGAAATTTGAATCACTCAAATCGGAGTTGAAACATAAAAGTTATAAGCGTTTGAAGTTTGAAACAAAATCAAATCATTATTTCGAATTAATAAATCATTTTCTTTTCGGAAATTAATTATTGCGTCGGCATGGACACGTGGCAACCTCTCGATTGGGCGGTGGCGTCACCGGTCCATGGACTTGGTCCACGCTCGGCTCGGAGTCCACCGTGGACTCGGTCCACAACTCCACGTGAGGCCGACATGTGGGACCACTCGGGTAGCGTCATCGGCGTCGTCGGGGACTCAGCCCGCGGGGCTGACATGTGGGACCTTTGTGGCGTCATGGGTGGCGTCCGCGGTGCGATCGGCCGACACGCGGGCCGCGTGTCAATGGCCACGCTGCCAGCGTCTGGCCCGACCGCGTCGGTCCAACTTCCCGACACGTGGCGCAATCACGACCGTTGGTTTGAAAATCAACGGCGCGGATTAGATCCAGGGTTAACACGTTGAAACTACTCGTTGATCGTGGGCCGTTCGATCTAGATCGGACGGTCCAGATCTAATCCTATAATAACACTACTCCGGCACGTGGCAATTGTGAACCGTTGGATCTTGATCCAACGGTCCAGATCCAATCGGGTTGGGGACACGTGAACTCACCTCAACCGCCCGATCTGGATCTGACGGTTCACCGAGCTCGCGAGGGTGATGGCGACGCGGCGGGGCTGCAGCCACCGGAGACGGAGACGACGACGAGCCCGACGGCGCTCCGGGGTCGTTCCGGCGAAGTGAAGGGTCTCTTCGGGTGCGTCTCGTCCGCGGTGGTTCCAGATCACAGGCTCCTTCGGCGGAAGGCAGCGGGACGGCCAGCGAATCGAGCAAAACCGCGGCGGTCACTTCCTCCAACTACGGCGAGCTCGCCTGACGAATCAGCGGCGGCTCGGCGAGATGGCTCGGGGAAACGGGTGCACAAGGATGAGGGCAACCTCGGGGGCGTCTCACGCTTTAAATAGCCTCGGCGTTAAATGCGGGACACGGAAACCTAGTTTCTACGGCGGCGGAGTCGGCTCGGTCTCGGCGGAGACGACGACGACAACCGCCCACGTGGCACGATCAACGGCCACGATCGCGACGGGCGCGATCGGATCCGGGCGGATCTGGCTCGAACCGTGCGGGCGGATCTCGGTAGTTGGATCTTGATCCAGCGGTTGGGATTGATTAGGAGTTTTGAGTGGTTTGATCGAGTCAATCGGCTCGGGTCGGTTCGAGTCCGACTCGGGTTCCGACTTCGGTCGGATGAACAGTACTTGACCGAGTTGAATTTCCAGCGATTTAATATTTAAAATAATTCCCGATAATTCATTTAATTCATTAAAAATAGCAAAAGACTTCAGAAAAATTCGAGAAAAATTCTGGAAAATATTTTGGATCATTTTGGACTCAAATAAAATATTTCCAACAAAATTTTATTTGCAAAAATTAAATTCTTTAATTATTTCAAAATGGAATAAATTCAAATAAATTCCAAATAAATCCAAATAAATTCCAGAAAATTCCAAAAATTCACCAAAGTGCCAAACCACACATGAATTTAAGGAAAGCAAAATTTTGGGGTGTTACACGTTCTTTCCTATGGAAAGTGATAATTGGTTAAGGATGTGGTTTGTTTTACTTGTGAAATAACTGTGCAATCTATTACTGTTATTATTGTTTACTGCTTTACAATCTATTATGTTTATTTGTGAATGATGCTTTTCCGCAAAATAACCATTCAGCCTGCCACTTGGAATAAGCCATGCATATAGATATTAGACCTGCATTCTGTGCATGACTTGCTGAGTGCTTTATGTACTCACCCCTTGCTAACAAACAATCACCAGTGAGCAGAAGTCTACATCGTCGAAGAAGAAGTTCCGTGGGAAGGCGATTATCTGGGAGTTGAACCCCGTCAGTTGCCTGTGGCGTATTGATGGGATTCACCGATGTTCTTTGTTCCGCTGCTGCTTATTTTGAGTTGAAGCTGTCAAGGCTTCGCAAATGTAAGGTTGACCTTAAGGTCGTTCAATAGTTTATATTCTGTAATTGAGCTATTTTTATTATTCTGTATGATTGTGATATTCATCTATGTTGAGACTGTGTGCACTAGCGTGATCCTGGACTAGTGCTGAATACACTAAGGGTTCGGATTTGCATATTCGGGTCCCGATATTGTCACAGGACCCGTTAATTAATAAGCTACGAACTGTACTTTTTCCTCCTTGGGGCAGCCTAAGGTGGCTAGTTTCTTCTCAACATCCTGAAGCCAATCATCGATCGGTTTCCAGTGGCTCGGTGGCTTTAGAGAATGTGGGTGGATAGGTTCGTTGGAAATCTCCTAGGGTAGTTCGGTGTCGAGTGCGGTGTGGAGTTCCAGCGATTAGATTGGTAACTACGGCTTCCATGAACTGATTCTAGTTCTCCTGAGCTATGGCCATGTAACAGTTTTGGTTCTCTTGAGCTTCTTTTCTAGATTTTTCTAGATACAGAAGGACTCTCTCTAGTGGGTCTGGGTTTGCTGGTGTTCTAGTGGTACTCTATACCTCTAGGGGGTGTTGGCTCTCTAGGATGTGGAGGAACGGGTTGGTTAAGGTCATGGAGTGGTGCTTGAGGTGGCTCTACCTCCTCGGGTGGGTTTTGGGCAGCCCCTAGCCTTAGGATCAGGTCTTGCTTTACTACCCCACATTCTGACATACTACAAAAGACCAGAAACCCAGGGGACATCTTAATTAAGTACTTACCCTTAACACAAACCTTTGATCATTAGGAGGGTCTCCCTAATTTTAACTACAGGTATAACTAAGGAAAGAGTGGATATCCTTAAGAATAACAATTCTTTACAAGAAAAGAAGTTTGATTAATTAGACGGGACAAGGGTGAACTTAAACCTTTACAAGCATTTGCTTGAAAGATAAGAAGTCTTGTTGTAGTTAGAGGGTCTTATGGCCAAGTTCTTAAGCAGCGAGATAAGAAATAGAGGAACCCGCTCTCAATCGCCACTCCATTACAAAAAGAACTATCTATTGACAAAAGAAGAAGAAGAACGAAAAGAAATTGAATATATGGGCACTAAGTACCCCTCGAGACCAACACCCATGAGTCACGCTATCCAATAAACACAGAAAGATAATGAATAAATGAATAAAATAAAAAAATGAATAAAAATCTTGGTGTTAGAGCCCAAGAACTCCTTGAGACCTCACGCTCGAGCAACACTTGGATCCATATGTCAGCACGCCACGGACCAGGCATTCGGGACCCTATCGAATATCTAAATATGGGATATGTACGTGTATTGGGAAGACAGAAATCACGCCATATACCACGGACATCAAGAACCCTATCTCTATGGAAGAGGAGGCTAACAGAAGGGGTATTTCCGCATTAGGAAGGACTCGATCTTGCTCCCGGAACGAGGAGACCAAATCGAGTACGCCAGGTGAATAAGAAAAATCTATTTCCCCACAAGGATCTCAGTACGAAGACCCCTGATCGGAAACGACACGGAGTCCTTGCCAAACAATGTCTCCAGAAGATGGTGCACCCAGCTATAAAGATAGGAGGAGGCGCCCGGACAAAGGGACCAGAACTCAAAGCAAACAAAGCACACCACGCTAGACGACCAAAAGAGCACCTGATAGGGCATAGCTGAGAGATTAGATGTAGGGGTTGTTAGTTTCTTCCTTGTAACGAGAGCTAGACCTCTCCGATCTGTACTCAGTCTCTACTCGATCTGATAGTGTCAAGCAACAGGAGTAGGGTATTACTCTTCCCAAGGGCCCAAACCTGTCTAAAAACTTGCTTCTCCCGTGTCTTTTGATACTGCGAACCTTGAAGGTACCCGTTACAAATTTACAGTCAATTTCCTAACCTTCGACAGTTGGCACGCCAGGTAGGGGCCTTCAACTATTTTTTGCAGATCAATCACGGCTTCGGCAAGCAACCTCCGCGGGACAACAACAACTGTGGTGGCGCCATCGACCAAGTCCCCGCCATTGGGTCCCAGATCGCTTTCGGGATGTTACTTTTTCAGTGGGGACCCGAGTACCTACTCGAACACGTTGGCTTTCTCGAATCCCGCTCATGGGATCCAAGCCGTTTGCTGTCCTTTCTCGATTTCGATCCTATGGGATATAATCTCCTACAATGCATCGAAACAGATAGCGACAACTCCAGCAACAGTGGCGATGACAGTAGCCAAGGCAAGAGTGGTTGAGTTGATCACCACGTGTACATGGCTAGGGGCAACAACGCCACCTCCACAGAAAACTCTCAAGAAAAGGCTGCGCAGACAACAGCTGCAAGCAATCCAGGATTCCAAATCCCAGTCAGGACACTTGGAGATCCACCGACGGCTCTTGTTGCCGAGGCTATGACCCCAGGGACTACAGACCACCGGCGAAATATGAATTCTCCGGTTATGACCAGGACAATAGCGAATCTGGCAAAGCAATTTGACCAGGTCAACTTGACGCCTCGCCCGGAGGCAATAGTTCCTAATAGGGCAAAGGACCCACGAGGACGTGACCACCCTAACATGTCTAATCGTGTCGTAGGGTCAACTTCCCAGCAGCATTGCAGCAATGATGTCTTTAGCACCCCTAAAGCACACATCAAGTGTGTTCATGTGCTGTTGAATTCACTCCCTCCATTGGGCCTAGAAAACCCGATGACTCCCGTGATCAACCAGATGAGAGCGCTTCTCGATGCGGCGCAGCCCAAACTGCTCGAGTAACCAACTCGAGGCCAAGGCGCACCCATCAGCACAGTGCATCGAGTCGCACGCTGCGGCCCTGTCGGGACCCGAATTTGCAAATCCGGACCCTCTGTGTATTCAACACTAGTCCAAAATCAAGCTAGTGCACACAGTCTCAACATCGGTAAATATCACAATCATACACATCAGTAGTAATATAGTACTTTAATTAAGATATCCAAACTGGTTGCTCGACCTTACGGTCAAGTTACAAGCGTGCGCCACACAGGGAGAAAACTTATTAAGGAAATAAATTGCAGCGAAAATAAATCATCAACGTGGTACCATCCAGTATACCACAAGCAACTGACTGGGCTCGCTCCCTAAGTAGACGGCTCCTCCTGAAGTTCTTCCTCCAAAGCTGGCATCGCCACTCCTTCAACTGATGATGTTTTGTGGCAAGAGTGAGTACTTGGTACTCAGCAAGTCATGCACAGAATGCAGCTAATATTCTATATGCATGGCTTAATACAAAGGATTGGCTAACATGTACATTTGCAGTAAAAATAGCATTTAACGAGTAACATAAGTAGATTCAAAAGCAGTAAAAGTAAAGATAATATTAATAACTTTTCCAGGATTTAAGTAAACACTTTTCCTTTCCCAATCCACATTTCCATCAACATCATCATTTAACCCAACCCCACTTTCCAAGTCCAAGTTGTTTTCATGAAGGTCTAACCCTTGACTATAATCCCCGAGCAATGTCCAATGCCGCGGACACGGCTATTCGAATAGATTTTACACTCTGCAGAGGTTATGTACTTTACCCACAAGATACAGTCAAACACCACCAAGGCGAGTGATCATAACAAAGCATTTCAGAGACCTCTAACTGTACAAGTGAACCTCTCCGGCTTTTGTCATACACCATCCCTTCCCTTAACAGAGGCGAAGTATGGGACCGACATACCGTTGGACGGGCACCATGCCAAAGCACTGGTACGCTCCCCTTTCAAGCTACACAATAGGTGTAGTTGACACCCCGAGGTATCACATGCAAGTTATTAGTAACTTACTGAAGGATCATTGTTTTTGATCCAATTGTTTTTGATGATGAGTATTTGAAAGGAGTTGAAATTGATTTGATTATTTGATAAGATTTGAAAGTGGTTTGATTATTTAGTGGTTGTATGGATTAATGTGAGTCAAGTCGCGGACTTGGGCTCGGAAAATGTTTTTGTGTTTTTGTTCACGTGCAGGTGTTGCTTGAGGTCGAACATGGTCGATGACGGGACCAAGACTAGGTTCAGGGAGGAACTGAGGTCGTGAGGGTCGAGGGTGTCATGCGAGATGTTTCGGACTAGAGAAACGGTGCACGTGAGGTCGAGATCATTGCAGCGCAGCGGCAGGAGCTCAGCGAGGCCGACGTGGCAAGCCGACGGTGGCGGGCGGCCGACGCGTAGGTACGCGCAGCTTCGAGCGGCTAGAGCGGCTGGCAACCAGCGGCCAGCGCGACCGAGCGGATGCGGCAAAGATGGCCGCATTGGCGACGAAGTCGATGGCGTCAGCGGCGAGGCTTCGATGCGGCGGCCAGCGGCAGCGGTACCCGACAGCGTCGGCGCCCGATGGGCTGCAGCGGCAGCGGCAGTGGTAAATGCAGCGTGTGTGCTTACTAGTGTGTGTGTGTGTTATGCATGGTGTGCATGCATGTGAGTGTGTGCGTGAGTGCATGGCGTGAGTTGCATCACGTGTGTGTGTGTGCATGCAAATGCATGAGTGTGTGCATGGCATGCATGTGTGTGTGTGCATGCTAGTGTGCGTGAGTGCATGGCAGGAGAAAGTGCGTGAGCTGCATGCATGTGTGTGTGCGTCGGCGAGGAGAGTGCGTGAGTTGCATTTGCATTGCTGTGTGGTGTTTGCATCTTTGTGGCGTGCATGTCTTCTGGCGAGGAGTAGTGAACAGTACAAATCGGAAGATCTCGGCCAAGGCTGCCGTAGAAGTGCGGCGGCGGCTTGCCCGTGTCAGAGTGGAATCTGACGGCCAGGACCGAAGCTGAGTTGCATCTTGCCGTGTCAGAGGCGGCAGTTGTTTTGTTTCTTTGCCGTGTCCAAGGAAGCGTCTTGTTGGCGAGCTCAGTGGTATGGAAACGGCGAAGGCTGGAGGCGAGCCGTCACGAGGAGCTTCGTGCAGTGTCAGAGAAGGAGGCAGGAGCTGTTCGAGTTTGGCGGTGTGGTTGCTGTCCAATTTTGATCCGTATACAAGAAGGAATCAAGCTGCTTTGGAGCCCTTTAAATAGGGGTTTTAGGGGCTTAAAAATCAATCCAAGGCAAAGGGCAAGAAGCAAAAGGTGCCTACAACAAAAAAGAGCTTGTGTGCTCTATCTAGTTGGTTTATAGTAGAGTTTTCTAATCTTTTGAGATTAGAAGATTTTTGGTGTCATCATGTGGAAGATGGCTTTGGAATAAAGAAAAGGGTTATACAATTCTTTTATCCTTTTTGCTTTGATTCTTGATTAGAAAATTTGTTCCTCTTTTGTTAGAACTAGTTTTGATTTTTGTTCGTCTTGTCTCGCTAATTAATCTAGGGTTTTGATCTCTCAATATTAGATATTCTTCCGTTTTTAGGGGTCTTTAATTTTAGAAAGAAATAGTTGAATTTTATTCGGCATCTATTCACCCCTCTAGTTGCCTACTCGGTCCTACAAGTGGTATCGAGCCAGGCTCTACTAATCCATCTTAACGGTGATTAGTAAAGCGGTAAGTTATGGCAACAGAGAAATACTCGAACAAACCGCCCGATCTTCGATGGCACAGACTTCCCCAGGGCGGATCCGGATGATTGCATACCTTCAAGCTCAAGGTAACGCGATTTGGCGCAAGGTAAAAATTTAAATGCGAGCTTCCTTCTAATGATGATATTGATAAAATCGAGTTTGAAAAAGATGTTGAAAATAATAATAGAGCTAGAAACATATTGCTTCAAGGACTTGCTAGAAAAGAATTCGATAGAGTGTCATTTACTCACTTGCTCATGAAATTTGGAAATCTCTTCAAGATTATCATGAAGGCACCTTGACTCTGTCAAAGAGGCTAGGCAAGATCAATTTAAAAGGAATACACTAGATTTGAAATGAACTCGAGAATCATTAGATGATTGTTTTGCTCGCTTTAATAGAATCTTAAACAATCTTAGAAATGTTGATGTACAATACATGACTCTGAAAATGCTAGACATTTCTTATCTTCTCTTGATCTTAAAATCGGCAAATGAAAGTAATCGCTTTTAGGAGGCTCACAAGATGAGTGAAATGACATTGGATAAACTTTATTCTAGTCTCAAGACTTTTGAAATAGATATTGTTTCGAACATCCAATGATAACTCTTTGGCTCTTAATGCAAATTCTTCTTCATGTGATAATGCTACTAGTTCTTCATCATCATATTCCATTTACGCCTTGAGTGCTCTTAGTGATGAGCAGCTAGATCAAATACCGTGAAGATACACTTGCTCTTCTTTCCAAGCGTGTCAATGCAGCGTACATGAGATCAAGGGAGAGAAGAGGAGCCTCCATCACTTTGCTACAAGCTGCGGCAAGGCAGGGCACATCCGTGCTAAGCTGTTTCAAGAACAAAAACAGAGAGGAGAAGGAGCAAAGCAACTCCTCCAAGTCCTTCGGCCAAGAGAGAGCAAGGATAAAAATAAACAACGGACAAAGAAGATGCTCAACAAAGTCTTCGAGGCAATTGGTCGCTTAGACTTAAGCGACATTGATGACTCAGCGAAGATGAGAAGGAAGCGAAGCAAACAAAGCTGAATGAGAAGGATCTCAGGACTATGCTTCATGGCAAAAGGGAACACTAGTGATTCTAGTGACAACGACAGCACCTCCAGCGACGGTGATGAGGTAATGCCTTCGTATGATGAGCTTTGTGAAGTTTTAGTCATATTGAGAAAATCTTTAAGAAAATCTTCACTCAAAAATAAAAGCTTAGAAAAAGATCTATCCATGCTAAAAGCGAAAACTTTGATCTTAGAAATTCAAATTCTGAAAATATTTGTGATACTTGCTTAGATCTCAAATTGGAAATTAAGTCACTAAAAGAGGAACATGTGATTAAACTAGAACACGTTTATGCCGAACAATTGAAAAATGAAAAACTTGTGAAAAATATTGGTTGCTCTACTGATAGTTTACATGATCAAATTGCTTGCTCTAAATGTTCTATTCTTGAGTTGAAATTAAAAGATGCAAATTGTAGAGTTACCCAATTAACAAATGACATGTTCACTCATGAAATTAACTCGTGTTCAAATTGCCAGAAACAGAAAGCTAAAATTGACACTCCTTGTGATAATTGTTTAAATCTTGCTAAAAAGGTTGACTACTTGCAAGATTCTCTTTCTAGGTTCACTAAAGGGAAGAAAAATTTGAACATGATTTTAGATCAATCTAAAGTGAGCTTCAACAAACAGGGTTTAGGTTTTAACTCTCATGCTTCTACTAAACCTGTTGAGAGCAAAAATGTGAAAATTGATAATGAGTCTAAAAGAACTTTGATTAAATCTGGCGGCACTCTATCTCCCACTATTTCAAGTGCAAAAGTTACTTCTAATGCCAAACCATATGTTAAGTACAATTGCACTCATTGTGGGAAAGATGGTCATTTGGTGAATTTCTGCTTTAGACTAGCCAAACAACAAAAGAAAGAAAGAACTAAGGCTAGGTCTAATTTGAGACAGTGCACGTTTCATTTCTCATTATGTGCCTAGGGTGATGCAAACACCTCTTGTTGCTAAGAACACGAGAAAAGACAAATCTGTTTTTATGCATAAGAATGCTCGTGTTGTGCCAACTGTTGTGCGTCGTGTGTCTCAGTACTGGATTCCTAAACATCTTATTTCTAACTTGATCATCGAGACCTCGACACTTTCTGCTTCTATGTAGGCTTCTCACGCAAGGAAGGAGAACATATGGCTAGTGGATTCCGGATGCTCACGCCACATGTCCGATGATAAGAATTGGTTCTCCTCCTTCACTCGTGCATCTCGTGCTAAAAGTGTTATTTTCAAGATGCTCCTTCCACCTTTGCTTTACTTAAAAGCCACTAGTCCAAATAGTGCGAGTGCAGTGCATATGTTCAGGGGAGAGTATCTTTGTTGATGAAGATGATGATGATGATGATCTTTGTTGAGGATGAGATAATTGGAGTTTGCTGTGTGCTTGTGTCCTCGTTTTCAAGCTTCCCCGCGTGCTTCACATCGACAAGCTATCAAGAGGATTTTAAGGTATCTCCGTGGTACTCAAGATTTTGGCATTTAGCTTTCTGCTTCCTCATGCATTAGTTTGAGAGCTTTTTCTGATGCTGATTTTGGAGGATGTAGAATTGATAGAAAAAGTACATCTGGTTCATGCCACTTCTTGAGTAATTCTCTTTCTTGGACACATTGATGTTCGATATCATTTTCTTAGAGATCATATTGAAAAAGGAGCTATTGAACTGAAATTTGTTGATTCGGATGCTCAAATTGCTGATATTTTCACTAAGCCGCTTGATTCTTCTCGCTTTGCTTTCTTACGCGGCGAACTTGGGATCATTCATCCCCATGGGTTGATTTGAGGGGGAGTCTTGATTTTAACTCTTTCATTTGTGTTACTTGACTTTGGTTACTACAAGGAGCTATTTTGTCGTTACACTTAAAAGAAAACTCCCCGGTTTTCATTTCATCATGTAGTACAAAGCTTTGTTGACTATTCTTGTGTATATAGTCAAAATTAATGCTACATTGCTTCACTTCTCACTAAAAGACTAAAATAATTCAATTTGAGATGCTTTTCGAGAATATTTTGGCTCTTGTTCATTATGGTATTGCATTTGTGAAATAGGCTTAAAAGTTTCTTGTCATCTGTTGAAAGGCTAAAGCTGATTAGAAACTATGTGTGAGCTTTTTGTTGGACTTCAAATGATCATTATGAGTCTCAAGCAAAATCAGTGTTTTATTATTAAAAGCAAGTTGAAAAAGATGCAAGCAAAAGCTACTTGGCTAAACACAAGTTTAGTACAATGTGCAGCTTCCTTGCCAGGGATTTAAATTCAAAAGATGCAAGAAAAGGCTACTTGTCTAAACAAAAGTTCAGAACAATGTGAAGCCACTTGCCAATTTAAACTGAGAAAGATACAAGAAAGAACTACCTACTCATACACAAGTATGGGCTAGTGTGCAGTTACTTGTCATCCCTGTTGATCACAAAGCAAAATTGTCAAACTTGCTAAAAGAGAAAAAGGAAATTCAAATTTTTTTTGAAAAGGCTTGAGACAAACATTAGTGAATTTGAAAGTCTCTCTTTGCTCATGATAGATTTCTTTTTAGCTTTGGCAAAATCAGTTTATGACATTTTACTTGTTTGCTCTAATTTGCTTATGCAACAACTATTCTATGTGTTAGAGCCTCCATATTCTCACAATTTGCTTTCTCATTGGATAAATTGATACAAAATGTGAAAACTCTCGTAAAAACTCTCCAAATGCTTTACTTTGATTATATACCTTGAATATACTTCAAAGCTTGAGATACTGCATTCATTAAGGGGGAGTTTTGAGATCTTGATGACTATTTTGTCAAAAAGGGGGAGAGCAAAAGTCAAGAAGAAGAAAAATAAAAAGAGAGGTGAATTTCAAACTGTTTGAGAACTTGGATTTACTTGGTCTTTACTTGGTCTTGGAATCTTTTGGGTCTCAAACTCTCATTTTTTTCTTTCTCTCTACTCTTGTCAAATCTTATTGTGTTTTGTCAAATTACTCATCAAGGGGGAGATTGAAGGATCATTGTTTTTGATCCAATTGTTTTTGATGATGAGTATTTGAAAGGAGTTGAAATTGATTTGATTATTTGATAAGATTTGAAAGTGGTTTGATTATTTAGTGGTTGTATGGATTAATGTGAGTCAAGTCGCGGACTTGGGCTCGGAAAATGTTTTTGTGTTTTTGTTCACGCAAGGTGTGTTGCTTGAGGTCGAACATGGTCGATGACGGGACCAAGACTAGGTTCGAGGAGGAACCGAGGTCGTGAGGGTCGAGGGTGTCATGCGAGATGTTGACTAGAGAAACGGTGCACGTGAGGTCGAGATCATTGCAGCAAGCGAGGAGCTCGCGAGGCCGACGTGGCAAGTCGACGGCCGGCGGCCGACGCGTAGGCACGCGGCGCTGGCCGCCTTCAGCGGCGGCTAGAGCGGCCGGGCAACCAGGCGCTCGTCGACCGAGCGGATGCGCCAAGATGGCCGCATTGGCGACGGAGTCGATGGCGCCACCGCGGCGACGGAGTTTCGGCCGCGGCGTTCGGCAGCGGCATACCGACACGCGTCGGCGCCGATGGCAGCGGCAGGTGGTCGTACGCGTGTGTGCTTACTAGTGTGTGTGTGTGTGTTATGCATGGTGTGCATGCATGTGAGTGTGTGTACGTGAGTGCATGGCGTGAGTTGCATCACGTGTGTGTGTGCATGCAAATGCATGAGTGTGTGCATGGCATGCATGTGTGTGTGTGCATGCTAGTGTGCGTGAGTGCATGGCAGGAGAGTGCGTGAGCTGCATGCATGTGTGTGTGCGTCGGCGGGAGGGAGTGCGTGAGTTGCATTTGCATTGCTGTGTGGTGTTTGCATCTGTGGCGTGCATGTCTGCGGCGAGGAGTAGTGAACCGAGTACAAATCGGAAGATCTCGGCCAAGGCTGCCGTAGAGTGCAGCGACGGCTTGCCGTGGTCCGAGTGGAGTACTGGCAGATCGGGCCGAGTTGCATGCCGTGTCCGAGAGGCAGCAGTTGTTTTTGTTTCTTTGCCGTGTTCAAGGAAACGCGGCCATTGGCGTAGAGCTGTGGAGACAATGAAGCCGAGCAAAGCCGTCTGAGAGCTGTGCCGTAGTGTCCGAGAAGGAGGCAGGAGCTGTTCGAGTTTAGCGGTGTGGTTGCTGTCCAATTTTTGATCCGTATACAAGAAGGAATCAATCGCTTTGGAGCCCTTTAAATAGGGGTTTTAGGGGCTTAAAAATCAATCCAAGGCAAAGGGCAAGAAGCAAAAGGTGCCTACAACAAAAAAGAGCTTGTGTGCTCTATCTAGTTGGTTTATAGTAGAGTTTTCTAATCTTTTGAGATTAGAAGATTTTTGGTGTCATCATGTGGAAGATGGCTTTGGAATAAAGAAAAGGGTTATACAATTCTTTTATCCTTTTTGCTTTGATTCTTGATTAGAAAATTTGTTCCTCTTTTGTTAGAACTAGTTTTGATTTTTGTTCGTCTTGTCTCGCTAATTAATCTAGGGTTTTGATCTCTCAATATTAGATATTCTTCCGCTTTTTAGGGGTCTTTAATTTTCCGAAAGAAATAGTTGAATTTTATTCGGCATCTATTCACCCCCCCCCCCTCTAGTTGCCTACTCGGTCCTACACTTACTCAACTAGGTCCATCACATTACGGACATGTGGTTGCATGCTTGACTCAGATCAAAGGCTTGCAAGGTTAAGTCCTTATGATGACCAGGGCAAGACTACCCGAAGAACCAAAACGACATTCCCGGTGCCACTCATGGCCCACCATATCATTCTTGCCACTTGCCCCGGTCTAAATCTATTTATCAAACCCAATTGATTACCATGCACCATGTGCCATCAACAATCACAACACATGATACTTCTCAAAACAGGTTCAATATCTCATTAAATCAATATTAACATTTGATTGTCCAAAATCATGTCATGTGCACGTAGCAGGTCTAAGCAATATACTACAACGATCTAAATACCCAATGTTGGCAATTCACTAATGTCCAACTAAATATCCACAACTATGGTGACAAGGGTTCATGGCACATAATTAAATAATCAAGGTGTCATACTGCAAATTGGCATTTATCTAATTCCCAGAAATAATTTAAACAATTCCTAATTAAATTATCATGCAATAATTTAAATCAAATTAATTTCAGAAATGGGATCAACATGGTCAAAGCATAACTTGCCTTCAAAAGTACTTGTTCTTGATCTTGAGCTGGCTCCTGGGTCAACACTTCACCATCGAAGCCCTCGGGTACTTCAACGTCTACTCGTAACGCATGAAAATAGCAATAAATAAATAAAACAGTACATAAACATTGCCCAAAATTTCAAGAAAAGTCCATAAACAGAAAGGTCATAATTTTACAAATTTTTAGAAATTTGAATCGCCCAAATCGGAGTTAAAATGCAAAAGTTATAATTGTTTAAAGTTTAAAGCTTCTACTAATTAATTATAAATAGTTAAAATTTCATATTAAAAAATTAATTAAAATTCATATTTGAGTAGATCTCAATTTTATAAAAATTTAGAAATTGGAATCATTCAAATCGGAGTTGAAACGCAAAAGTTATAAGCGTTTGAAGTTTGAAAATGCATTTAAAAGAATAAATTGAATTAATCCATTTATTTTTCTATTGAAAAACCCGATTATGACGTCAGCGTGGAAATTCAATTTCCACCGAATTATTTTTCTATTGAAAAATCGAATTATTGCGTAATCATGACGTCAGCCGGTCCATGGACTCGGTCCACGGGCGCACGTGACACTGACATACGGGACCCACTCGGATGATGTCAGCTCTGACATCATCGCGCTTGGGCTAACGGGCTAACACGCGGGCCCCCACCGTGACGTCAGCGGTGACGTCATGGTGTGGTTCGACCGATCGGCCGACATCGCGGGCGGCGTGTCGCTGATGCCTTCACGCCAGACGCGCGCCGCGATGCGGCAGCGGCGAGTACACATGGCTTAATCTTGGCCGTTGCTTTGAAAATCGACGGCGCGGATCGGATCTAAGGTTCATGCGTTTGGCTTAACACGGCTCGATCTCCACCGTGCGATCCCGATCGAACGGTTGAAATTACATCTAACGCTACCACGCGGCTAACCCTAACCGCACGATCTAGATCTAACGGCTGCAATGCACCCAAGCACGGTGCGGCTCACGGCTGCGTGGCTAACTCCCGACCGTTGGATATAGATCCAACGGTCTAGATCTAATCTGGGTTTCTACAGGGTGAGGCGCACGTGAACTCACCGTGACGGTCGGATCTTGATCAGATGGTGGAGAAGCTTCGCGGCTGCGATGGCGTTGCTCTGCCGGAGTCGGGGAAGATGACCAAGCCCACGGCGCCCCCATGGGTTTCCGGCGAGGTGAATGGTGCGGTCCGATGCGCCCGGTCCTTGCGATCCCAGATCCGGGCTTCAACACGGCGGAGGCGGCTTGACGGCGGCAGCACGCGCAAGAAACCGAAGCGGAGCCCTAATCCAACTACAGCGAGCAATTGGGCGGGCGTGGCGGCGTCTCAAGCGAAAAGGATCGGGGCAAACGGTGCACAAGGGAAAGAAGATCACGGCTGTAGGGTTGCTTCCTTAAATAGGGCCTCGACATCCGCGATAAACGCGAAATCCTATCGAACTCGGTAGCGACGCGGCGGAGGAGTCCGACCCGGACTTGGGCAGAGACGAAGGCGGACAGCCGTCCAAGCGTCCGGATCCGACGGCTCGGACGCGCGCGTGATGCGGACACAGGCACGGCCATTGGATCCTGACCCAACGGTGCAACGTGCGCACGCACATGGCCTGCCCCTGGCCGTTGGATCTCAATCCGACGGCCCGCACGCACGTGGCTCGGTGCGGCCCGGTCGGCTCGGTTCGGACTCGGGTCCGACTCGGACTCGAGTCTGACTCGGGTCCGGTCGCATGAATAGTGCAACCCGATAGATTTTCCAGCGGTTAAATAATTTAATTAATTTCTATAAATTCAAATAAATCGAGAAAAATAGCAAATAAATCAGAAAAATTCTGGAAATTACTTTGAAACATTTTGGACTCAAATAAAATATTTCCAACAAAATTTTATTTGTAACATTTAATTCTTTAATTATTTCAAAAAGGAATAAATTCAAATTAAATCCAATTAAATCCAAATAAATTCCAAAAATTCTCGAAAATGCCAAATTTCATTTAAAATCATGAAAAGTAAAAATTGGGGTGTTACAAACATCCCCCTTAATAGAATCTCGTCCCCGAGATTCAGGGCTAACTAAGGAATAGGTTCGGGAATTCTTTTCTTAGATCCTCTTCGCGCTCCCATGTTGCTTCGCTCTCTACATGGTTGCTCCACTGGATTCTGCAGAAACGGGCTGATTTGTTTCTTGTCTCTCGTTCCATGGTGTCTAGAATCTTAACGGGGTGTTCCTTATAAGTCAGATCCTCTTGCAGCTCTATTGACTCCAGCGGTGTTTGCTCATCTGGTACTCGGAGACACTTTTTCAGTTGTGACACATGGAACACATCATGCACACCTGCTAACGACTGCGGCAACTCCAATTGGTAAGCAATTTCGCCTCTGCGGCTCAGAATCTTAAATGGCCCAACATAACGGGGTGCGAGTTTCCCTTTGGCGTGGAATCTCTTCTCCCTTGAGAGGTGTGACCCTAAGGTACACGAAATCTTCCGGTTCAAAACTCAAGTCTCGGCGACGGTTATCAGCGTAACTTTTCTATCTTGACTGAGCTATCTTCAATCTTTCCCTGATCATGGCAATCTGCTCTTCGGCTTCTTGAAGAATATCTGGTCCAAAAACATGTCGTTCACCCGTCTCATTCTAGCTCAATGGCATCCGACACGGTCAACCATACAGTGCCTCAAAAG
Organism: Rhipidocladum racemiflorum; assembly: GCA_036346355.1. Taxonomy (NCBI): domain Eukaryota; kingdom Viridiplantae; phylum Streptophyta; class Magnoliopsida; order Poales; family Poaceae; genus Rhipidocladum; species Rhipidocladum racemiflorum. The sequence continues at coordinate 67,076,185 of CM070570.1, forward strand.
GTGACATCTGTAGACTGGCCTGATAACTGTTATTATAGCTGAACTCGGCATACTACAGACTCTTTTCGCAAGAGGTTGCATAAGTCAACGCACAAGCTCTTAACATGTCCTCTAAAATCTGATTAACTCTTTCGGTCTGTCCATTCGTCTGTGGATGATATGCCGTACTGAAGTTCAAACGGGTTCCCATAGCTTCATGCAGCTTATTCCAGAATCTCGAGGTAAATTGGGTACCTCGGTCCGAAACAATCTTCTTCGGCACTCCGTGCAAACAGACGATCCTGGTCATGTACAACTCTGCTAATTTATCTCCCGAGTAAGTGGACTTTACAGGGATAAAATGGGCGACCTTAGTCAAACGATCCACTATAACCCATATGGAGTCATAACCTCCTTGGGTTTTAGGCAAACCGGTGATGAAGTCCATTCCGATCTCCTCCCATTTCCACTCAGGTATCTTCAATGGTTGCAGCAATCCGGCCGGCCTCTGATGCATTGCTTTAACTCTTTGGCACACATCACACAACGCAACATGCTCGGCCACCTCACGTTTCATACTCGGCCACCAGAATCTTTCCTTCAGGTCTTGATACATCTTGGCACTTCCTGGATGAATTGAATACTTGGAGTCATGGGCTTCCTCTAGGATCAGCTGCTTCAGCTCCTTATTCGGCACACAAATGCGATCCTTAATCCGCAACGTGCCTTGCTCATCTAGTCTAAAATCCTTAGCCTTGCTTTCATCCATCTTGGACTTAATTCTACGGATCTTGTCATCATCCTTCTGTCCTTCTCAGATCTGGTCTTCTAAGGTAGGCTTCACTTCCAACGCGGCCAAGAATCCTTCCTGTACTACTTCTAGCTTCAGCTTCTGAAACTTCTTGCATAGCTCATCCTGTCTTATGGCTATCATCATATTCACGGTATGGCTTTTCCGGCTCAGGGCATCAGCCACCACATTGGCCTTCCTGGGATGATAATAGATCCCAACATTGTAGTCCTTGATTAATTCTAACCATCTCCTCTGCCTCATGTTCAGATTCGATTGGGTGAAGAAGTATTTAAGACTCTTATGGTCCGTATACACCTCGCATCTATTTCCAATCAGGTAGTGTCGCCACAACTTCAAGGCATGCACTACAGCTGCTAACTCTAAGTCATGTGTCGGATAGTTCTCCTCATGCGGCCTCAGCTGTCTTGATGCATATGCAACAACCTTCCGGTTTTGCATCAACACGCATCCAAGTCCTTGGCGCGATGCATCATAATAAATATCGAAACTTTGATTGACGTCCGGTAGAACTAACACCGGGGCTGATGTCAATCGTTTCTTCAGCTCCTGAAAACTTTTTTTGCACTCCGGCGTCCATGTAAACTTCTTCTCCTTTTTCAACAATTGCGTAAGGGGTCTCGCAATTGTCGAAAAGCCTTCAATGAAGCGGCGTTAGTAACCGGCCATCCCAAGGAAACTCCGAATCTAGGTCACTGTCTTTGGCGGTTCCCAATGTAGCACTGCCTCAACTTTGCTTGGATCAACAGCGACTCCTTCTTCGGTCATCACATGTCCAAGAAACTCCACCTTGTCTTTCCAAAAATCACACTTGTTGAATTTGGCGAAGAGTTACTGTCCTCTTAGCTTCTCCAAAACTAGCCTCAAGTGTTCTGCATGTTCATCCCTCGTCATGGAGTAGACTAGGATATCATCTATGAACACAACAACGAACTTGTCCAAATATTCCATGAATACCTTATTCATCATATTCATGAAATAAGTTGGCGCGTTCGTCAGACCAAAGGACATAACTGTAAACTCGTAATGTCTGTATCTTGATGAAAATGCGGTCTTCGGAATATCTTCTGATCGAATCTTCAACTGGTGATATCCTGATCTCAGATCAATCTTGGAGAAAACTCCGCCTCCTCTCAACTGGTCAAACAGATCGTCGATCCTGGGTAGCGGGTACTTATTCTTCACGGTGACCTCATTGAGTGCACGGTAGTTAATGCACATCCTGAAACTCCTATCCTTCTTCTTGACAAACAGAACTGATGCTCCCCATGGCGATGAACTCGGTCTAATGAATCCTTTCTCCATCAACTCTTCAAGCTGTTTCTTCATCTCCACCAATTCTTCAGTTGACATCCGATAGGGTCTCTTTGCAATCGGTGCTGTTCCAGGTACTAACTCTATCACAAACTCTATGTCCCTGTTCGGCGGCATACCAGGTAAATCTTTAGGAAAAATGTCTGGGTACTCGTTCACCACTCAAACATCTTCTATGCTGATTGCCTTTGTACTGTTGACCATCAACTGTCCATCATGAACGGCAGTCGCTTGAAACTCCACTTTCCTTCCACATGGGCCCTCAACTGAGATAATCCTTCGCCCACAATCCAGCATGACCTTGTGCTTGGATAACCAGTCCATTCCCAAGATTACATCTAAGGTCTGGGTTTCCAGTATAATAAGGTTCGCTAGGAACTCTACCCCATCTATTAATATTCTTACCCCGGAACATCCTACTTTAGTTCGGAGTTCGGAACCAGGGGTTTGAACTAGAAGCATGCATTTAAGATTCACAATCTCCAAATCATTCTTAGAAACAAAATCTGGGGAAACAAACAAATGCGAAGCTCCAGAGTCAAACAAAACTGTTGCAGGTACTGAATTGACAAGTATCTTACCCAGTATGACGTTTGTGGCATTCTAAAGTGCATCTGCGGTCACGTGATTGACTCGGCCTCTCACCACGGTCTGGGGTGTGGTTCCTAGCTGTGCTGATCCGCGGTTTGTTCCTGGTGCAGGTGTCCTAGCTGGTGTGGATCCCAAGTTGAAGCGAACTGGGGTCACTCCTGCTGTCTTCTTGGGGCAATTGTTGGAGAATTGCCCTGGCTCATTACATTTATTGCAGCGTCTCACTGTACCCTGCTGGCTACTCGTGGCGACATTCCTGGCTGGAGCCGGGGTCTGGAAATTCTAGTTAACGGGTCTCGGTGCTGGCGACGGTGTTCTTGCTGCATTCTGCGGCTGGAACCTGAAAAATTGATTTGGCACAACTCTCAAACGTTGCTGCACTCCCTGACGTGACCCCTGCTGTTGCATTCTGCACTTTCGGTTCTCATCCAGTTCCTTGCTCTTGTCCTCAAGAATGAGCGCCTTGTTCACAAGCTCCTGGAAATCCGGAAAGGTGTGGGTGATCAGTCCCACCTGCAGTCCAGAGTTAAGCCCCTTCATGAAATGAGACTGTCTGGCCTTATCCGTTGCTACGTCTTCAGGTGCGTAGCGTGCAAGCTGTGTGAACTTGTTCAAATATTCAGACACCGGTTGATTACCTTGCTTCAGTGCCCTGAACTCCTCCTTCTTAAGGTCCATGATTCCTTCGGGTACATGATACTGACGAAATGCAGCCGTAAACTCCTCCCATGTGAAATCCTGTGGGTTCTCCCGCGTGGCGCAAAAGTTCTCCCACCATTCTACGGCGGTCCCTTCTAACTGATGAGAGGCATAGAGAACCTTCTCATTTCCCATTCATTGGGTAATGTGCAGCTTCCTCTCAATTGACCTCAGCCAATCATCCGCCTCTAGTGGATTGGCGTTCCCTGAGAATGTGGGTGGATGAGTCCTCATGAATTCTGACAACCTCGAGCTCTGTCGGTGTCCTTGATTAGCGGCGGCCTGAGCATTGACTTGTTGCATCTGCTGCATCATGGCATGTATCAACTGGGTCTGTGAAGCAAGGAATGCTCCAAAGTTCTGCATGTCTACGGGTGGTGCTGGTTGGGGTGCAGGTGCTCCATCATTGGGGTTCCCATCTGGGCGAAAGCCACTTCCGTTGCCTCCAAGGTTTCCGCGGGTGTTCACCATCTATCGATTGCTCCAAGTTTTAGAGAAGAGAGGGGAACAAGAATAGACAAGTAATAGAGAAACTTATGCGGGGAGGGTGTAACTCAAAATCCAACTTTTATTATTTAATAATAACTTGGTATGGTTGCTTACAATGCCTAAGGGCCTTGCAACACATACTGCACACTCAACAAGCAATGAAAATCCAAATCAACTAACACACTGGAGTCTAACGCCTCTAAGGGTGACTCTTATTCTATAACGCGACTCGACGAAGGAGTCTCAACTGCAAAACCTATGCTTACTGGTCGAGAAAACCTCCACTACCTCCATATGGCGGGTGTGGCGGCACAGGCGCGAAGCGATCGCCCTGCCCCACAACGGCGGTAGTCGAAGAAGCGGCATCATCCTCAGGATCAGGCTCTTGCTATGGTGCTTGGCCGGGTGCTCTGCCAGTCTTGGCTCCTCCGAGTGCAGGCGTCCAAATCCAACACTGGCTCCGGGCCCTGCCCATACAGTGCGGTCTCCAGCTCTGCGATCCTTTCCGCAGCATAGGCAACGTACTCACGAGCATTCTCTAGGTGCTTTTTCCCTTCCTCCACCTGCTCGTGAGTCTTCTTCAACTCCTGGACTGTGTCGTCGATAAGCTCCTCCTGGGCGGCGACGAATCTGGCCAAGTGTGTGACGGTGGCATCCTCATCTTCCATCTGCTTCCGCTGGGCTCTGCTGTCTCGGCGTGAGTGGTGACGGAATACTATGCCTTCCAGCTCTCTGGAGTAAGTGCGAGCAATCTACTGCATCGCTCGATGTGACACCTCCTGGATTCCCATCTCAAATGTCGACCTCCTAGCGGTGAAGTGAAATGGGCGACTGAACTTCGTCTTCTCTCGAGCATACACAGTGATCTTGACATCCCATCCTATGACCGATCCTGCCTACACGATGGTGGTCCCTCGGTAGAGCGGTCTCTCGAAACCTCCAAGAAACTGCAGCATACGCCACAACTCAGCAGCGTAGCCTCCCTCACACTCGGCGTAGTTGTTCTTCATCAACATCTGTCAAAGGCACTCACGTAAGAACTCAAAAGTTTGCACATTTGTGAATTTTTGGAATTTTCTGGAATTTATTTGGATTTATTTGGATTTAATTTGAATTTATTCCATTTTGAAATAATTAAAGAATTTAACTTTGCAAATAAAATGTTGTTGGAAATATTTTATTTGAGTCCAAAATGTTCCAAAATATTTTCCAGAATTTTTCTGGAATTTTTCTGAGTATTTTACTATTTTTCTTGAATTAAATGAATTATTGGAAATTATTTTAAATACTAAATCGCTGGAAAATCGAGTCGGGTCGAAAATCTTGTTCATCCGACCGGACGAACCCGAAGTCGACTTCGAGTCCGACCGAGCCACGTGACTCGGCCAACCCGACCTAACCTAATCGATCCGACCGTCGAGATCCAACGGTCCGAATCAAGCCGCACCGATCCGATCGGATCCGATCCAGACCCGTTCACACCGTGCGATCCCAGCCGTTGATCCGGACACGTGGACGGTCGTGCGTCGTCGTCTCCGTCTGAATCGCCGCCGGACTCCGCCGCCGTGTGGGACTAGGGCTCCGTTCCGTGCGCGCATGCCGAGGGCATTTAAGTGCAGGTGGTACCAGGAGGCTGCCGTGACCCCGCGCACTTTTTGCCTTAACCCACCGAGTTCTAGCCGCCGTAGGTTCGCCGGAATCGCACGCCGTAGTTGCGTGAAGCGCCGCCACGGTTTTTGTCTCGCCTCGCCGCCGTCCGCCGCAGCCGAGCCCAGCCCCGAGTTCCCCAGGCCAAGGTGCACCCGTAGGTACAACCCATCTCGCCGGAGTAGCCCGCAAACGCCGATGGGTTCGTCGCCGTCTTCGCGTCCGGTGAGACAGCGCCGCCGCACAGCCATCGTTGCCCTCGAGCTCTCACCGCCGTCCGATCAAGATCCGAAGGTCCAGACGCGTCCACGTCATCTCACCGGTGAGATCTCATCCAAAAAAACTCAGATCTAATCTCCGCCGTTGGATCTAGATCCAACGGCCCAGATCGAACGCGTTCCCCCCAAACGCGTGAAACCAGGTCCAATCTGGGCCGTTGATTTTCAAATCAACGGCCGAGATCTAGCCACGTGTGCGGGAGGCGGCGGCGCCGCTGATCGGCCGAATCCGCAGCGTGCGTGTGACGCTGACACGCCGGGCCCGCAGGGCCGCGGGCAAGCCACACCACCCCATGACGTCACGCTGACGTCATGGCGAACCCTGCGTCGGCGGCCACCCCAGCCGTGTAGTGACGTCAGCGATGATGTCACCAGTGGGTCCCACTTGTCAGCACCATGGGCTGAGCCCCGCTGACGTCAGCAATGACGTCACCCGAAGGGACCCACCGGTCAGCGACACGTGGAGCCGTGGACCGAGTCCACGGTAGACCCGAGCCAAACCATGGACCACGTCCATGAACCGGCTGACGTCGGCAGACCAATCAGAGGCTGCCACGTGTCACTGCTGACGCAATAAATAATTTCCGAAAAAGAAAATGATTTAATAATTCGGTTTAATAATTGATTTGAATTTCAAAACTTCAAACGCTTATAACTTTTGCATTTTAACTCCGATTTGAACCATTCAAATTTCTAAAAATTCATAAAATTCAGATCTACTCAAATATGAATTTTATTTAATTTTTGGACTAAAGTTGTTATCTGTAATATTATTTAATTGATTATTTAAACTTTAAATAATCATAACTCTTGTGTTTTAACTCCGATTCGAGCGATTCCAATTCCTAAAAATTCATAAAATTATGTTCTCTCTGTTTATGGATTTTATTTGGATGTTTGGACACTTTTTGCCTAGTGTTTATTCGTGTATTGCTATTTGCACACTTTACGAGTAGACGTTGAAGTGCCGGAAGGATTCGAAGGAGAATTGTTGACCCCGGAGCCAGCTCCGGACCAAGAACAAGTACTTTTTGAAGGCAAGTTATGCTTTGACCATGTTGATCCCATTTTGAAACCTATTTTGGTTCAAATTATTGCATGCTAGTTTAAATTAGAAAATGCTCTACTTTATTATGGGTAATTAGATAAATGCCTAATTGCTGTATGACACCTTGATTACTTAAATATGTGACATGACCCCTTGTCACCCTAGTTGTGGATTATTAGTTGGACATTACTAAATTGCCAACGTGGGTTTGTAGATCGTTGTAGTATATGGCTTAGACCTGCTACGTGCTCATGACATGATTTTGGACACTCAAACGTTAATATTGACTTAATGACATATTGAACCTGTTTTGGAAAGGTTTCATGTGATGTTGATGGCACGTGGTGCATGGTAACCAACTGGGGTTTGATAAATAGCTTTTGGCCGGGCATGTGGCAAGAATGATCAGGTGGGCCGGTTGTGGCCTCGGGAATGTTGTTTTGGTTCTTCGGGTAGTCTTGCCCTGGTCACCCTAAGGACTTCACCTTGCAAGCCTTTGAACTGAGTCAATCTTGCAACCACATGTCTGTAATGGGACGGACCTAGTTGATTAAGTTGCTAATAACGCATTACTGTGGGACCTCGGAGGTCAACTACACCCTTTGTGTAAGTTATGCGGGGAGCGTCTTTGGGGCTGCGGCAGTACCCATCTAACGGTTGGTTGGCCTAAACTTCGCCTTAGCTAAGGGAAGGGTTAGTGTGCAACAACCGGGAGGACCACTTGTCTTTGTTAGAAGTTTCCGAAAGACTTTGTTACGGGAACTCGCCTTTGTGGTGTTTGACTGTATCTTGTGGGTAAAGTGCATAACCTCAGCAGAGTGTAAAATCTATTCGAATAGCCGTGTCCGCGGTATTGGACATCGCTCGGGAATTACAGTCAAGGGTTAGATTTTCTCAAAAATAACTTGGTCTTGAAGGGTTGGGTTGGATTAATAATGATGTTGATAGAAATGAGGATTAGGATGGGAAAGATGTTTACTAAACCTTTGAAAAGTTATTTATGCTTTACTTGTTACTACTGCTTTCGAATCTACTTATGATACTTGGTAAATGCTCTTACTGCAAAAATACCTTGAGCCACTCCTTTGTATTAAGCCATGCATGTAGTATATTAGCTGCATTCTGTGCATGACTTGCTGAGTACCAAGTACTCACCCTTGCCACAATACAACACCAGTTGAAGAGGAGACTACACGGCTTTGGAGGAGGAGCTCCAAGAGGAACCGTCTACTTAGGGAGCGAGCCCGGTCGGTTACTGTGGTATCTTGGATGGCGCCACGAGTTATCTTATTTTCATTTGCTATTATTTCTCTCTTAATAAGTTTAAGCCCTGCGTGTATATATTTGTAACTTGACCATAAGGTCGAGTAACCAATTTGACTATTTAATTAAAGTACTTTATTAGTATCAAGTGGTATGATTGTGATATTTACCGATATTAAGGCTGTGTGCACTAAGCGCGTTCTGGACTAGTCTTGAATACCTGAGAGGGTCGAATTTGCAAATTCGGGTCCCGAAGAGGTGGTATCGAGCCATCTTATTGTAGGCTCACCCATAGTTAGATTGGTCGTAGAGAGGATAAAACCTATTTTCTAAAGCTAAAAGTTTGGCAAGACAAGAAATGACATCTCGACTCATCCCATTCTTTCTTTTCTTGTCTCTTGCTGAATTTTTCCTTACCTTGTCACGATTTAAAAAATTTCGAGTTCTTACGTGAGCACTCTTGTGACAGATGGAGGGAGAGTTCAACTACGTCGATCTGGAGGTTGGTCACGCCGCGGAACTTTGGCGTATGCTACAGACTCTTGGAGATTTTGAGAAGCCACAATACCAAGTGGACGTGATCAGACAAGCAGGATTGGTCAAGGCTTGTGACGTGAAGATTGTGGTACCTGCTAGGAAGAAGGGCCCAGGCAATCGCCCGATACAACTGACTGCTTGCCGGAGGTCTACAATGCAGATGGGTATCCAAGAGGTGTCACGACGAGCAATGCGGCACGTTGCCCGCATCTATGCCAAAGAGTTGGAGAGCACGGTGTTCCGTTATCATCCGCGCAACAATAACCTTCTTGACCCAAAGGCGATTCAGGATGAGAATGCCATGGTTACACAGTTGGCACGAGTTGTTGTCACCCAGGAGGATGTACTCGATGATACGAGCAAGGAGCTACAGAAGGCCCGCAAGGAGATCACGGCAGAGAAGAACAGATGGCGGGAGACTCAGGAGTATGTGTCTCACCTTCTGCACAGGATTGGAGAGTTAGAGACGGCATTGTAAGCACCAGAACCGGAGCCCGTACTCGAGCAACACGAGCCAGACCCAGAGGAGCCGGAGCTTGAGGAGGACACTACTTCTTCGACCACCACAGTTGAAGGACATGGCGATCGCTTCGCGCCGATGCCGCAGCATCCGTATCCAGGCCGTGGAGGTTTTCTCGATGAGTGAGCGTAGGTTCTATAGAGAGACTCCTTCACCGAGTCGCGTCATAGAATAAAGAGTCACCCTTTAGGCGTTAGACTCCAGTGTTAGTTCGATTTGGATTTTCATTGCTTGCTGAGTGTGCAGTATGTGTTGCAAGGCCCCTAGGCATTGTAAGCAACCATACCAAGTTACTATTGATTAAAATAATAAAGTTGGACTTTAAGTTACACCTTTCGCCCCGCATAAGTTCCATACTACTTGTCTATTCTTGTTTCCCTCTCATCTCTAAAACCTAGAGCAAACCACGAGATGGTGAACACTCGTGAAACCTTGAGGCGATGGAAGTGGTTCTCGCCCGCCAGAAAACCCCAATGATGGAGCACCAAAGACCGCCGATTGATATGCAGAATTTGAGCTTTTCTCGCTGCTCGGACTCGATTGATGCATGCCATGATGCAACAGATGCAGCACGTCCTTTGCTCGAGCCCTTTGCTAATCAAGTCAATCGGGGACAACGCCAGGAATACAAGGCTGTCGAGTTCATGAGGACTCATCCACCCACTTTTGCAGGAATGCCAATCCGTTGGAGGCCGATGGTAGTTAAGGTCAATTGAGAGGAAGCTACACATTGCTCAATGCATAGGAAATGAGAAGGTACTCTACGCTTCTCATCGGTTGGAAGGAACAATGGCCGAATGGTGGGAGAACTGGTGCCACGCAAGTGAACCCTCGAGGACATCACTTGGGAAGAGTTCACGGTTGCATTCCGTCGGTATCATATGCTGAAGGAATCATGGATCTCAAGAAGGAGGAGTTCGAGCCTTTGAAGCAAGGTAATCGGCCCGGTGGCGAATACGAACAAGTTCACACAGCTTGCTCGCTACACACACGAGGATGTAGCGGCAGATAAAGCTAGACAGTCGTTTCATGAAGGGACTTAACTTTCGGGATTGCGAGTGGGGTGATCACCCACACCTTTCCAGATTTCCAAGAGTTGGTGAATAAGGCGCTTATTCTTGAGGACAAGCGCAAGGAACTGGATGAGAACAGAGCGCGAGGATGCAACATCGAGGATCGCGTCAAGAGGCGCAGCAAGCGTTTGAGGGTTGCGCCAAATCAGCTTTCGATTCCAGCCACGAATGCAACAAGGACACCGTCACGGCACCAAGACCGTCAATCAGAACTATCGGACCCGGCCCAGCCAGAAACGCCCGCTTGAGCGGTCAACGAGGGCGATGAAAGCGCTGCTACAATTACAACGAGCGGACACTTTGCCAACGATTGTCCTAAGAAGACAGCGAGTGACCCGATTCGCTTCAATCAGGATCCACACCAGCTAGACGCCCGGCACCAGAGCCACACCCGGCGTGGTGAGAGCGAGTCAACCATGTCACCGCAGATGCAACTGCGAGAATGCCATGGGCGTCGTCTTGGGTAAGTTACTAGTCAACTCAGTACCTGCAACAGTTTTGTTTGATTCCGGAGCTTCGCATTCGTTTGTTTCTCAAGGCTTTGCTGCTAAAAATGATTTGGAGATTGCAAGACTTAAATGCATGCTTTTAGTTCAAACCCTGGTTCCAGAACTCGAACGAAAGTAGAATGTTACAGGGTGAGAATACTAATAGATGGGATAGAGTTCCTAGCGAACCTTATTATTTTGGAGACCCAGACCTTGGATGTCATTTTGGGAATGGATTGGTTATCCAAGCACAAGGCCGTATTGGATTGTGGACGAAGGACTATCTCAGTTGAGAGCCCGTGTGGAAAGAAAGTGGAATTTCAAGCTACTGCCATTAGAGAAGGACAGTTGATGGTTATGATACCAAGGCAATCAGCATAGAGGATGTTTGATAGTGAATGAGTACCCGGATGTTTTCACGAAGATCTACGGTATGCACTTGAGACAGGGACATAGAGTTTGTGATAGAGCTTGTATGCACAAGACCGATAGCAAAGAGACCCTATCGGATGTCCACCGAGGAATTGGTAGAGATGAAGAAACAACTTGAAGAGTTAATGGAGAAAGGATTTATCAGACCGAGTTCGTCGCCGTGGGGAGCACCAGTTTTGTTCATCAAGAAGAAGAACGGGAGTTTCAGGATGTGCATTGATTGCCGTGCACTCAATGAAGTCACCGTGAAGAATAAGTATCCGCTACCAGGATTGATGATTTGTTTGACCAGCTGAGAGGAGCCGGAGTTTTCTCCAAGATTGATCTGAGATCGGGATACCATCAGTTGAAGATCCGATCAGAAGATATTTCGAAGACTGCATTCTCGTCAAGATACGGACATTATGAGTTTACTGTTATGTCCATTGAGTGCACGAAGCAGCGCCAAAGATATTTCATGAATATGATGAATAAGGTGTTCATGGAGTATTTGGACAAGTTTGTTGTTGTGTTCATAGATGATATTCTAATCTACTCCAAGGCAGGAGGATGAACATGCGAGAACACTTGAAGCGAGTTTTGGAAAGGCGAGAGCAGCGGCTCTTCGCCAAATTCAGTAAATGTGATTTTGGAAGGACAAGGTGGAGTTCCTCGGACATGTAATGACCGCATGAAGGAGTCACCAGATTGATCCAAGTAAAGTAGAAGGCGTGTTACATTGGGAGCGACCAAAGGCGTGACCAGATCCGGAGTTTCCTTGGAATGGCAGGTTACTACCGCCGCTTCATTGAAGGCTTTTCAACAATTGCGAGACCTCTTACGCAATTGCTGAAAAAGGAGAAGAAGTTTACATGGACGCCAGAGTGCGAGAAAGGATTCCAAGAACTAAAGACGAGGTTGACATCAGCACCAGTGTTGGTTCTGCCGAACGTCAATCAAAGCTTTGATATCTATTGTGATGCATCGCGCCAAGGACTTGGATGTGTGTTGATGCAGAACGGAAAGGTTGTTGCCTATGCATCAAGGCAGTTGAGGCCGCATGAGGAGAACTACCCGACACATGACCTAGAGTTAGCTGCCGTAGTGCATGCCTTGAAGATATGGCGTCACTATCTGATCGGGAACAGATGTGAAGTGTACACGGATCATAAGAGCCTTAAGTACATATTCACCCAGTCGGATCTGAATATGAGGCAAAGGAGATGGTTAGAGTTGATTAAGGATTACAATGTCGGAATCCATTATCATCCCGGAAAGGCTAATGTGGTGGCCGATGCCTTGAGTCGAAAAAGCCATACCGTGAATGTGTTGATAGCCACGAATCAGGATGAGCTATGCTAGGAATTTCAGAGAATGAAGATTGAGGTGGTACCTAGTGGATTCTTGGCCGCACTAGAAGTAAAGCCTACCCTAGAAGATCAGATTCGGGAAGGACAGAAGGATGATGACAAGATCCGCAGGATTAAATCCAAAATGGAGGAAGACAAGGCAAAGGACTTCAAGCTAGATGAGCAGGGCACGTTATGGATGAGGGATTGCATTTGTGTGCCAAACAGGAAGGAACTGAAGTAGTTGATTCTAGAAGAAGTTCATGACTCCAAGTACTCGATTCATCCTGGAAGTGCCAAGATGTATCAAGACTTGAAGGAGAGATTCTGGTGGCCGAGCATGAAGCGTGAAGTTGCCGAGCATGTTGCATTGTGCGACGTATGCCAGAGAGTCAAGGCAATGCATCAGAGACCAGCAGGATTGTTGCATTACGAAGATACCTGAGTGGAAGTGGGAGGAGATCGGAATGGATTTCATCACCGGTTTACCCAAGACTCAAGGGGGTTATGACTCCATATGGGTTATAGTGGATCGCTTGACCAAGGTCGCCCATTTTATTCCCGTGAAGACCACTTACTCGGGGGATAAGTTAGCAGAGTTGTATATGATCAAGATCGTCTGTTTGCACGAAGTGCCAAAGAGGATTGTATCGGACAGAGGTACTCAATTTACCTCAAGGTTCTAGAATAAGTTGCATGAAGCCATGGGAACCCGTTTGAACTTGATCTGACCTATCATCCACAGACGGATGGACAGACCGAAAGAATCAATCAGATTCTGGAAGATATGCTAAGAGCGTGTGCATTGGCTTATGCTACATCTTGGGATAAGAGCTTGTCGTATGCCGAGTTCAGTTACAATAATAGTTACCAGGCTAGTTTACAGATGTCACCTTTTGAGGCACTGTATGGACGACCCTGTCGGACGCCATTAAACTGGAATGAGGCCGTGGCGCCGTGTCTTGAGCCTGATATTCTTCAAGAAGTGAAGAAGCGGTGCCATGATTAGGGAAAGGTTGAAGATAGCCCAATCACGACAGAAGAGTTATGCTGACAATCGTCGCCGGGATTTGAGTTTTGAACCAGAAGACTTTGTATACCTCAGAGTTACGCCACTCAGAGGAGTTAAGAGATTCCATGCCAACGGAAAACTCGCGCCAAGATATGTTGGACCATTCAAGATTTTGAGCCGCAGAGGCGAAGTTGCTTACCAGCTGGAGTTGCATGATCGTTAGCGAGGAGTACATGGCGTGTTCCATGTGTCCCAGCTAAAGAAGTGTCTTCGAGTGCCAGATGAGCAAACACCCTTGGAGTCGATTGAACTGCAAGAGGATCTGACTTATAAGGAGCATCCCGTGAAGATTTTGGATACTATGGACCGAGAGACTAGAAATAAGTCAACCCGTTTCTGTAGAGTTCAGTGGAGCAACCATGAAGAAAGCGAAGCGACTTGGGAACGCGAAGAGGAATTGAGGAAAGAGTTTCCGAACCAACTCCTTAGTTAGCCTTAAATCTCAGGGACGAGATTCTATTAAGGGGGGAGGTTTGTAACACCCCAATTTTTGCTCTTCATGAAATTAAATATTAGTTTGCACATTTGTGAATTTTTGGAATTTTCTGGAATTAATTTGGATTTATTTGGATTTAATTTGAATTTATTCCATTTTGAAATAATTAAAGAATTTAACTTTGCAAATAAAATGTTGTTGGAAATATTTTATTTGAGTCCAAAATGTTCCAAAATATTTTCCAGAATTTTTCTGGAATTTTTAAAGTATTTTACTATTTTCTTGAATTAAATGAATTATTGGAAATTATTTTAAATATTAAATCGCTGGAAAATCGAGTCGGTCGAATTAATCTTGTTCATCAATAGGACCCAAACCAGTCGGACTCGAGTCCGACCGAGCCACATGACTCGGCCAACAGGCCCTAACCTTAATCGATCCGACCGTTGGATCGAGATCCAACGGTCGAATCAAGCGCGATCGATCCGATCGGATCCGATCGGTTCCGTTCACGCCGTGCGATCGGTAGATTGATCGGACACGTGGACGGTCGTGCGTCGTCGTCTCCGTCCGAATCGCCGCCGGACTCCGCCGCCGTGTGGGACTAGGGCTCCGTTCCGTGCGCGCATGCCGACGGCATTTAAGTACCGGGTGGTACCCCGAGGACCGCCGTGACCCCGCGCACTTTTTGCCTTAACCCACCGAGTTCTAGCCGCCGTAGGTTCGCCGGAATCGCACGCCGTAGTTGCGTGAAGCGCCGCCACGGTTTTTGTCTCGCCTCGCCATCGTCCGCCGTCCTCCGCCGCAGCCGAGCCCAGCCCCGAGTTCCCCAGGCCAAGGTGCACCCGTAGGTACAACCCATCTCGCCGGAGTAGCCCGCAAACGCCGACAGGTTCGTCGCCGTCTTCGCGTCCGGTGAGACAGCGCCGTCGCACAGCCATCGTTGCCCTCGAGCTCTCACCGCCGTCCGATCAAGATCCGAAGGTCCAGACGCGTCCACGTCATCTCACCGGTGAGATCTCATCCAAAAAAACTCAGATCTAATCTCCGCCGTTGGATCTAGATCCAACGGCCCCGGATCAACGCGTTCCCCCAAGCGCGTGAAACCAGGTCCAATACGGGCCGTTGATTTTCAAATCAGCGGCGAGATCTAACCACGCGTGTCGCGGAGGTCGCCGCGCTGTCGCGGGCCGCCCACGCAGCGTGCGTGTGGACGCCGACACGCCGGAGCCCGCATGTCGGCCCGACGGCCAAACCACACCATGGCGCCACGCCGGCGTCATGGCGAACCCTGCGTCGGGCCGCCACCCGGTAGTGTAGTGGCGTCGGCGATAGCGTCACCGATGGGTCCCACTGCCCGCAGTGGTGAGCCCGCCGACGCCAAGAATGACGTCACCCGAAGGGACCCACCGGTCAGCGACACGTGGAGCCGTGGACCGAGTCCACGGTAGACCCGAGCCAAACCATGGACCACGTCCATGAATCGGCTGACGTCGGCAGACCAATCAGAGGCTGCCACGTGTCACTGCTGGCGCAATAAATAATTTCCGAAAAAGAAAATGATTTAATAATTCGGTTTAATAATTGATTTGAATTTCAAAACTTCAAACGCTTATAACTTTTGCATTTTAACTCCGATTTGAACCATTCAAATTTCTAAAAATTCATAAAATTCAGATCTACTCAAATATGAATTTTATTTAATTTTTGGACTAAAGTGGTTCTCTGTAATATTATTTAATTGATTATTTAAACTTTAAATAATCATAACTCTTGTGTTTTAACTCCGATTCGAGCGATTCCAATTCCTAAAAATTCATAAAATTATGTTCTCTCTGTTTATGGATTTTATTTGGATGTTTGGACACTTTTTGCCTAGTGTTTATTCGTGTATTGCTATTTGCACGCTTTACGAGTAGACGTTGAAGTGCTGGAAGGATTCGAAGGAGAATTGTTGACCAGGAGCCACTCGGACCAAGAACAAGTACTTTTTGAAGGCAAGTTATGCTTTGACCATGTTGATCCCATTTTGAAACCTATTTTGGTTCAAATTATTGCATGCTAGTTTAAATTAGAAAATGCTCTACTTTATTATGGGTAATTAGATAAATGCCTAATTGCTGTATGACACCTTGATTACTTAAATATGTGCCATGACCCCTTGTCACCCTAGTTGTGGATTATTAGTTGGACATTACTAAATTGCCAACGTGGGTTTGTAGATCGTTGTAGTATATGGCTTAGAGCACGCTACGTGCTCATGACATGATTTTGGACACTCAAGCGTTAATATTGACTTAATGACATATTGAACCTGTTTTGGAAAGGTATCATGTGATGTTGATGGCACGTGGTGCATGGTAACCAGCGGGGTTTGATAAATAGCTTTTGGCCGCGGCATGTGGCAAGAATGATCAGTGGGCAGGTTGTGGCCTTTGGGAATGTTGTTTTGGTTCTTCGGGTAGTCTTGCCTGGTCACCCTAAGGACTTAACCTTGCAAGCCTTTGAACTGAGTCAATCTTGCAACCACATGTCCATAATGGGACGGACCTAGTTGATTAAGTTGCTAATAACGTACCTGTGGGACCTCGGAGGTCAACTACACCCTTTGTGTAAGTTATGCGGGGAGGCGTCTTGGGGCTGCGCCAGGTACCCATCTAACGGTTGGTTGGCCTAAACTTCGCCTTAGCTAAGGGAAGGGTTAGTGTGCAACAATCGGGAGGACCACTTGTCTTTGTTAGAAGTTTCCAAAGACTTTGTTACGGGAACTTCGCCTTTGTGGTGTTTGATTGTATCTTGTGGGTAAAGTGCATAACCTCAGTGAGTGTAAAATCTATTCGAATAGCCGTGTCATGGTATTGGACATCGCTGGGAATTACAGATCAAGGGTTAGATTTTCTCAAAAATAACTTGGTCTTGAAGGGTTGGGTTGGATTAATAATGATGTTGATAGAAATGTGGATTAGGATGGGAAAGATGTTTACTAAACCTTTGAAAAGTTATTTATGCTTTACTTGTTACTCTTGCTGAATCTACTTATGATACTTGCTAAATGCTCTTCTTGCAAAAAATACCTTGAGCCACTCCTTTGTATTAAGCCATGCATGTAGTATATTAGCTGCATTCTGTGCATGACTTGCTTGAGTACCAAGTACTCACCCTTGCCACAATACAACACAGTTGAAGAGGAGACTACACGGCTTTGGAGGAGGAGCTCCAAGAGGAACCGTCTACTTAGGAGCGAGCCGGTCAGGTTGCACTGTGGTATCTTTGGATGGCGCCACGAAGTTATCTTATTTTCCGCTGCTATTATTTCTCTCTTAATAAGTTTCGCCCTGCGTGGCGCATATTTGTAACTTGACCATAAGGTCGAGTAACCAATTTGACTATTTAATTAAAGTACTTTATTAGTATCAAGTGGTATGATTGTGATATTTACCGATATTAAGACTGTGTGCACTAGCGCGTTCCTGGACTAGTGCTGAATACACAGAGGGTCCGAATTTGCAAATTCGGGTCCCGACAGAGGTGGTATCAGAGCCATACTGACTGTAGGCTCACCCATAGTTAGATTGGTCGTAGAGAGGATAAAACCTATTTTCTAAAGCTAAAAGTTTGGCAAGACAAGAAATGACATCTCGACTCATCCCATTCTTTCTTTTCTTGTCTCTTGCTGAATTTTTCCTTACCTTGTCACGATTTAAAAATTCCGAGTTCTTACGTGAGCACTCTTGTGACAGATGGAGGGAGAGTTCAACTACGTCGATCTGGAGGTTGGTCACGCCGCGGAACTTTTGTGTATTCAGCACTAGTCCAGGATCACACTAGTGCACATAGTCTCAACATCGGTAAATATCACAATCATACACATCGGTAGTAATAAAGTACTTTAATTAAAATATCCAAACTGGTTGCTCGACCTTACGGTCAAGTTACAAGAGTACGCCACACAGGGCGAAAACTTATTAAGGAAATAAATTGCAGCGGAAATAAAGCATCAACGTGGCACCATCCCAGTATACCACATGCAACTGAATGGGCTCGCTCCCTAAGTAGACGGCTCCGCCTGAAGTTCTTCCTCCAAAGCTGGCGTCGCCTCTCCTTCAACTGACGTTGTATTGTGGCAAGAGTGAGTACTTGGTACTCAGCAAGTCATGCACAGAATGCAGCTAATATTCTATATGCATGGCTTAATACAAAGGATTGGCTAACTGGTACATTTGCAGTAAAAACAGCATTTAACGAGTAACATAAGTAGATTCAAAAGCATTAAAAGTAAAGATAATATCAATAACTTTTCCAGGATTTAAGTAAACACTTTTCCTTTCCCAATCCACATTTCCATCAACATCATCATTTAACCCAACCCCACTTTCCAAGTCCAAGTTGTTTTCATGAAGGTCTAACCCTTGACTGTAATCACCGAGCAATGTCCAATGACGCGGACACGGCTATTTGAATAGATTTTACACCCTGTAGAGGTTATGCACTTTACCCACAAGATACAGTCAAACACCACCAAGGCGAGTGATCGTAACAAAGCATTTTAGAGACCTCTAGCTGTACAAGTGAACCTCTCCGGCTTTTTTCATACACCATCCCTTCCCTTAACAGAGGCGAAGTATGGGACCGACATACCGTTGGACAGGCACCATGCCAAAGCACGGGTATGCTCCCCTTTCAAGCTACACAATAGATGTAGTTGACACCCTGAGGTATCACATGCAAGTTATTAGTAACTCACTCAACTAGGTCCGTCCCATTACGGACATGTGGTTGCACGCTTGACTTAGATCAAAGGCTTGCAAGGTTAAGTCCTTAGGATGACCAGGGCAAGACTACCCGAAGAACCAAAACGACATTCCCGGTGCCAATCATGGCCCACCATATCATTCTTGCCACTTGCCCCGGTCTAAATCTATTTATCAAACTCAGTTTATTACCATGCACCATGTGCCATCAACAATCACAACACATGATACTTCTCAAAACACTTCACCTTTGAAGCCCTCGGGTACTTCAACGTCTACTCGTAACGCGTGCAAATAACAATAAATAAATAAAACAGTACATAAACATTGCCCAGAAGTTCAAGAAAAGTCCATAAATAGAAAGGTCATAATTTTATAAATTTTTAGAAATTTGAATCGCCCAAATCGGAGTTAAAATGCAAAAGTTAACATTGTTTAAAGTTTAAAGAATCTACTAATTAATTATAAACAGTAAAAATTTCACGTTCAAAAATTAATTAAAATTCATATTTGAGTAAATTTCAATTTTATAAAAATTTAGAAATTGCAATCGTTCAAATCGGAGGTGAAACGCAAAAGTTATAAGTGTTTGAAGTTTGAAAATGCATTTAAAAGAATAAATTGAATTAATCCATTTATTTTTCTATTGAAAAACCCGATTATGACGTTAGCATGACGTCAGCGTGGAAATTCAATTTCCACTGAATTATTTTTCTAGTGAAAAATTGAATTATTGCTTAATCATGACGTCAGCCGGTCCATGGACTCGGTCCACGGGCGCATGTGACACTGACATGTGGGACCCACTCGGATGACGTCAGCTCTGATGTCATCGCGCTCGGGCGAACAGGCTGACACGCGGGCCCCCACCGTGATGTCAGCGGTGACGCCATGGTGCGGTTCGACCCGGTCGCTGACACGCGGGCCCGGCGTGTCAGTGACACGCTCGTACGCACGTGCGCACGGTGCGACGCGGCCAGGGTACACATGGCTTAATCTTGGCCGTTGCTTTGAAAATCGACGGCGCGGATCGGATCTAAGGTTCACGCGTTTGGCTTAACGCGGCTTGATCTCCACCATTCGATCCCGATCGAACGGTTGAAATTACATCTAACGCTACCACGCGGCTAACCCTAACCGCACGATCTAGATATAACGGCTGCAATGCACCCAAGCACGGTGCGGCTCACGACTGCGTGGATTACTCCCGACCGTTGGATCTAGATCCAACGGTCTAGATCTAATCTGGGTTTCTACAGGGTGAGGCGCACGTGAATTCACTGTGACGGTCAGATCTTGATCGGACGTTGGAGAAGCTTCGCGGCTGCGATGGCGTTGCGGTGGCGTTGCTCTGCAGGAGTCGGGGAAGACCACCAAGCCCACGGCGCGCCCGTGGGTTTTCGGCGAGGTGAATGGTGTGGTCCGATGCGCCCTGTCCTTGCGGTCCCAGATCCGGGCTTCAACATGGCGGAGGCGGCTTGACGGCGGCGGCACGCGCAAGAAACCGAAGAGGAGCCCTAATCCAACTACGACGAGCAATTGCGCGGGCGTGGCGACGGCTCAAGCGAAAAGGATCAGAGCAAACGGTGCGCAAGGGAAAGAAGATCACGGCGGTAGGGTCGCTTCCCTAAATAGGGCCTCGACGTCCGCGATAAACGCGAAACCCTAACGAACTCGGTAGCGGCGCGGCGGAGGAGTCCGACCCGGACTCGGGCGGAGATGAAGGCGGACAGCCGTCCACGCGTCCGGATCCGACGGCTCGGACTCGCGCCTGTCGCGACGAGCCGACCATTGGATCCGACCAGCGGTGCAGCGTCGCGCCACGCCGTGGCTTTGCCACTGGCCGTTGGATCTCAATCCGACGGCTTCGCCGCGCCGCGTATTTCGGTGCGGCGATCGGCTCGGTTCGGACTTGGGTCCGACTTCGGACTCGAGTCGACTGGTCGTCGCATCAAACTCTGGCAGATAGATTTTCCAGCGATTAAATAATTTAATTAATTTCTATAAATTCAAATAAATCGAGAAAAATAGCAAATAAATCAGAAAAATTCTGGAAATTACTTTGAAACATTTTGGACTTTTATTTGTAACTTTTAATTCTTTAATTATTTCAAAAAGGAATAAATTCAAATTAAATCCAATTAAATCCAAATAAATTCTAGAAAATTCCAAAAATTCTCGAAAATGCCAAATTTCATTTAAAATCATGAAAATTAAAAATTGGGGTGTTACAAGCCCTCATACCACGGTCGCCCAGACTCAAGAAAAGTGGCGACTGCCTCAAGCCACCATACCTCTACGACGCCCCGGTACAACAACTACTCGAAGCACCGAGAAGATCTCCGAGATCGTATTTGTAGGATCGAAGTATACAAATATAGCAATCAGAGGGGGGTGAATAATTGTGCGGAAGCTAAAACCAAATTTTTGATCTATTAAAAAATCACACCAAAACGGAACCAAATAACTACCTCGTATTCGACAAAAATAGATTGACAAACATTCGGTAAAACAAGAATTCCTGAAGGTCAAATAGTCGGATTGATCTAAAATTTGGACACAAGAAACTAGATTCCAATACGAATTGAACCCAAAGAGAATCAGCTCAATCGGACTTACGGATCAAAAGTTATGAACCTCGCAAGCTTGCTGTGACAGAAGATGACGAGAATTGATCTAACCAAAACTTAAAGATTAAACAAGAACGACAAAGGATTAATGAACTAAACTTTGAGGAACCCTAAATCAATACCCTAGAAAGGTTTTTGATGGATAAAATCAAGATGAAACTCAAGGAACAAAAACCAATCTAGAACCAGAACAAGCGTGCAAACAAGAACTAAAACAGGAAACACTGTAGCAACGTGGTTACTGTAGCATGCAAGTATCTGGAAGAATTGATCTTTATTTCTTTTGTCTAAAGTACTCCCATCAAAAGAGTATAAACCCTAAAACAGAGCTCTAAGCTCTCAATATCTGGATGTCATAAACAGGAGGCGCCTCCCCCAATTTAAACAGAGCAAACACATAGAGTCCAGAATACAATTCCTACTCCTAATCCTAGAAGGATTCCTACTCCTAATCCTAGAAGGAGTATGTATTCAACACAACTCCACTTGGCCCAACCTGGACAAATACAGCTCTTGCACGCGTATGGCAACCAAGCCATACTCACGTGACTAACAACTCTTGCACGCGTATGACCACCATGCCATACTCACGTGACTAACCATTCTTCATGTGCCCAAACGTCCCGCATGACATCCTTGACCACCAAGACCTCGATTCCTTCCTGAATCTAGTCTCGAACCTCAGTTCCTCAATGAACCTAGTTCCGGTCCCGTCATCGACCACGTTCGCCCTCGAGCAACACCTGCACATGAACAAACCACAAAAAGATTCCAGACACAAGTCCGCGAATTGACTCAACATTAGTCCACGCAAATACTCACACGAGCATTGCATAAATTCAAAACATGCATTATGAAATTCAAACAAATTTCATAACCACATATCAATCACCAAACAATTTTCAAAATCACAAAAATCAACCTCGAGCAAAAAACCATTCACGACGGACCAAACAATGGTCCGGCGCACAAAGGAGTCAAAACCCTAGAAAAAGCATTCACGCCGGACGAAACATCAGTCCGGCGCAGCTCACGACAGACCAAATATTTGGCCGGCGTACATGCGAAAGTCTCGGTTCAATTCAAAGCAAACATGTTCACGACGGACCAAGAATTTGGTCCAGCGTGTATGGTCCGGCATAACATAGAAGCTTATTGTTTTTCAACAAATTTGGTTCGGCACAAAATTTTTAAAAACATGTTCACGGCGGACTAAAGAAAAGCGGTCCAGCGTACATGCGAAATCAAGGTCCGGCCCCAACTGAGAAAACTTGGTCAGGCGCTTAAGAGCAAATTTTGGTCCGGCGCAGATGCCGTTCACCACGGACCAAAAGTTTGGTCCGGCGCAAGCGGTCCGACGTAAACTGGAAACTTACTGTTTTCTGAAACTTTTGTCCGGCGCTAATGCGAAACTTACTGTTTTCGAGAATTTGGTCCGGCGCAAGAAGAGAAACACATGCACATGCACAAAACACATCCTGCAAATCCAATACTAAGCCAAGTTTTCAGCACATGATTTCACAATCTCCCCCTTGATGAAAACATTGGCAACACCACTTAGAATTGAACATTTGGCATTCACTTCACAAAAGATTTTGAAATCCAAATGATTAAAATCAAAAACCAAAGTGAGAAAACACAGAAACTCCCCCTTTGACCAAAATTCAAAGTAACAAGCTCTCCCTAAGTGAAAATACGAAAAATGTCCCCCTAAGAAGGAAAATGTGTGTGAATGTGCAATGTGCCCAAAAATTCCAAACTTCTCCCAAAATTCTCAAAATTCCAAAAACTTCTCCCCCTTTTTCCTTAAACTTCTTTCCCTTTGACAATGGATTCATCAAGAGTACAAAAGAGAGAACAACATGTTCAAATTTTTTCCTGTAGCAATGATTTCACAACGAGAAACAAAGGAGTGCCAAGATAGGAAAAGATGAGCTCATTCGATCATATAACCTTATATATCACATAGTAGGCAAAATACATGAACTTGATGTGATTTTAACAAGTTAGGAAATGACATGCATCTCAACCTTAGTTCAGTCAACTATAGCCAAGTACTAAGCAAGACCTTAGCAGAAAAAAAAGCAAGGCTCAAAACTGAAGCAACTAACAACTCAGGGCGAGCAAGTAGTTTCAACTCCAATCTAGTAGACCAATTTAATCTTTAAACAATAAATTGCATGTGGCATGCTTGAAGCATACTTCTTTTATTTCCTTGGAGTGGCATGCTTGAAGCATACATCTTATCTTGAGGGAATGGCATGCTTGAAGCATACATCTTATCTTTTTAGGGAGAGCATGCCTGAAGCACATAACTTGAGGCTTTTGCTTTCAACAATCCTTTTTTTTACTGGTTCCCTTTTCTTTTTCTTTTCTTTGATTGTAAACATGCAAAAGAGATTAAAAGGTCTTATGAAAGAGTAAAGCTGAAAACACACTTGCTCCATAGCCCAAATTTGTCAAGAAGATTCAATATCAAGCCTAGAAGCGTAAGATATCACAGAGTATTTAGCTATAGGCAATTAGTCCAAAGAATTCCGCAATGTCATTTTTAGTTCAAGTGAGACAATTTAGATTATCATATATTATCTCAATTACATAATATATAAAGAAATATGATAAAGTAAGCTCATCAAGTGAAAGAACTTGGCAAGGAAACTGCCCCTCAAAATAAACCCATTGGATGAACAATCCCAAGTTCTTCCCGAATAAAAGCAAAACGAGAAGAAGACAAAGGTTTTGTGAAAATGTCTGCCAATTGATGTTCAGTATCCACATGGTGAAGCACAATATTTCCTTTTTCTACATGATCTCTAAGAAAGTGAAATCTGATGTCAATATGTTTTGTCCTTGAATGTTGCACAGGGTTCTTAGCAATGCAAATTGCACTAGTGTTATCACACAAAAGAAGAACACTATCCAAATTAACCCCACAATCTTTAAGTGTAGCTACTATCCAAAGAATTTGAGAACAACAACTAGCAGCAGCCACATATTCAGATTCAGTAGTTGATTGTGCAACAGAAGATTGTTTTCTAGATGACCATGCAATAAGAGAATTGCCCAAGAAATGACATGTACCAGATGTACTTTTTCTATCAATTCTACATCCTCCAAAATCAGCATCAGAAAAAGCTCTTAAACTAATGCATGAGGAAGCAGAAAGCCAAATGCCAAAATCTTGAGTACCATGGAGATACTTGAAAATTCGCTTGACAGCTTGTCGATGTGAAGCACATGGGGAAGCTTGAAAATGAGCACACAATCACACAGCAAGTTGTATATCCGACCTTGATGCAGTGAGGTACAAAAGTGAACCTATCATGCTTCTATATTCCTTTTAATCAACTGGCTCACCATCTTCATCCGGATGAAGTGTGCAAGTGCTTTCCATGGGTGTCATGATCGGCTTGCTGTTTTTCATCCCAAACCGATGTAGCAAGTCTTTTGTGCATTTGCTTTGATGCACAAAATTACCATCCTTCGTTTGCTTGATTTGTAGTCCCAAAAAATATGACAACTCACCCATTATACTCATCTCAAATTCCTTCTTCATGGTTTCTGAAAACTTAGTCACTAAAACATGAGAGGAGCCACCAAAGATAATATCATCAACATAAATCTGAACGAACAGTTGATCATTGCCTTGCTTGAGTAAAAAGAGAGTTTTGTCAACTTTTCCCATTGAAAACCCCTTTTCAAGTAAAAAGGTTTTTAGCCTATCATATCATGCTCTAGGGGCTTATTTCAAACCATACAAAGCTTTTGACAATTTGAACACATGATCTGGAAACTTTGGATTTTCAAAACCAGGTGGTTGCTTGACATAAACCTCCTTATTTATGTAGCCATTAAGAAAAGCACTTTTCACATCCATTTGATACAATCTAAAACCTTTAGATGCAGCAAATGCTAAAAGGATTCTAATGGCTTCAATTCTAGCAACAGGAGCAAAAGTTTCATCAAAATCTAGGCCTTCAATTTGAGTAAAACCTTGAGCAACCAATCTAGCCTTGTTTCTAACAACAACACCATCCTCACTTTGTTTATTTTTGAAAACCCATCTTGTTCCAATAACATTAAAATCAGGAGGAGATGAGACTAGTTTCCAAACTTTATTTCGTTCAAAATTCTCTAATTCTTCATGCATGGCATTGATCCAAGATTCGTCAGAAAATGCATGAGATATATCTTTGGGTTCAAAAGAAGCAACTAAAGCAGAATGAGCATGAGTATCAGAATGAATAAACCTGGATCGGGTGATTCTCTCATTTAGGTCTCCAATCATTTGTTCAGATGGATGCATTTTCTGAATGTGCAAGGGAGCTTTGGCTTTTGAAACTTCTTCTTCTTCTTCTTCATTTTCAGGATGTACAGATGATATTGTAGCTTGAGGATGGTTAGTTGTAGGTGATGTAGTAGTAGGTGCCAAAGGTGCTACAGCTTGTTGTGCATTAGGAAGAGTCAAGACCTCATCTTCAACATCAACATCATCATTGTCTTTAAAGATTTTCTCCTCCTGAACATATGCATGTGTACCTACATCACTTAGACTAGTGCTTGGACTAGCCTCATCAAAAGTAACTTCACAGGTTTCTAGAATTTTGTTAGTTTCCAAAACAAGCACACGGTAACCACAAGTATGAGCAGGATATCCAAGAAAAATATCACTCATTGATCTAGCTTCAAATTTATCAAGATTTTCAGATTTCAAGACAAAGCATTTGCATCCAAAAACTCGAAAGTGAGAAACAGAAGGTCTATGTCCAGACCGAAGCTCATATGGAGTCTTACCCAATTTTGATCTCAAAAACACACGGTTTGAAACATAGCATGCAGTTGAAATTGCTTCAACCCAAAATTTCCTAGGAGTATGATGTTCATCTAGCAAGGTTCTAGCCATCTCAACCAATGTTCTGTTTTTCCTTTACAATACACCATTTTGTTGAGCACTTTAGGTGATGAAAATTGATGATCAATTCCTTTTTCAGCACAAAAGTGATTCAAAGAAGAATTTTTAAACTCAGTTCCATTATCACTTCGAATAGCTCTAAGAACTCCTGGATGATCAACAGAAAGCCTAAGAACAAGACTTCTAAAATGACTAAAAGTGTCATCCTTAGATGCCATAAAGTACACCCAAGAATATCTAGAGAAATCATCAACAATAACAAGCACATACCATTTGCCTCCAAAAGATTGAACTTGAGATGGTCCAACCGTGTCAAGATGTAGTAGTTGTCCTAGAGCGTTTGTCATCACCATGGTAAGAGGTGGATGTAAACCTGCAATCATCTTACCATGTCTACAAGAAGAGCACACTAGATTGCTATCACCTTTAAGCTTAGGCAAACCACGTATGAGATCTAATCCACTTACACGAGTAAGATGATCAAAACCAACATGACCAAGTCTACGATGCCAAAAGAATAAATCTTTAGAAATATTAGCAACTAGACACCTATGCTTAGAAGAAGGTGATACATCAAAGTCAGCTTTAAATACTCTTCCAAAGCGTGAAATCCTAAAAACAAGGTCACTTGAAGCATCTAACACTTTGCATTCATTTTTGTTAAAGCTTATTTCAAGATCTTCATCAATCATTTGTCAGACTGAAAGCAAGTTATATTTCAAGTTTTCAACCAAAGCCACATCCTTGAACATAGACTTGTCATTCATCTTTACTGTACCTTTTGCCACAACAGAAGAGAAAGAAGCATCTCCAAAGGTAACACTTTCAGCACGAGATGCACGAGTGAGGGAGGAGAACCAATTTTTATCACCGGACATGTGACGTGAGCATCCGGAATCCACTAGCCATATGTTCTCCTTCCTCGCGCGAGAAGCCTCATTAAAGTCGCTGTCATGATCATCCTTGGTGAAGCTATCCTTGCTGCTTGCCATGAGACACAACCCCATCAAATCATGCTTACTTGGAGTTGCATCATCCTCGCTGCTCTCCGAATCCACATCGCTTAAATTGACTTGTTCAAGAGCGTATAGAACTCGGTGGACAACTTTGCGGTTGATGAAGTTCTTCTTCTTCTTATCACTTGGAGAACTTCTTCTTTTCTTTTCTTCTGTCGTTGTCCTTCTCCTCCCTTGATGCTTTTCCTGCAAGTTTAGGACAATTTGTGCGAATGTGGTTGAGGTCACCACACTCATAGCATCTTGGAGGGCTACCACCAACTCTCTTCCTCATTCTCACATTCTGCAAAGCTTTGTTAAAGCGAGAAGAGAGTAGTGCCAGATCTTCTTCAGGAAATTCTTCAATTTGCTCATCTATTAAAGAAGACAAGGAGGACAAAGCAAATCTAGAAGAAGAATTTGCATATGGCATGTTAGGATTAGAGATCAAAGCAATTGATTTAACATTACCCTTCCTAGCAAGAACATCTAACTCATGAGTTTTCAACTTAGAATAAAGAACATATAAAGTAAGTGTACTCATGACAGTTGATTCTCTAATGAATGTTACTTTCATCTCCCAAATAGACATGTCTAATGCACCAAGCAATTATCTAGCATTAGCAGCAGCATCAAAGCTAACTCCAACAGCACGCAAATTGCTAAGAATTTTATTAAAGCGTGCAAAGAATTCATCTAGCGACTCACCAGGCTACATCTCAAATCGCATGTATTCCTTTTTGTAAAGATCTTGACGAACCTCTTTGATAGTGTTAGAACCCCCATGGTAATCACAAAGAGATTTCCATACCTCATATGCGGATTTGAGATGGATCACACGGTCAAAGTCGCTGCGTCCCAAGCCTTCGATGATCAAGTTGCGTGCCTTGCTATTTGCTTCAACATGTGCACGATTTCCGTCATTGACGTTGTCGTTCTCAAGGACTTGATAGGGCTTGTAAACCTTCTCCCAAATTGTGAAGCCCTGTGCTTGGATGAACACCTCCATCTTGGCCTTCCAAAACTAAAAATCAACACCATCAAACACACACGGTTTTGTCGAATAACGATCCATTAATCTAATCACTGGTTAAGATAGATTAGAAAAACCTTGCTCTGATACCACTTGTAGGATCGAAGTATACAAATATAGCAATCAGAGGGGGGTGAATGATTATGCGGAAGCTAAAACCAAATTTTTGATCTATTAAAAAAATCACCCCAAAACGGAACCAAATAACTGCCTCGTATTTGACAAAAATATATTAATAGATGTTCGGTAAAACATGAATTCTTAGAGATCCAACAGTCAGATCGATCTGAAATTTGGACACAAGAAACTATATTCCAATACGAATTGAACCCAAAAAGAATCAACTCGATCGTACTTACGGATCAAAAGTTATGAACCTTGCAAGCTTGCTGTGACACAAGATGATGAGAATTGATCTAATCAAAACTTCAAGATTAAATAAGAACGCCAAAGGATTAATCAACTAAACTTTGAGGAACCCTAAATCAATACCTTAAAAAGGTTTTTGATGGATCAAATCAAGATAAAACTCAAGGAACAAAAACCAATCTAGAACCAGAACAAGCATGCAAACAAGAACCAAAACAGGAAACACTGTAGCAACGTGGTTACTGTAGCACGCAAGGATCTGGAAGAATTGATCTTTATTTTTTTGTCTAAAGTACTCCCATCAAAAGAGTACAAACCCTAAAACAAAGCTCTAAGCTCTCAATGTCTGGATTGCATAAACAGGAGGCGCCTCCCCCTTTTTATACAGAGCAACCACATATAGTCCTGAATACAATTCCTACTCCTAATCCTAGAAGGAGTCCCACTCCTAATCCTAGAAGGAGTATGTATTCAACACAACTCCACTTGGCCCAACCTGGCCAAATACAGCTCATGCACGCATATGGCAACCCAGCCATACTCACGTGACTAACAACTCTTGCACGCGTATGACCACCATGCCATACTCACGTGACTAACCATTCTTCATGTGCACCGTCCTCTAGCCCGAATGTCCCGCATGACATCCTTGACCACCAATACCTCGATTCCTCCCTGAATCTAGTCTCGAACCTCAATTCCTCAATGAACCAAGTTCCGGTCTCGTCATCGACCATGTTCGCCCTCGAGCAACACCTGAACAAACCACAAAACGATTCCGAGCAAAAGTCCGCGACTTGACTCACATTAGTCCATGCAAATACTCACATGAGCATTGCATAAATTCAAAATAAGCATTATGAAATTCAAACAAATTTCATAACCACAGATCAATCACCAAACAATTTTCAAAATCACAAAAATCAACCTCGAGCAAAAAACCATTCATGACGGACCAAACAATGGTCCGGCGCACAAAGGAGTCAAAACCCTAGAAACATTGGTCCGGCGCGGCTCACGATGGACCAAATATTTGGTCCGGTGTACATGCGAAAGTCTCAGTTCAATTCAAAGCAAACATGTTCACGACGGACCAAGAATTTAGTCCGGCGTAACATAGAAGCTTACTGTTTTTCAACAAATTTGGTCCGGCACAAAAGCTTTAAAAACATGTTCATGGTGGACTAAAGAAAAGCGATCCAGCGTACATGCGAAATCAAGGTCCGGCCCCAACTGAGAAAACTTGGTTCGGCGCTTAAGAGCAAATTTTGATCCGGCGTAGATGCCGTTCACCACGGACCAAAAGTTTGGTCCGGCGTAAAATGGGAATTTACTGTTTTTTGAAACTTTGGTCCGGCGCTAATGCGAAACTTACTGTTTTCGATAATTTGGTCCGGCGCATGAAGAGAAACACATGCACATGCACAAAACACATCCTGCAAATCCAATAGTAAGCCAATTTTTCAGCACATGATTTCACAGTATTCCCCACAACCGGCGGGATTTATGCCTCGTACTACGTGACCAACGGGAAGAAGAAGCCTACGAAGAATGATAAAGGAGGAGTTTCACTCCACGAGGACGGTAGAGTGAATCCTCGCGACCGGTAGGCCATTCACCGGTAAGAGCCAGAAGCCCTCGACTGGAGGGGAGATGTCACCAGCGGTAGACAATGCCTGATGACATCGATGAGGGATGCCAGGCCTTTACTCCAGAGCTTCGAGCTGTCAGATGGCCGGACAAGTTCAAGCCGAGGACCGTCGAAAAATACTCCGGTAAGATTAACCCTATTGAGTGGCTGCAAATCTACACCATTGTCATGAGGGAGGCCGGCGAGAACAAGAAGGTGATGGCCAACTACTTGCTCACTACACTTGATGGTGCAACAAGGTCCTGGCTACTCAACCTCCCACCTCAGTCCATCCTCATGGGCCGAGCTATGAGCACAGTTCATTGCCAATTTCCAAGGCACGTACGAACGCCCTAGGACCCACAGCGACTTGCATCGGGTGATTCAAGAACCCGCCAAGTCGTTGTGTGACTTCATCAAGCGCTTCAGCAACAAGTGCAATCTGATCCCTGACATCGCCGATGATGCTATGATAATGGCATTCGAGAACAAAGTCAAGGACCGTGAGCTTAAAGGGAAGCTCGCTACCCGAAAGATCCAAACCACTCTTGATTTGTTCGAGTTGGCGGATAAGTACACCATCCTTGCTGAGGCCCGCGACTTCCTCGACAGCCCCAAGTCCGAGAACGACAAGCCCGAGTCATCCAAGCAAGGGGCTAAGAAGAACAAGAGCCACAACGAAAAACAGAAGAGCGATTCTACCGTGGCCACGGTCGACAGGAGCAAAGCACGAAACACCAGCGACAACAAAGGCCAGAGCTGCGGAGGCAAGAAGTACTGCCATGTCCACCATAAAGACAAGCATGACTTCGACGAGTGCCAGGTTATTGGCAAGAAGGTCGAGGAAAAGCTAAGGGTTGCTCTCGCCGAACGCGGCATCGAGCAAATTAAGGAAAATGCCAACAAAGATGAGCTCGAGTACCATGAAGCCGAGCACAAGGTGGCCCATATCTTCAGAGGATCCGCCACATATGAGTCCGAACGACAGTACAAGGCAGTCGAAAAGGAGGTTGGTTTGATCACTCCACCTTTTCCCCGATTTCTCAAATGGTTGGAGGTACCAATCACCTTTGACCAGCGAGATCACCCAGCTGTGATCCCCAAACCGGGTTGATACCCTGTGGTGGTTGAGCCCACCATACTCAATATCTGAGTGGCATGAGCCCTAGTCAATGGAGGAAGTTTGCTGAACCTCATCTTCGCCAAAACTTTGGATAAGATGGGCGTTTCCCGAACAAAGATCAAAGCCAGAGCAGAACCTTTCCACGGCATAACTCCGCATTCATCGTCGATGCCGCTCGGATAGATCGAGCTACCAGTCATGTTTGGCACGCCAGAGAATTTCCGTACCGAAGAGATCCTCTTCGATGTTGCGGACATTGAAACCGCGTACAATGTGATCTTGGGTTGCCCCATTCTTTCTAATTTGAAAATCGGTCACTACCTGTCAGGGTTTTATTACTTTTAGAAAAAGGCTAACAAGTTGGGCCAAGTTGTCATTGACACAAACCTAAAAACTGGTTTTAAACATAAACTAGTTTAACTAACCTATTGGGCCCACATGTCAAAGACACATAAACTTAACCAAGGCTAATTAACTAATCTTAATTAGTCGGTAAACTCTAGGTCCCACTCATCAGAGAGACATAACAAGGAGGAACGCTAGGAACAAGGAGTAACGCTAGGTGCCACGATCTAGCTCGCTTCCGAGCTCACCAATAATGAGGCAATGGTGGAATGGCATGGGTGAGCTTGGGAATTGAATGGGGAGAACATGATGAAGCTCATGCTGGCCGAAGAGATGGATGGAGGCGGCGGCATGATGGAGTTGAGCATCGTGGCCTCTTGGTTTGGTGAAGGACAAGACAAAGGAGTGCGAGATGATGAGACCGGGTCATCCCATGAGACAGTGGGCACCGAGGTGAAACTGTAAGAGTTGGCTCGAGGGCCAGTGGTCATCAAAACAGTGTCAGTGGCAATGAAGAGTGGCGGCAGAATAGGGGTAGCGGCATTGATGGCATAAACAGCTAGGCTGAGCAAAAATAAGTAGCACATAATCAACAAAAATCTATTGAGGGCCTTTGAAGAGGAGAGAAACATGCGCAATGTGACATGGATGTCGAGGCTAGAATTCACCAGGAAGGACGTAGCCTTGGAGGAGCATGACGGGGAGCACACACCAAAGCTCAGGACGACGACGACATTTTGAGCTACTCGGTGAAGGAGAGAGACCTCAACAGGCAAAATAGGAGCAACGAGCTTGGAGAGGAAAAGAGACGCACTCGGCTTGGATTTTAACAATGAGATAGAGATGCTATGCTCATCAGGAACTCATAGTTGCATAGGGAGAAAGCATGGTAACTTGTAGGGGTGAAAACGGTACGGAAATTTTCTGACCGTTCCGAAGAAAAACGGAAACGGAATCGGAAAGTTTCGGTACGGAAACAGAAACGAAAAATTATTTTCGGAATCGCAAAAGGAATCGGGAGAGTCAGTTCCGACGAAAACGGAAACGGAACGGAAATTCTGTATATAACTAATCGGAAATTCTGATTAAAGCCCAAGCAGTGATCCACCGTTTGGGCCTTCGGTGATTCGATGAGTAGGGCCAACTGCCCAAGACACCCCATTATCACTAGCAGCTGCCAGAAGCTAGCGCCCAGTCATTTCCACTCCAACCCTAGACTCAATCTGCTACTCCACGGCACCGCGCCGCCGCCCCCGACGACCCGACCGACGCCCCTCCACGGTGTCGCCCTCGACCGGCGCCCCTTCAACGCCCCCTCGACCGGCGCCCCTTCAACGCGACAACGCCCCCCGACCGGCGCTCCTCCCCCGCGCCCTCGACCAACGCCGCCCCCTGAACGGCGCTCCTCCACCGAGCCCTCGACCGGCGCCACCCCCCGATTGGCGCTCCTCCACCACGCCTTCAACCGGCGCCCCTCTGTCCAACGCGCCCCCAGACCAGCGCCCCTCCACGGCCGCACGGCGTCGCCCCAGACCGTAAGTAGGTTGCTTTGGAAATGCTAATTTCCTCCAGGATGGCGGATGCTTTGGAGAAGTGTGGCATAAAGATCGGTTCTTGGATCTGTGGATTTACTGGGAAATGTTTATTTTTCTTGGCATTCTGTCCGTGAAAACACAATATACATATGATGGTCAGTTAGTGTTGGCATATGATGTTTTGCCCTGGCAATGTAGCAAGAATATGAACCCAATTTGCTATTTTTAGTATAGATTAGAAAACATATGTGGGCATGTTAGTGTTGGTTCATTGTTGGTTGTTAATGGAAGACGATTTCCAGGATGGCAGACTTTGGAATGCTAGGCATCCATGTGGGACCCGGTTGATCTGAATACGGAACATTGCAGGTTGCAGCAATGTGTCTTTGAATTCCCCTCCTTGATATGAAAGTATCTGCTTTTCTAGTTCTCTGAGAAGCAGAAATGGATGAATTTGGTACAGAGCACAAATGATTTTCTAGTACTTTGCATCATTCTCATCTGATCTTAGTAAATTGCAGGTTGGGGCATATTGAGGATGCTCAGAAGCCCCTTTTTCTTGTAGTTTTTGCTTGTCAAATGTGTCATTGACATCCCACCTTGATGTCCATAAGGGGAAAATCTATCTTGCAAGTATCTTACTAGTATTTATCTGTTGTTTTGTTAATCTATATAGTATTACTAAACACTAATATTGGCTAATGCTATTAAAATGTTGTTACGTGTAACTACTATACCATTTTAAAAAGTTGGTATGTTTGGAACTTTGGATAGATCATGTACTAGTGTATTACGTCTTTATGGAATTTTCCGCTTTCGTTTCCGATACTATCCGTTCCCGGCATTTCCGATTTCATTTCCGCTACCGAAAAAGAATATGAAAACAGAAACGAAACAACTATTTATCAACCATTTCCGTACCGTTTTCGCCCTAGTAACTTGGGCGGCGATGCATAGGGAGGATGTCTGAGCACGATTGTTTGCTGTGGGCGCACAGAAAAATAGTGGGTAGTCAGATCATTGACCACAGGCGCTTCAGGAGGCTAGGGCTCCTCTCTCATGGTATGCATGTGCACTGGAGGACGACGCTTGATGAGTGGGGCCAACTGTCAGTGACGTAGGGAGAAGCGCAAAGAAAAGGTGCAGGAGAAATGGTGGACGGAAAGCGGCTTAGGGACGACGGTGCATGAGCCAGATTGGGCAAGAATAGGGTTGGCCCAGGCCAATAGGAGAGAGAAAGGCCCATAGACTGAAACGAATTTTTAAAACATTCTTCCAATTAAATTACTTACAGAAATTCAGTTTAGATTTGCAAAATTGGCAAAGTAACTTCACAAATTATTAAAAAATTTGGAGAGGCACTTTATATTATCTAGAATCAAAATAAATTATTTCAAAGTTCTGCTAATGTTTTAATAAATCTTTAAAATTCAAAAACAGTGACTGGAATATAGGAAAATAATTTCCCTTTAAGCTGAAAATTTTGAAAATTCATGGTAAATGCAGGAAAATATTTTGGCAACTCAATAAATAAGTTGTAGGAAATTTGGGACGTTACAACTAATTTTTTTGCATTTAAATTAATAAGAAAATATTTTCAAAATTAGTTTTGTGTTCATGGGCTGAATCCTTCTCTGTTGGCCGGTCTGTTCCTATTTCGGCCTAAGCTAGGCCATGTGCCATCCCTTCTCAGCCGCCTCGATCTACCCCTCCACTTCCCTCGTGCAAAGAGGTCTTCGCGCTTACACTTCGATCTCCCCCGCTTCCCCGCACTCGCTCATAGCTAGCCCCGCTCGTCAGCTGTCATGCATCTTCCCTATAGCACCTATGGTTTTTGACCTATTATTGTCTATTTCCGTATTGTCTCCTTCATCAAGCTTTCCTGCAACAAGACCATTATCCCAGCTGGCTCCACTGCGTGCTCTCTGCCGTGCTTCGCCGTCACTAGCTATGCCTATTCTGAAGGAGGAAGCTAGTTTCGTATTTCTGCTCGAGAGGTAGCTAGCCAGATTCGGGAAAACAATAAGATAAAGATAGCTAGAGAAGTTATAACCTACGTACTATATATACCGGTCCATTATCCTAGAAAAGTCTCAGCCTCGAAGCTTTAGCTGCATCAAAAATAGCCTCCCGAGTTTAAGAAATCACCAACCGACGGCATTCCACTGGCCGAGAAATCTGGTAATCGCTAGTACTAGACGATAAAATTTCCCTTGACTTGACTACCAGGTGGACCCAAGTGATACTCATGGAAGTTTAGAGATAACCTAGCTAAATTGATTACAGACCTAAGCAACAAAACTGGACAATTTCAAGGGCTCTCAGTGCAACTTACCCTTCAATAAATATCTCATAGTGCAAAGATATACATAATACTTACGTCTTTTAATAGTTAATCCGATGGCAAACCCTGTGTTCAACAGTACAATAAATATAATCAGTGCTCCAACTGACTATTAGCCGGACCGCCACACCTAGCGCGGTCGGATCCTAGGTCAGGCCCGACCCGAGCAGCAGGCCAAGGTCTCTTGGGTCATCTCCCCTCAAAAAGCTAGCTCAATGAGGGGGTGCTCCCTCACCCTTATAAACCATGCTCAAGCCCTCTCAACAACCAATGTGGGACTATTCCAACACTGACATCCAATAGAAATAGCTGGAGAAGTATAACCCTCGATCCATCAATATTCTTTTTCCAAGTGTTACACCTGATAGCATCATCTATCAACACAAATTGATCGGATGTGACCAGGTGGCAGCATTTTCCGAATTTTCTGAATAAACTCAGGTAGTTTTGTTCAAGCTTACCTTTTGCCATCTTGGTGCCAAAAACTCATTTCCAGTTAAGCTTATCTCACCATATGACATTGGAGAGATCCAAAATCCCCATTTTAGGCGCCAGTTCGGCATTGATGCTATAAATGACTATAAATGACAGCATATCACCAATTGAAGCAACTTCCATTGTTTGGCCATACACAGCTACACATCGAAACAATGACGATGCCATTGCATGGATGAGGAAGAGGACGAATAGCTGACGGAAGAATCTAAAATAAATATATAGTTGTTAAAAGAAAGCACCCATCACTCCATACTGGTTTCCAGAAAATTAAATGGGAATAAAACTAAATTTAGTTTACATTATTTTAGGGACACTTAGTACTGTAAAGATCGAGTAGATGGTTGTATATGTATATATTCATTAAATCTTAATAGCTAAAATATCCACATGTACAGCTTTTATCTACAATATTGGAAAAAAATTACAGCAGGTTATTCAAATTTGCATGTGTGCTGAGCAGCTGAACAAATAAGCTACCAAGTCTGTTCAAGACATAAAATTGCACCTTATTTTGGACTTAAGAATGCATTGCCTCTTGTTATTCCAAGTCAGAATTACCTGATATTTACAGACGCCTTGATTAAGTAAGACGATTGCGCTGCAATTAGCTCATTTTTCCATAACCTATTTATAGTTTCTTTGAGATTTGTGCCCACTTAGTCTGATTTAGCATTGAAGCTCACCTTCAAAAATTAAAATGGAAAATATAAAGGAAATAGAGTAACACTGTACTAAGTAAGGCTTTACCTCGATGATTCAGGAGTATAACCAATGATATAGTAAGATATGGATGTCCAGGCTATATATGGATTCCACTAAATTAAGAGACTGGAATCTTTAGAATAAAAGCTGGTATTGAATAAGCCCAAGCAGGATATATAGAAGTAGTAGTCCCATTGCTTATAAAAGATTGGAAGTCTATTAGTGTCATGGCTTGCTCGGGTAGTCCATTAATAAATAGGAATATGAGTGCATAAAAAAGTGAATTCATGAAATAGTTAGCATGAGCTGTATCGGCACCCATGTGCGTGCGTAGAAATACAGTCCCAGTAAAGACAGCGACTAGTCCAAGCTGCAATGCATAGATCATATATAAGTTTCTATCAGTAACACTAGGAAAGTGAGCGCGGCGGCACGCCGTGCACGTGAACGAGAAATAAATTTGTGTTATTTTTTCGGAGAAAAAACGGACCACAAAAACATTTTTTCGGGAAAGACAAGGGAATTTTTCGGAGAAAAAACGGACTACGAACACGCCGGGCGCGTGAGCGAAAATAACTTTGAGAAAAAATGGATCACGAAAACACAAAAGCGGCGCACGCCGCGTGCGCGTGTGGAAAACGGATTTGTGTTTTTTTAGGGAAAATAGACCGCGAAAATATTTTCCCCAGGATCCGAAGAAAAAATAGACAACGAAAACATTTTTTCCAACAAAAATGGAGAAACGATGAACGAAAAACGAATTTACATTTTTTTCTGAGGGAAACGGTAATCGAAAACATTTTTCCCATCCTCCAGAAAAAGCGAATAACGAAATATTCTTTCCAACAAAAACAGAGAAACGTCGAACGAAAAACGAATCTACAATTTTTTTTGAGGAAAAACGGACAAGGAAACATTTTTCCCATATGCTCCGGAGAAAAAACGTACAATGGCAAAATGGAGAAAGGACTTGAATCCATTTTTTAAGGAAAAAGGACAACGAAAACATTTTTCCTACGCTCCGAAGAAAAAATGGGCGACGAAAACATTTTTTTCGGGCAAAACGGATAAAGGACCTGAGTACATTTTTTTTAGGAAAAACGGCCAACAAAAATATTTTTCACATGCGTCGGAGAAAAAACGGACCAAAAAAACATTTTTTTTGCAAAACGGAGAAAGGACCTGAACGTAAAGTGCAGGGACCTATTTGTTATGATTTTTGACCTATTCGCTATTTTGAAAAACTATAAAAGGGCTCGTTCGCGATTCATATTTAACGGAAGGCTCTTTCTGTAAAACGGCAAACGAGGGACCTAAACGCGAACCGGGGAAAAAAATTTCCCCCTCACAGAAAATTACAAAGGACCCCTACGTAAATTGAAAGGACCTATTTATAATTTCAAGAACTGGAGGGGCTTTTTTGCAAAAAGAGGAGAGAGATGGGGTGGTACAAATGGAGGAACTCTTTGAGCTCCCTTTCTCCCGATTGTAATATAGGTAGGGAAAAAATGGACCACGAAAACACAAAAGCGGTGCACGTCGCGTGTGCGTGTGGAAAACGGATTTGTGTTTTTTTTAGGGAAAATGGACCGCGAAAACATTTTCCCTAGGATCCGAAGAAATAATGGACAGTGAAAACATTTTTTCCAACAAAAACGGAGAAACGATGAACGAAAAATGAATTTGCATTTTTTTCTGAGGGAAAATGGTAATTTAAAACATTTTTCCCATG
Organism: Rhipidocladum racemiflorum; assembly: GCA_036346355.1. Taxonomy (NCBI): domain Eukaryota; kingdom Viridiplantae; phylum Streptophyta; class Magnoliopsida; order Poales; family Poaceae; genus Rhipidocladum; species Rhipidocladum racemiflorum. Next base: position 67,114,789 of record CM070570.1, read on the forward strand.
CTCCGGAGAAAAAGCGAACAACGAAAATATTCTTTCCAACAAAAACGAAGAAACGTCGAACGAAAAACAAATCTACATTTTTTTAGGAAAAACGGACAACTAAAACATTTTTTCCATGCTCCGGAGAAAAAACGGACAACGAAAACATTTTTTCCGGGTAAAACGGAGAAAGGACTTGAATCCATTTTTTTAAGAAAAAATGGACAACGAAAATATTTTTCCTATCCTCCGAAGAAAAAACGGGCAACAAAAACATTTTTTCCGGGCAAAACAGAGAAAGGACCTGAATACATTCTTTTTTAGGAAAAACGACCAACAAAAACATTTTTCTCACGCTCCGTAGAAAAAACGGACAATAAAAACATTTTTTTTTTGGACAAAACGGAGAAAAGACCTGAACATAAAGTACAGGGACCTATTTGTTGTGATTTTGGACCTATTCGTTATTTTGAAAAACTATAAAAGGGCTTGTTCGCGATTCGTATTTAACAGAATGCTCTTTCTGTAAAACGGCGACGAGGGACATAAACGCGAACTGGGGAAAAAAATTTCCCCCTCACAGAAAATCACAAAGGACCCCTACGTAAATTAAAAGGACCTATCCGTAATTTCAATAATCGGAGGGACTTTTTTGCAAATAAAAGGAGAGAGGGGGTGGGACAGGTGGAGGGGCTCTCTGAGCTCCCTTTCCTCCGATTGCAATATAGGTAGTATTTGTTATGATTTTAGACCTGTTCGTTATTTTGGAAAACTATAAAAGGGCTTGTTCGCGATTCGTATTTAACAGAAGGCTCTTTCTGTAAAACGGCGACGAGGGACCTAAACGCGAACCGGGGAAAAAAATTTCCCCCTCACAGAAAATCGCAAAAGGACCCCTACGTAAATTAAAAGGACCTATCCGTAATTTCAATAACCGGATGGACTTTTTTGCAAATAAAAGGAGAGAGGGGGTGGGACAGGTGGAGGGGCTCTCTGAGCTCCCTTTCCTCCCATTGTAATATAGGTATAGGTAGTACCGTTATAGCACACTTGGTTGGTGTACCGTTAAAGTATGCAATCAGTTACTATCAGAATATATAGAAATCAAATTCTTCTACTAAAACCATGCGCGGCAGGTTTAGGCCCTGTTTGTTTGCCCTATGGATTATGTAATCCAGCTTATATAAGTTAATGTGGAAAACAAATAGCCTAGATTATAATCTAGATTATATAATCCAAAGCAGGAGATTATAATAATCCATAAGCAGCCATTAGGGTGCTTATATATTCATAATCCAGCTTATTTTATAACTACAATCTAAAATACCCTGTAAACTTCAGTTAATTACCCACCACTGCCATTACACATGCGTGTCCCCTGGGTCTTTACGCGACTCGTTCTTTCCTGCGGCGCCTCCATTGTCCTGGACGAAACCACGTCGGCGATGGGAAACCACGTCGGCGCGGCGGAGTTGGGAGGCAGCGGACCCGGCGCGGCGGAGATGGGAGGCGGCGGCCTCGGCGTCCTCGGCGCGGAGGAGATGGGAGCCGGCGTCCTCGGCGAGGCGGCGCAAGGCGACATCTTCGGCGGCAGCGCAAGGCGCCGGCAAGAAGCGGCGACGGCGCTGGGAGACAGCCGCCCAGGCCATGGAGTCGGGAGGGGCTGCGCCATGGGAGGGGCTGCGCCATGGGAGCGGCTGCGCTCGGATGCGGCATGGGAGCGGTGGCGCAGGGGGGCGGAATCGGACGCGGCGTAGGAGGTGGGCGGTGCGACGGCATGGGAGCGGTGGCGCAGGGGGGCGGAATCGGACGCGGCATGGGAGGTGGGCGGTGCGACGGCATGGGAGCGGCCTCGCTCGGCCGCGGCCGGGGAGGACCCGCGGGTCGCGCGGGTCCCGCTGCAGCGGCGCAATGGCCTTGAGCACCGAAGAAGCGAGGGGGCGAGCGAGGTCCTGCTCAGGTTCCATACAAGCCCCCACGATCTAATCCAGCAATTGATGTTGATGCTGTGGATTTTGGTGTCGATGCGGAGTCTGATGACGTGCCAGAGCCTACCGGAGTTCTTGGAGGAAATTTGGTGAGTTAAATTCATCTCATGTATTAATTGTTTTACAATGTGCTAATTGAACTGGTTGAACTGATTTGATTGGTATGAATTGAACTGAATGTGCCATATATCTTACATCTATCGGATTGAACTGGTTGAACTGATTTGTGGATGTTGGTATGAACTGATTGGTTATACAATTTTGAGAATTGTATAACCAATGCATTATTGATCCTGATCGTGCAAATGAGATTTGTGGATGTTGGTATGAATTGTTTCATATCTGGATAGTAGCTGTCAACATAGAAATTGTTGTTGGTATGAACTGGTTGCCATAAAAATTGGATACTCGAATTCAATTTGCTGCCATATATCTTACATCTACCGTATGATCCAATATCCAATATACAATTAGCCGTAAATGCTAGTGTTTGCTTCTCTAAAAATAAATAGAACAAATAAAGATACTACTGGAACAAAAGCCAAATATACTACTGGTTGAACCTATGCTTAGTTAGTAATTTGGCTAGATGGTAGAATAGTCACTTTGATTTGTAAACCTGGAGCTATGACATATATTGGCATTTCTTATACTGTACAGTTCCGATTTACTTGTTTGTGAAACTTCTTGTCAGGTAGACAACAGAATAGCTGATCCTGAGAATAGCTCATTTTGAGAATTGTATAACTAATGCATTCTTGATCCTGATCGTGCAGATGAGATTTGTGGATGTTGGTATGAATTGTTTCATATCTGGATAGTAGCTGTCAACATATAAATTGCTGTTGGTATGAACTGGTTGCCATAAAAATTGGATACTCGAATTCAATTTGCTGCCATAGAAATTGCTAATCTGTATCTAGCAGCACCCAGATGGAAAACAACATGCACTAGTAAGCACTGGTAAGGACTACGAAACGTATTAAAAAACCAACAAGAAGCTTCAAAATCTAGGTGAATGCCATTTCCCAAAGTGAGATTATCCATAGAGAGGTGCCACCACATGGCAAGACCTGTATCCGGCCTAAAGAAAGCATGTGCATATATGATGTTTTTGCTCTACGGTAAACCCACATGGTTTTGATAATTAGTTTATGTTCTACCATAAACCTGCATCTCTTCTGTGATCAAAGTTTCGTATAAATGTCCAATAACTTGCATTCCTGCTATACCAACACAGCCTCACCCTCAACTAGTAAAAGAAGCAACAAAAAGTATGAAGAATAAATGAAAAATCCTGGACAGCATCATATGACAAATGCACATGCAAATCAAGGCATGTATTTGTGCGACCTGAGTATTCACTATACTGCAGGCTGTGCAAAAACCATGCACAGGAACTTTGGAAGAAAAACAAAACTCTGAAATTCGGACTTGTTACTGTGAAGTAGGGATGTAATCGGATCGGATACGGTCGAATATCATCCTATTCATATCCGTATCCGTATTTTTTATCGAATACAGAATCGAATACGAATAGTGTCGAATACAGAATCGAATATGAATTATACAGGATAATATCGGTTACGAATACAGATCGAATACGGATCGGAATCAACATGGATACGAATAATATTAGTCGGATATTTTAAAATCCAATTTCAGTTTTTTTTTCCAAAATCGGTCCAAATTTAAATTCAAAATTCCAAAAGAAATATATTTGTATGTCTTTTTTTTGCCTTTTTATCACTAGCTTGTCATACATGTGACTCTGTGAGTAACAATGTAGCCCATTGCAATAATTGAACCAAATGATTTGCAACTGGCATATGCTGCTGAATCCTAAGTAGCCCTCCTGAAACACCACTTGCCCACTTGCCAATTTCTGTACCACCTTTACCCAAATATCTCCAAATTAGCATCTAGCACACATGAACACATTATATCTTGTCATCTAATGCAGACCTCGATCCAAGCGATGAAACATGTTAAATTGTTAATGTGTTATTCTGAAACGTGTTATTCGAATAATATCCGTATGTCATATTCGGATATTATCCGAATAAAAACTCGGATATTCCGTATCCATCGGATAATCAGTGTTCCATATCCGTATCCGTATCCATGTAAATTATCTGTATCCATATCCTTATCCGAGAAATCAACTGGATATCTGTGAAACTATCCAAATCATCATCCAAATCAATTCGGTCGGTCGGTCGGTCGGAAAATATCCGTACCAGTTCCATCCCTACTGTGAAGTTCAGAGTGCTACATATTATTAAAGACCAACAGATTATCATGATCGGTGAATAACAACAACCTTGCAGTTTATAATGAATTGGCTGCCATATATCTTACATCTATCGGATTGAACTGGTTGAACTGATTTTTGTGTAAAGTATCCCAGCATTTGTACCTACATAACATATGCAAAGGTAAAGGACATTTGTTTCTAACTTCAGTTCCTCGAATCAACTTTCTTTTGCTGAAGCTCATGTTGTGGTCTTGCAATCCATTCTGTTTGACAATCCATTCTGTTTGATAATCCTCAATGGGAATGAGGAGGATGAGGACGAAGCTTTTGTTCTTGCACGCAATCGAGTTCACTTGATGAGAAATTTTGGAGCCGTGATATCTGCTTGTGGTATGTATTATGCTGAAATTTATTTGAACAAGTCAAAGAGAATACAACCTATTTTATCAGGATATGAATGGGTTATGAGAACACTTAGCGTTCCACAAGATTGTTATGACATGTTTAGGATGAGTAAACCACTGATTGAGAGGTTACATTATTTGTTGGTCGTATACTATGGGTTGAAGTCAAGTTGTAATATGGACTCTATGGAAGCTTTGTGTATGTTTCTATGGACGATCGGTTCGCCCCAATCTTTTGTTCAAGTGAAGAACCGATTTGGGAGGTCGAAAGAAACAATTAGTAGGAAATTCAGTGAAGTGTTACATAGTGTATACCTCCTATCAAAAGGCTTAGTGAAGCCTAGAGATACACAATTCTCAACAATCCACCCAAGACTTCTAGGGGCACGGTTCGAGCCTCATTTCAACAATTGCATAGGTGCAATAGATGGTACTCATATACCGGTGGTTGTGCCATCCACAAAAAATGTCCAACATGTGGGTCGCCATGGATTTCCAACTCAGAATGTGTTAGCCATATGTGACTTTGATATGAGATTCACTTTTGTTGTTGCTGGATGGCCTGGATCGGTACATGACATGAGGGTTTTCAATGCTGCTTTATTGAAATACGATGATAAATTCCCTCATCCTCCACCAGGTACAATAAGATTTGCATTGTCATCAAATTTTTAAAAATAATGAAGTTGTCTTACGTTTTATACTTAACGTGTAGGGAAGTTTTATCTTGTTGACTCGGGTTATCCGAATCGACCGGGATATCTAGCACCATACAAAGGGACCAAGTACCATTTACCAGAGTTTCGAGCGGGTCCTCGTCCAAGTGGCAAGAAGGAGGTATTCAACCACTTACATTCATCTCTTCGAAATGTGATCGAGCGCTCTTTTGGTGTTTTAAAGATGAAGTGGAGAATTGTGATGCATCTTCCAAGCTATCCAATGCTTAAACAATCTAAAATAATACACGCATGCATGGCTCTTCATAACTTTATTAGAGATAGTAAGTTGGCAGATGAGGAGTTTGATCGGTGTGATGAAGATGAAAATTATATGCCTATGCCTGCATCACAAGGGAGTGTAAGTCAATTGGGAGACGAGGAAGGAGCCATGAATGACTTCCGTGAAAATATTGCTATTGCTTTATTTGCTAGAAATTTATAATTTTATTATGAGACTGTGTTTGTATGGATCAAATGTTGTCCAGTTATTTTTAGTTATGGGAACAGATTCTATTTTGCTCGTTACCTGTGTATGGTCAAGTTGATTAATGAGCACTTTGAAAAAAGACGTATTGCTAAATTAATTTTGTGCATGTCCGGACGATGAAAAAAAAGATCCATGCAACAAAAAAAAAGAACGATGAGAAAAAATACAATGAAAAAAAATAACGACATGACAAAATGGATGAAAAAAACGACGGGAAAAGAATGGTGAAAAAATTACTATGCAAAAAAACGACAGGAAAAATTGATGAAAAAAATGACAGAAAAATAATAGTGAAAAAAAACAACGGGCTACACATATCCCAGACGACTGTGGAGGATGTGTGCAAGACTCATGGCATCCTCTCAAAAATGGCCCAAAACAGTCAAGGGTACTAATGTCTTTTACAATCTTGAACTAATAATCCAACACAGTAATAATCTAGGAAAACAAACAACCCACCAGCTTATTTAAAGGTAGCTTATATAATCCAGCTTATATAATCCAGCACCAAAAAGCTGGATTATATAGTCTCTTTGTATATGACGATTGTGTCACTTCTTGGGCATACCAAGTACCATACTTAGGGTAGGACTTGAATGCGAATTTAAATATAGCTTAGAAGACTTGTTGCACTACTTTGTTGTCAGTGGCTCAATTACATATTTATATAAGAAAAAATTGACTGTATCTCCACGTAATTTTGAATTTTTGTATATCTGCACCTGTATTTTAAAATTATGAAATGACCATCTACGTCAGTCTGGCCAGACCGTCGTAAATAATCGTCACGTGGCCTATTTACGTCGACCTAGCCAGGCCGACGTAAATAAACGCCACGTGGCCTATTGGATTTTTAAATTTTTTAGGACGTGCTCGGGTGCTATTTCCGTCGGCTTGGCCAACGTAAATAGCATTAATTACGTCGGTTTAGCGTAGCCGATGTAAATAGAACCACATTTACGTCGGGTTTTTTTTAGGCCGACGTAAATAGATCGAATTCCTGTAGTGCTTGAAGTACGATATGTCTTCACTTAATTTAACATAAGTTTGCACAGGCACGCTTCCAAAAGAAAATCTAGTAGCTTTGCTTGCATATACGTGGTACATCGAAACAGACGTCCCTGAGATCGATCAATTAATTCTCCCACTTGTGTGTGTCCATACACACACATATACATGCATATATATACATACATACATACATGCGTATATATACATATATACATATATATACATATATATATATACATATATATACATATATATATATACATATATATATAGGAAGCCTTTTCTGTACTCTTGGGAGTACGTACTCCCACCTTCAGTATACCACTTAAACGAACGTGTTATACTCTTTTATCACTTTCAGTATACTCCAATAATAATTCTAAGATACTCCAATACGGCATGAATGAAAAAATTTCATGGGAGCCATTTATTTTTTGTTATATACCCTTTTCCATGTGTAAAAAGAGTATATAAACAAATTATGCTATAAATGGTGGATTTTGATGAAATTTTTCGTCAAATTCATTTGGAGTATCTTATAATTAGTATTAGAGTATATTCAAACATATAAAGAGGTATAACAATATCATTTATGCAGTATATTGAGAGTGAGAGTACATACTCCCAAGAGTATGGAACCATTTTCCTATATATATATATATATGAAAATGGTTCTGGTTCTATACCCATGAGAGTATGTATATATGAAAATGGTTCTGGTTCTATACCCATGAGAGTATGTACTCCCACTCTCAATACACCGTTTAAATGATATTGTTATACCTCTTTATTCTTTTAAGTATACTCTAATACTAATTATAAGATACTCCAAAGTGAGTTCTTTGGAAAATTTCATCAAAGTCCACCCTTTATAGCATAATTTATTTATATAATCTTTTTACATATGGAAAGGGTATATAGCAAAAAAAAAAAGGGTTTCAATGATTTTTTTTCAACAATATCAGATTGTAGTATCTTAAAATTATTATTAGAGTATACTGAAAGTAATAAAGGAATATAACACATTTGTTTAAGTGGTATACTGGAGGTGGGAGTACGTACTCCCAGGAGTACACAAAATGCTTCATATATATATATATATATATATATATATATATATATATATATATATATATATATATATATATATATATATATATGATAACGGAATGGGACATCATGGTGCCTGGGCACCATGATTTTAAATGCGTTAATTCAAGTCAAATTCGAATATATTTTTCAAAACTTTCAATTTTAGGGTATATACACATCTATAAGAATTCAAATGAAACACATACCTTTAAAAACATATACTCGAATTTGAAGATTTGAATGAATTTAGATTACATACTTTGCTGATTTATATGTATGATCAACACATACCCACAATCAAACTATCATCAAAAAAGGAAACATTAATTTGAATTTCAGTTCAAACTTGTTTGAACTAGTTAGTAAACTAGTTGAACTTAACATCCTAAAATTTTAAAAATTTTAGCATACAAATACTTATGAAAAATTACCTAGGATACCATGGTGCCTGGGCACCAGGATCTAAAACGGGTATTTTCTCTATTTATTTGCATTCGAAAATTTATAAAAATTTTAGGATGTTGAGTTTATCCAGTTTACTAACTAGTTCAAATAAGTTTGAACTGAAATTCGAACTAGAGTTTCTTTTTTTTTATGATAGTTTGATTGTAGGTATGTGCTGATTATATATATAAATCAGCAAAGTATGTGATCTAAATTTGTTCAAATCTTTGAATTTGAGTATCTAAATTCGTTCAAACCTTAAAACAGAAAGTTTCAAAGAATATACCCGAATTTTATTTGAATTCATGCATTTAAGATCATGGTGCCTGGGCACCATGATATCCCATTACGGCATCATATATATATATATATATATATATATATATATATATATATATATATATATATATATATATATATATATATATATATATATATATATATATATATATATGTTTCCGTCATTCAGCAGTGGAATGGAATAGTTCGATGGTATTGATTGTCTAACCATTGATTGGAATGTCTATCGTGATAAACCGTGTGATTTGAGCATATCTATAGCTATAACAGTGCTATAAGCTAAGTAGATGACGCAACAAAGAACCTAACCGTCCTCTCTGATTGACTTCATCAGAAGATTCCTATGGTCTGGTTTACCTTTCTTCTTTCCTTGCAACCTTGGATCGATATGGTTCATTCCTGGGCTAGAAGGGCAGAGAGTGGGGGAGGAATGATTCTCTGAAAAGGGGTAGGGTTAGGGTATTGGTCCAGTTAGCTCGGAAGCTTTGACCCGGTATCAATCCCAGTTCTAGGAAGACTCCATTCAGAAAATGAATCATGGGTCCTACTCGGGCCGGTCTCATTCAATTAAACCGAAAAGGGCGGACAGGGGGTGTTAAGATAGAATCTCAATTCTCACCCAATCCGGAAGCCTATCGGCCCTACGCCAAAGGTTCCTGGAAGCTTTTCATCCTTATTGAGAAATGTACTGGGCTTGTCTGGTCTGGAAGCGTTGAGTTGCAAATCTGTTTCATGGTGGTTTGTCCAGAAAAACCTATTATTCTCAATAATTTGAGACATATTGAAGTCTTCTACAGCGAAGACAACAAAATGATACTGAAACATTTTACTGATAGGAGTACTAAGTTACTATTTAATATGATTAGTAGAATCTCCGAAGTAGTAGTTTGAAAAAAAAAACTTTCTTTCTTATTTTTAAATCATACTCTCTGATCTTTCTAAAGGGATCACAGTGGGGGGAGAGGGAGAGGCAAATGGTCGGATCTCCAGACAGAATTCCCAAATTGTCACCTCAAAAGTGGAAAAAAAAGAGAAAAACTCCTGTTGTTTTGGAGTCAATCGAGTTTCTGATGCACAAGATTGCGGATGAATTCATTGAGATACCGCCAAGCCCTCAGGCATAGGGTGGCACAACCCTAACCGCGGATAACATAGAGCCATCTTCGTTAGTTGGTGCACCTTCACATGGATATCGTTTCCCAGATCAAAAACTTCTATCTCTAGCAATGGGAAAGTCTAATACAAGTGATGCTATACGCAGGTAGGGAGGGGCTATCTTTGGATACTGGCGACGACCCTTTCTGAGAGATTATAGGCTTTTCTTCCTAAGTTTTAGACCTTAGACGAGAGGGCTATGAGCCTCTTTCCCTCATAAATAAATGCACCACTTCTACTAATAAAAGAAGAGCCATAAAAAACAAAGTCCAGGTGGGAGTGAAATCTTCAAACATGATATTTTCTTACCCCGTCTTACCACGGCTGCTGGCACGGAGTTAGCAGGGGCTTCTTCCTCGAGTCCTGTCATGATCGCGCACTCGATGAAAGAGCTTTACAAGCGGCATTGCCCATCTTCACTCACGCAATATTGCTGGATCGGGCTTTCGCCCATTGTCCAAGATTCCCCATTGCTGCCCCCCGTGAGAGTCCGGGCCGTGTCTCAATCCCAGTGTGGCTGGTCATTCGAAAAGACCAGCTAAGCATCATTGGCTTGGTCAGCCTTTACCTGACCAACTACCTAATACTGCGCAGGCTCATCAAACAATGCTTTTGAGCTTTCTTCAGGATTTGGCCCGAACTATTCGGCAGATTCCCACACGTTATGCACCTGTTTGCCACTTTGTTCTCAACTATTCCAATTCCAGCAAACGGAGGCCGTTAGGTTAAAGACGTAGCGCGCACCCTGTTGAATTGTTCTTTATGGTCCATTGCAATATACCTGCTGAGTGATGAACTCACGCTTGTGTTTTATGTTGTTTTAGGTACTATGACACCGGCATGTGGGAAGGGGCATTAGCTACACATCTTCACGTAACTCCACACCTATAGGCAGATTTATCAACTTGAGACATGATCCTAATAAGTGTCATGAAACTTGGTGTATGGATTAAATTGTGTGCTTGTGTTCCTTATTTGCTTCGCTATAGTTTATGGAGTGGTTGGATTTGGTATTATTGACTTATGTTGATGCTATATCCATTTAAATTGCTGCTTTAAATGTCTTATGTTATGATATGACTTGCCTTGTTATTGCTATTGCTTCAATTCATGATAAAACAAAGGAGATGCTGCCGAAATTTTTGGTTTTAGCATTTGTGCCTTTGCTGTAATTTATCTTAAATTGTGGTATTTAGATGTTGTTTAGTCTTTGTTTGGTGACATTCAGGCATAATAGATGCCGGGGTGTTACAGTGAACTAGATGGAGCCATTAGATCTGTAGCGAACGATCGAGATTAAGCCGCATAGTGTCACTGTTACGCGTGAGGGTAGATTCAATCCGCGCCATTGAATTTCAAACAGCCGGCTTAGATTGCGCCACGTAGCCAAGCCAGGCCGTGCGCGTGGGTCGCTGACAGGGCGGGCCCGCGTGTTAGCCGCACTAACCCCTGTGAGCCACCGTGGACCGCACCGAACCGTGCGCTAGGTTCAAGGCACAGTGCCGGACACGTGGTCGCACCTGAGCGTGCCACGTGGCATGCTGACATCAGCGTGGGGGATGGCCAGTGATGACGTCAGCGTCGACACGTGGCAGCCTATGGTGCTGACACGTGGCACGGGTGACGTCATATTTAATTTCCTGAAAAGAAAATATTTTATTAATACGGTTTATTCATTTTAAATATATTTGCAAACTTCAAAATGTTATAACTTTTGCATTTTAACTCCGATTTGAGTGATTCAAATTTCTAAAAATTTGTAAAATTGTGATATTTCTGTTTATGAATTTTATTTGAATTTTTTAGCACTGTTTTTTTATTTTATTGCTTTGTGTGCACGTTACGAGTAGACGTTGAAGTGCCCGAGGGTTACGAAGGTGAAATTTTGAGTCAGGAGCCAGCTCAAGACCAAGATCAAGTGCTATTTGAAGGCAAGTTATGCTTTGATCATGTTGCTCCTGTTTTGAAAATTAGTTTGATTCAAATTATTGCATGCTAATTTAATTAGAAAATGCTTTAATTAATTATGGGAATTAGATAATTACCTAGTTGTTGTATGACACCTTGATTATGTAATTATGTGCCATGAACCCCTTTGTCACCCTAGTTGTGGATTATTCGGTTGGACATTACTAAATTGCCAACATGGGTATTTAAACCGTTGTAGTATAATGCTTAGACCTGCCATGTAGTCATGACATGATTTTTTCATAATTAAATGTTAATATTGACTTAATGAGATATGGAACCTGTTTTGGAGAAGTCACATGTGTTATGATGTGATTATGGTGATAGTTGATTGGTTTTCCAAATATGCTCATTTTGTCCCATTGAAACATCCCTTTACTGCTTACAAGGTCGCTCAAGTTTTCTTGGATCAGGTAGTTAAGCTTCATGGGGTTCCACTTTCTATTGTTTCGGATAGAGACAAAATCTTTACTAGCAGTTTTTGGAAGGAGCTATTCCGGTTATTGGGGACCAAATTGCAACATAGTACTGCCTACCACCCCCAAACGGACAGTCAAGGCGAACGCGTCAATCAGTGTGTTGAAATGTATCTTCGTTGCGCAGTGCATGAATCACCGGCGAAATGGCGGCAGTGGCTTCCATTAGCCGAGTTCTGGTATAATACAAAATTTCACAGTTCGCTGGGAGCATCCCCTTTTAAGGTCCTGTATGGTTCTGATCGTAACTTTGGAGTTATGCTTGATTGTGGTCGATCTGACCATCCGACAGTGGAGACCATGCTGAGAGACCGGCAAATGCATACTGAGTTGGTCAAAAGACAACTGCTGCGGGCACAACACCGAATGAAGTTCCAGGCTGATAAGAATCGCACAGACCGTCAGTTTCAGATCGGTGATTGGGTGCTTTTAAAACTACAACCATATGCGCAGTCCTTTGTGGCAAATCGCCCATATCCCAAACTTGCTTATAAGTTCTATGGTCCTTATCAAATTTTGGCCAGAATTGGTTCCACAGCTTATCGTCTTGATCTTCCAGCCGATGCGCAAATCCATCATGTTTTTCATGTCTCACAGCTCAAGGAGTTTGCTCCCAATTATTCTCCAGTGTTTAAAGAACTACCGAAGGTCGCTGAGTTGGATACTGTTAACCCTCAGCCGCAAGCTATTCTGGAACGAAGATTGGTGAAGAAGGGCAATGTCGTGGTGCCGCAAGGCTTGATTCAGTGGACCGGCATTCCAATTGAGGCAGCGACGTGGGAAGATTTGACAGTGTTACGCGCTCGTTTTCCGGACGCACTTGCTTACGGACAAGCAAGTTTTGCAGGGCGGGGTGATGTCAGGGCGTCGACTGAAGATGATGCAGCAGGGGAAGCGAGTGCAGGACTTTGATCTTATGGGCTACAGTATTGTCGGCAAGAGATGAAGCGAAGATAGTTCATTAACTTCAGAGAAGTGATTACAGCATTGTTTACGTTTCACAATTGGGTAACCAGAATTGGTCCCACCTGTAAGTATGATATAGCAGTACTATATAAGGAACATACATTGGGATGTAACAGACTACGGAAAAAAAATGACTTGAAGCATCCGTCTCTATTCTGCTTGCTTCCTGCCCCTTGTTCTGTTTCTTTCTTCTGCTCCACGATAGTTCTGGCAATTCTCTGTAAGAAACGGCGATTGAATCTCACGTCGTTCTTGTAGCGGCAAAGGGATATTACAACGCGGTGATGAATTCCAGGCCGGTGGTGCTGGTCTTCCTGCTGCTCGTGCTCGTCGTCACGTCGCAGTTCGAGTGGAACACTGCCGACGCCGACCCCGCCGCTGCGCACTGGCGGCAGCAGGTGCTCGCCAACGAGGAGGCCGTCAAGGAGAAGGTGAGCCCAACAGGGAAAAATTTCTTGTTCGGTTAGCTGTATGTCCTTTAAGTTGTTCGGTGGGCACCACCAAGATTAGCAGCAAGTTTGGTGCATTCTTTGGCTCATGTTTGTTCTCTTTTTCCCCTCTTAAAGAAATCAATTGGCTTATGATATGGTACGATCTAAATTAAAGTTAGATAGAGTGTTTTTTGCATGTCCACGTGTTCGCGCCAAAAACGTGAAGGGGGTTTTAGGCCTCGAACACACAAGACAAACACCGGGTTTGCAGAGCGTGCCAGTCGATTTGACCTGAAATCGACAAGGTAGAATTTGTAATTTGATCGAAGCCGATAAACAAAGATCTATCGGCTTTTCGCTAGTCGGCAAGAACCGATTAGGAGATAACTAGATCAACTGGTTACAGTTGATCCGGATACAAGGTAAAAATCGGCTTCGGGAAGGCGATGCGCAACAAAACGAAGCAAATCAAACCTGGGTGAAATCGGCTAAAATCAACAATCGGCGATGCGCAACTATGTTGATTCCGTCGACTTGCAGAGAGATCTATGAGGCTAAAACAATGTAAAAGAAAAACTTGTAAAGGTAGATGTGTGTTGTTGGATTTGATTGTCTCTCCTTTGCTTTGAGTCTACCCCCTTTTATAACACGCCTGGCCGATCCGAGTCGCACATGGATACGGTGTATTTACCCGTATCGGTCTCTTATCCAATTTCCTTTCCTTTTTAGAAACGGATTCCTTTCCAAGCCGTTTACGATTCCTTTCTGCGAATACTTTTCTATCTTTAGACCGATTTTAATTCATGCGAATTTTGGTGCAAACATATGCCCCCCATTTTTGAAAGGTAACTTGTTATCTTTCAAAAATCCCTTCATCTTTTCCGTGATCGGCTTGTCGCTTAGGATTCACCTCGGTAACTTCCCCATTAATGGCGCCGCAATGCTCTCGGTGCGTTTTTAATGCAAAGAATCGTTCCGCCTTTTTACCTTTTTCACCGAGGTATAAATATGAGGCCCCCTAGTCATTTTCACCTGGCGTGCTCTCGTCAATCCTGAAATCGGCTTTCCTCCGCTTCAACCCTTCTTCTCATAGCATCGGCTGAAATGGGCGATCTCGGTACTTGTTCCGATCCGGATAGCGATCATCGATGCTTCCTAGGTCCTATAGGAACCATAGAACCCGAGCATCTTGTCATCGGCGATGAAATCCCTAGACTCCCTTTATCGGCTCTGGTTATAACATCAACGAGTGGTCAAAAAGTTTTAGGGCTTGGCCGGCGGCTCTCAAGAAGTGGAGGTCCTGGTACATTAGAGTATCGGCCCAAAGAGAGCAGAGTGGGAAGGTATGGGCATTCTTGAGTGTATCCCCATGTCCTTAGTTGCTCAGGAGCCCAACGAATCTTTAGTAGTCCGCCGCTATTTCGGTCGGACTCTTTTAACGCCTTCTTTTTCCCAACCAGGTCCCATCGGCCCAACCCTTTTAGACATGGCTGAATTATCTTTTAGGCACGATGGAGAACAAATATCGGCTTTTAGTGGGAAACCTCAAGTACAAATTGACCAGAAAAAGGGAGAAGGTTGGTCCAAATACATCCAAAATAACAACAAAGTAACCGGCCCTGTATCGGATGAAGAACATGTAGCCTTTATCAACTTATGGCTAGACCGATTCCTCTTACGTGGCGCTTCCCTAGGACCAACCCAGGTCTATCAATTTATGTCGGAGCAACTAGTTATGGGTCATCGGCTAGCTTTAGGGAAATCCTTCTTTGGGCGCCAGTATACCACATGATGCATATCATCGAGAGTCGGCTTTTCGGCAATGGTTCCTATGTGTCGGTAATGTTGGCGGCCCTCTTTGGTTTATCCAGATTTGGCTTTCTGCGTTTTGGCGCCTCATTATCCACGACCCTTCGGAAGAATCGGCTTTCCCAACAGAAGACTTTCCCGAGGGTGCCGCCCTCACGTATTCCAACCTAGCCGATCCCCAGGTGAAAAATTTATCATGTGTTCATCTGATGAACAAAAAATCTCTCCTGCCGGCTTTCATAAATACTTATCCTTTTTCTTGCATCTTAACCAAGCCTCTTTCAACCGTAGAGATTTCTTTTAAATGACCAATTAGCCGATCTCCGTGGCCTTCTTTTCTTCGTTTAAACTCCGATAGCTCTCTAATGCCCCAATCCACTCTGGACTGCTTCCCTGCTGATTTCTCCTTGCATCCTTCACGTCGGCTTAAGTACTCGAAACAGAACATTTCAGCCGACCTATGAATTCTATCATCCTTCAGTTTATGCACGCCAGCTGGGTTTCGGACAAACCATTCCCTGCTTTCCTTTGCTTAGTATGATCAAACCACGAAACAAAGTAACCAACTCTACTGCGGCGGAGCTTATTATCGAGCTAGCCGATGAACTCCATGTGGTAGACTTGCCATTTCTCGTGTTAAACACACGTCCGATCGGGCCAATTTACCACATGGTGGGCTTCTATAGAGCACTCCTGCAGAGGCGTACTATTCCCGAGGTCCTATCTTCTTTCCTTAAGGGCTTCGAGAGCCGACAGAGACCGTCGCTGGTCTAGCTTCGAGTTCGAGCGATGCTAACTTCGTCTAGAGAGGTATTTTCATTTTGATGTTTTATTGGGACAAGATTTTCATCGGCTTAACCATATCTTTCCTTTTCAGGCTAGCAAGAGATCAACCTCGACAAGCGCATCGGTGACGATCGCTCCAAGCGGCCAAGGTCATCGACCCCTCTTGCCGGTTTATCCTCCGCACGCGTTGGGGTCAATAGCCCATCACTATCGATCTTGCCGTCGGCGCCCCAAAAGTACGCCAATTGTTCGAGACTCCTTTTGTAGGCGAAGTCTTCATGCTTGCCGTCGGCTAACCCCTTGTTTATAATTTTCGAGAGAAGAAGAGCCGTAAAGTCGTTATTGCGATCCCCAAAACCTGGCAGCCGTGGCCGCAAAGATCATCTCCAACCGGATCGACTCGCGGTTAGCTTCAACCCTCGTTCTTGATTTAAATTTGTCTTCCTTGATCTTACCGTGAAAATATTTTTCAGAAACCCCTCCGTTCAATTGCTAGAAGCCGGCGCAGAGAAAACTCAAATCGACGCGTGCTTATCTTGCCGGTGTGGCTCTGCTCGCCATCCGCTTCGTCACCTCCAAAACCTCGCTCCTGGCGACTCCGACCAATGGACTTAGCCGACCTTTTAGGCTTTTCCTTGACGAGCTTGACGACCGGAGATTGTGGCCACGACGACTACGGTGACATTCAACGTATAATAGCGGCCTCGCTTCCAAAGATCGGCTTTATTCTTCGCTGTAGGTATGCAGAGCGACTTAATCGTCTTCGACGCAGGTGATGCAACGAAGCGGCTCATCTTGGCTAACACGCAACCATCGAGGGATGCCATGGCAGCCATGCAAGCCGATCTCCTTCCGCCGCAATGAATGCACCGCTTGAGGTCGTCACTTGACGCCGTCGGCTAGACGTGGAGTCACCAAAGCAAGAATTGAGCAGAGGAAGGCCCGACAAGCCGACCAAGAGATTACGGACCAACTCATAGCAGATGCTAAATCTCGAAAGAGTGCTTTTGACCAGGGTGCTGCTGTGCTGAAATCGGCCAAGACTAAGGCCCAAGAGCTGGAGTCGACCAAGAAAAAACTTGAAGAACAGCTGGCCTTGGTTACAAAAGAACTTGCAGATTGCCAAATCGGTATTACAGATGCGGCATCTTCACTATCGGTTCAGAGGCAGCAAATCGGCGAAGTTTTTGCCAAGGTTAAGAGCCAATCAGCCAAGATAATCCCAGTTCCAGGCAATGCAGAAGCCGATGAACGACTAATAGATAGCGTTCAAGCTACTATTGGTAGAGCAGCAGCAGCATTGTCGGCTTTGGGAGCCCATCTGCCTGGCTCGGGGCTTCATTGAAAACAACTCTGGTGTATTATCGGCTGTGCTGGAATATTTTGTAAACTCTTTAATCGGTATGATGAATATTTGTCCCTGACTCGGTCGACTGTATGACCGTTTTTATATGCGTGTTTTTGTAATCGGCCCCGATGTTTTCTTCTGTAATTAGGTCCCACCCATATGGGGTAATACGCTTTTAAGTACTTTCCGTTGATTGCCTTAGGTAGTATGAACCCATCTAAGGACTCCAGTATATACGAATTTCCATCAATCGGCCGATTTATCTTATAAGGACCTTCCCACGTTGGGGACCACTTGCCGAATCGATTATCCTTAGACCCGATTGGCAACACGGTTTTCCATACTAAATCGGCTTGATTGAGCGATTTTAAAATCACTTTTTATTGTATGACTTGGCAACCCTCTCTTTATTCCTTTTAAGCCGATCTAGAGTGATCGGCCTTAGTTCACTAAATCATCTAGATTGTCAAGCATCGCTGCTTGTATTCATCGGTGATATCTTATCTTGCTCATATAGCCTTCTTCGAGCCGATGTTGATTTCTACGGGCAAAACGGCTTCTTGTCCGTATACCAACTGAAAAGGTGACAACTTAGTTGATCCGTGATGAGATAGTCGATAAGCCCATAAAGCTTCCGACAGCGTTGAATGCCATTTCCTTGGTTCTTCCTCAATTCTTCTTTTTTATCGACTTTATCAATGTTTTGTTTGGCGACTCCCCGCCTGCCCATTGGCTCCGGCGTAGTAAGGGGAAGAGTTGAGTAATTTTATCCCAAGACTTCCCAAGAAACCTTTGAATCGTTGGACATGAACACGATTCTCGATCGAACAGGATTGTCTGCAGTGGAATCCCAAACCGATGGACGATGTGTTCATTTACAAAGTCGATCAGCTCTTTACTAGTAACCTTCTTGAGTGGTACAGCCTCAACCCATTTTGAGAAATAATCCGTGGCGCAAGGATGAATTTATGTCGCTTTATTTGGATGAGCGGAAATATCTCGGCCGATTATATCTATACCCCATCCTCTAAATGGCCAAGGCTTGATGATCTGGATGTAAAGCGATCTGAGTCTTATCGTATGTTACCAAATTTTTGGCACGTTTGGCACCCTTTATAGTATTTGAAACAATCTTCCAACATCGCCGGCCAAAATATCCCGTTATTTCGGCCTAATCATTTCCATCTTATGGGCCGATTGATGTGATCCACAAATGCCTTCATGAACTTCTCCCATTGCTACTTTGGCTTCCTCGGTTCTAGACATCTTAACAACAAACCTTCCCATAGTCGAAGAAGTACAATACCTCTTCTAGTAGAACATATTTGAGTGCTTTGCGACCTTTGCTTTCGGTCGGCTTGGCTGGTCCGATAAATAATCCCTTATCTCGTTCTCCAAATGCAGGTGAACACATAAAATCGGCCAAACGTCTGCGGCTCGATTGGTCCTCGGTCGATTTTCAATCTTGTACCACTGATGCACACTTGTGCCAATCGGGTTGGCTTTACTTATTAGCTTCTCTCGGGGATATGTTCTATGGAAAATGTAGTGAACATCTCGATGATCCGGAGGCATTGATGCATGTCGGGTTAGTGTATCATCATTGCATCGGGTACTCCCCTTTGACTTGCTGTACAATTAACATCGAATCTCCAAAAGCTTCACGGCGTCCTTCACTCCGATGCTATCTACTTGGTTGTAGACCCTTTAATAACGCTTCATACTCTGCTTGATTATTTGAACATGGCTACTTAGCCGATACATGAAGCCATACTCTTCTTTCCTAGGTGAAACTAATATTGCACCGACGCTTCGCCTTTCTTGGCAAGCAGGACCCATCAAAATACAGCGCCAAGGAGTTACTAGTTGTTCCTACTAATGTTCCTACTAATGTTTCACTCCACGTGATAAAATCGGCCCGCGACTTGTCCTTTCACCCAGTTGGCCGATTCATAGGATAACTCAAACTTCTGTTAGGGCGATGCCCATTTACCGCTTGCCCTCGCGAGGATGGGTGCCGATAATATGTATTTAACTACATCGGTTTGCATATTATAACGCATTTGGACGCCAGCATATAATGTCTTAACTTGGTGCAAGCAAAGTATAATGACAAGCATAATTTTTCTACTAAGGGATACCTGGTTTCTGCATCTAGAAGACGTCGGCTTAAGTAATATATTGCTCGTTCCTTCCTATCGGCTTCTTGTGTTAAACTCGCTCCAATCGAATCACCTTCAATGATATATATAGTCTAAAAGGTATACCGTGTTTGGTGCGGTCAATCGGTGGACTTGTCAGATAACCTTTTATGTCGTCGAAAGCCTTTTGCTGATCGGCTTCCCACTTAAACTCTTGGTTATCTTTAATCTTCAGCAGCGGTGTGAAGGCCCGAATACGTCCTGACAAGTTTGAGATAAAACGTCGCCAAGTAATTGATTTTCCCAATCAACACCCGCAACTCCTTTTACATGCCCGGTGGTTTAGTATCGGCTATGGCTTTCACTTTGGTTGGGTTTACTTCAATCCCTCCTTCATGCACCGTAAACCCAAGAAATTGTCCAGCCGATAGATACTCAAAGCACATTTGAGAGGGTTCATTTTTAACCCATGTAACCTTGTGCTTTCGAACATTTTTCTCGACGGCTAAATGTTGCCGCCTTCTTGATTTTACCACTACGTCGTCAATGTATATTTCCACGATTGCGATCAAATCATGGAAGATATGGTTCATAGCACGTTGATAAGTAACCGCAGGCATTTTTAAACCGAAGGTCATAACTTTCCATTCATATAGCCCTAAAGCCTGGACATCAAAGCCGCTTTTGGGTATATCGGCCGCCATGAATATCTGATTGTATCCGGCGTTCCCGTCCAAAAAACTTATGATTTTATTCCCAGATGCAGCATCGATAAGCATATCGGCTATGGGCATCGGGTACTCGTCTTTTGGCGTAGCTTTGTTTAAATCTCTAAAATCGACACATACCCTAAGTTTGCCGTTTTTCTTCTTAAAAGGTACGATGTTTGAGACCCACTCAGCGTATCGGCAAGGCCGGATAAATTTCGCCTCTAGCAATCGTCCTACTTCTTCCTTTATAGCGTCATATAACGTGGGGTTAAACCGCCTAGGGTACTGTTTGAACGGCCGATATCCAGGTTTTATAGGTAGCCGATGTTCAACTAGTCCGGCTTAAACACGGCATTTCATAATACTCCCATGCAAAGCAATCCTTATATTCCTTGAGTATTTCACCAACTTTGCTTTATAAGCGGGTTCTAATTTAGCACTTACAAACGTTGGTCTTTGCTATCCCTTCCCCAATATCGATCTCTTCAAGCAAATCGGCAGAAGTAAATCCTAACCCCTTTCTTTCTTCTTCAAAATCTTCAACAGCTTCTTCGTATTCCTCCTGCCGATAGCTCCTTGCTTTTTCCTGCAGTTTTGCTATTGTCTTGCGCTCCATCTTCTTATCACTTCGTCTGTCCGATCAAACGTATTGGGTTTAACGCTGATCGGCTTGAATCTGATTTCTCAACACGAGATAAAATCGCAATTGTCTAAGGCTTTTCCCGATATGCATTCAGACCTCTTCGTGTGGCCAATTGGTGTCGAGGCTAGCCATGGCGATATGAGCCGATGTGTCGGGTACGACTTCTCTTGTATCATCGTTCCACTTGCACCACGGTGCATAGTTGATGGTATACAACGATTAGCATGGATCGATCCGCCCAAGGAGTACGCTGTAATTGCCTTTAGCTTCAATCACAAAAAACGCAGTCGGCAAAGTTTTATTACCGACTGTCAGTTCTGACACCATTACGCCTTTAGCCTCAGTTGGGTCTCCGGTGAAGTCATTTAGCACCATGTTGGTCTTGATTAAGTCTTCGTCGGCTTTTCCCAACTTTCTGAAAGTACTTAACGGCATTGACCGTTGCCCCGCCATCGACCAACATACGGGATATTGGTCGGCCATTAATGTATCCTTTTAGATACAATGGTTTCAGATGCCGATGCATGTCTTGTGGTTTTTCAAACACTGGCCTGGTGCTCAGAGGCACAATCGGCGAACACTTCTTCAGCCGATTCTTCGGTTCTGAACTCGGCAGGTAAAGTGAATACCATGTTTATATCCATTGGTGGCGTATCATCTCGGATCATTGGAGAACCGGATTGAACCGATTGATCTGAATCACTATCGATCTGTTCCTTCTTTCTCCACTCCTTTTTCAAAATCAGTCCCCAGGTCTTAATTTATTAAACTTGTCCAGATCCCTCTCACTCTCCTTTTCGGCTTCCCTTTCTTCTTGTGTTTTTAATCGGCTGAAGCCTTCTGCGTTGCGACTTGCTTTGAGACCGAAGGGCACCATCTAGGCTTAGGTTCTATCGGCTTTCTTATCTTTCGGCTAAATTGCCTATTTATTTGTCGATTCCATTCTTCTTGCGTTGGCCGATAACTCTGACTTTGGGAGGATTCGCCTTGTTACGATGTTGACAACCTTTCATAGATCGACCTCCTTATACGGGCGATGCGTGTATCGATGCTGGACAACTTTGTCTTTTCTGATTGGTTTGGCGACATGTAGGCGAGTGTTGCATAGGACAAGATACAAGCCCCTGTTAAGTAGGTCATCCCTCTTTCAGCAAAGCGCCAAAAGGACATTGCCGATGTTTCTCTTCCTCTGTAATGTCGGCGATGTGGCACATCGGCCGCCAGCGTTCGTCCCTCCTTTGTCTTTGATCGATGAAAACCCTGGTGGTGTTGAGGGTTATACCTTCGACTTATCCTTTCATATTTCCCGGAGTTGTGAGAAAGTCGGCTTTGGTTTGAAATCGGCTCTTCTTGGAGCCTTCTCAGCTCGATACCATTTACCGACCTCTAAGTCCCCTCTTGGTTTCACCGTTCTTGAGTTTTGTCCATTTTTATCGGCTTCTATTTGTATAGAAGCGATGATCTCTTTATCTCGTCTCGTGATACAATTCCCTTAGTCGGCTTATCCTCTTCCGCAGGCCTCTTTTTTAAAGTGAACATTGAACCATGTTGACACGAAAAGGGCCCATATCTATCTGCATAGCCGACTCTTGCAAACTTTAACTTTGCCATCGGCGATGGCGATTGGATACATGTGTCGAAAAATATTGCAATCGTTAGTGTTATGAGAGAGCGAATGATGCCATTTGCAATACCCCGTTTTTAATTTCTTGACCGATGGTATGATATGCCCTTACAGTAACCTTATGAGTTTTTCTTGTAGTAATAAATCAAATATTTTGTCACATTTTGAAACATCATATGAATACTTGACTTAAGCTTTATTCTTTGTCGGCCTAAGCGAGAAGCAGGGCCAGTGGTTTTGGAACCTTTGGCCCACTCGGCTATGTTTATACAGCCGTCGTCGAAGGTGTCGCCCGAATCGTAATCTACCATGTTTACTTTGGCCTTTTCATTGCCGTTTTGTCCTAAACCTATCTTTAAACCCTTTGCTCTCTGCATATCGGCTTTCATGTGTCGTCTGGCGATGGAGTAGAGTGGCCTAAGTCGGGGAACTCCTGGCGACAACTTCTCTTTTAATGGAGGATTAACCCTTGGAATGCTAGGTCGGCCAATTGATCGTCGGGCAATGTTACCTTTGTAGCACCTATTAAAATGCGCGAAATCTCTTGATATAATCGAGAGACCGATTCCGAAGTATACGTCGGGTGAACTAAGATCGAGAAATCTGAGCTCCATAGTTCAGAAAGAAGTACTCATGGAATCGGCTTTCTAAATCATTCCATATATGAACTGAATTAGGTGGTAGATTAAGTGAACCAAGTGAATGCACGATTGCGGATAACGACAAAGGAAACAACCTAATTTTTAACCCATCGGTTGTGCGCCTCCCCACCTTTGAGGCCATGAGCGTCAGGTATATATCCAATCGTGTAATAGAATCATCCCACGAGAATTTAGCAAAGTCGGTATCCTAAAGTTGTGAAGTGCGGCATTAGGTCTATGTAATCGAGTGCACGGCTTCCTGGCCGATCACTCTCCCTGCAGGTTGTAGAAGGCTATTCTCTTAAAACATTGGCAATTTGTTACGCCCAATTAACATTGTCGGCTTGTGGTGCAGCCGGACATGGCCAATTCTCATTGTTTTGCGCCCTGCCCGAGTGCACACTCGGTCTTTAATCCAACTTCGCACCTCGGAGGTCTTGGTGCTGCGTCATAATTGTGATTAAAACCTAATGCATCGGGTATGGCGCGAAAGGTTCGATGTATGGCACCACCCTATATAGTGCTTGTTTCATGGTTGTGGCCTCGTACTGTGGAACTGTCCAATTTCAATCGGTGATAAGCCGATAACCCGATGTTGGAGGCGCTTGATTGATTTGATGCCTATCTTGGCTCCATCCGTGTGCCCATGGTAGTGTGTGAACCCATCTTTCTGCATGCTTGGTTTCAAAGCATTAGGTTGGCGGCATCATGATAGGTGTGAGCCAGACATGTTTCTTGTGTTGTTGGGTGCTATGGAATATCTTGATGCGTAAAGGGATGGTTTGTGGTGGTCTACTTGAGGCTTCCAGGCGCGGCTAATTCTTGCGCAACAATTGTTTCACTATTTTTCTATCATCGGCTTTAAAGTAGATACTAGAGCCGATGATTGGTTAATCAATGCGTGATGAATGATTGCTTTCGATCATGCTTGATAAATCGACTTGGCGGAGTGCGCGTATCGGCTTCAGGCTCGGATGTTGACTCTCGGATAGGATTGATGCTTGGGAGTGCAATCTTACGAGTAGCGCCACCGGCGTGTTTACGAAGCATCGTAGCATCATTTCCTCGAGCTGCCTTCGATCTTCGATTTCTTTCCGTTGCTTTCGAGGGTTAAATCGGCCATCCGGCGCGATTATGGCATCGGTGTTGATGTCGGCGGTGGCTGGGCCTGTCGGTTGGCGACATTCTTTTTGGAGTCCCCGTCGTGCCCAAAATATGTTCGGCGCCAAAAGCGTGAAGGGGGTTTAGGCCTCGAACACACAAGACATAACACCGGGTTTGCGAGGCGTGCGGTCGATTTGACAAATCGACAAGGTAGAATTTGTAATTTGATCGGCCAGATAAACAAAGATCTATCGGCTTTCGTAGTCGAAGAGCCGATTAGGAGATAACTAGATCAACTGGATTCTGTTGATCGGATAAGGTAAAAATCGACTTGGGAAGCGTCGCAACAAAGCAAGCAAATCAAACCTGGGTGAAATCGGCTAAAATCAACAATCGGCGATCGCAACTATGTTGATTCCGTCGACTTGCGAGAGAGATCTATGAGGCTAAAACAATGTAAAGAAAAACTTGTAAAGGTAGATGTGTGTTGCTTTGGATTTGATTGTCTCTCCTTTGCTGAGTCTACCCCCTTTTTATAACCACGCTGGCGATCCGAGTCGCACATGGATCACGGTGTATTTACAAATGTCGGTCTCTTATCCAATTTCCTTTCCTTTTTAGAAACGGATTCCTTTTCCAAGCCGTTTACCGATTCCTTTCTGTACGAATACTTTTCTATCTTTAGACCGATTTTAATTCATGCCGAATTTTGGTGCAAACACCACGTTTTCTAACATGGCCTACATCCATGAATTTTTGAGGAATTTTTAAGTGCACAAGTATGTGTTTGGTTAAAATATGTGTATGTTTGCCACTATGTCTAGATCAGCTTTTCCCATGGATGATGCAATTTATCCATCATCCAATGTTATGTCACGAATAGGAGAGTGTTCATCAATATTGTGCAGATCCCACATTTGGCTTGGCCAGTACAATAGTTTCAATGTTTCTGCTAGTTTGGAGCTTATCCTACATTCCTTGGAGGAAGCTAGTGCTGGTAATCACGTAATGCCAGTAGAATAATCTATGGACTGATGAGCACATCCAAATAATTTAGGTCCTGGTTAGTGAAAGTCTGTTTCAAAGAACTTTCGCATTATAATGTAACATTTTGACTTATCTCAATTTATTTTCTGACTGATTATGATGTGTATATTGATTTCATTTAGGCCCTGACTAGTGAAATATCGAGCCCCATTGGAATCATATTTTATTATTGTCTTATTTAAATGTTGTCATATGCAATTTGTTCATTTATATTGCAATGGAATTGTTCATTTGGCACCTTTGTTGCTAATATGTGTTTGAAACATGTAATATTTAGGACTATGTTTATTATTTTGTTCAATCATGTCAATGGATTATCTATTTATGATGATATTATTACGTTCGGTATAACGATTCTACATAATGTGCTATAGACTTGTCATATTGTCTTATTTCATTGTTGTCATGCAATTTATGATGATTAATTAATTAGAGATAATTTTTAGCAAATTCGTGCAAATTTTTTTTGAATTTGGTCCGATAAATCCGATATATCTGATAAATCATGTTTACCGGTGACCTCCGGTAATTTTTTTTTACCGATAAGGAAAACCCTGCGCGAGAGAGAGAGCGTCTTGCGCTGCAACTGCGGCCAACGGCGGCGGCGGCGACAAAAGGCAAGATGTCGGACGGCAGCCGCAACCTGGACTTCCTCGAGCCACCGCCTCCGGTTCTAGCTAGTAAATACTCCGCGCGTGTGTGTGGATGTTTGTGTGTGTGTGTATATACATATGAAAGAGCTTTTTTACAATACACAACAATGAATATAGATCGTTCATTGTCTTTAATCTAATGGTTAAAATTAACCTAGATCTAATTATACTACCATGTTAGTACGCGTAGTAAAATCTGAGGAGAGGCATGATTGTAAAAACGGTAAATGAATTAATTCATCCTCCACCGAAGCCCCTTTTCTTTCCCCACCCGAAGCCCTTCCTCTCCGGTCTGTGCATCGCGCGTCGAGGAACTCGCGAGTCTCGGGAGGCCGGAGGCGACCACGGATTTCCCCACTCCCCAGCCGCGCCGCCAACCTTCTTCCTCCCCCTCCTCCGGTACTCCCTCCCATGCCCCAAATCACCATGTCATCTCAACACCTCGAGCCCGCACTATCGTACGGCCACACCGGCCTCATACCTTCCCATGGCGGACTTCTTCCTCAGCCGTGCAAATCAATTCACCGCCACTACTGGTATCGAAAGAGGTTATTTTTTTCATACGTTTCCCTCCCAAATCCCGATTTGCGGTATGCGATTTCAGATCTGCACCCAAAATGTTGATGTACTTCAACTTTTAAATGTGATTTCCATCTATTGATGTGAGGTTCTGCCAAGTGAAACAAGTGGCGATGGCCGGGTGAGAAAATGGTGCCATGCGGGCAGGGCGCGGTGTCCTCAGGAGTTTGCGGATGGGGTTGCGTGTGCGTGGTGTCGGGGCTACACAGACCGGTAGTGGAGGAGTTACAGGAGTACCACTGTGATAAGGTCCGCCCGACCGACGATTCCTCTCGGTCGATCCACAAGACATGGTAAATAAGGTAAGTTGATGGTGTTTCATGTATTCGTCAATATTGTTAGACAACCTCGCTATCGAATAGTCCGGTGTTGCCTAATAGATCTAAACTAGAGAACAGAGAGAGAGAGAGAGCGAGAGACACAATATGAGGAGGATCGGGTCTGCTTTATTATTCTGTATGCTTTTGTACAATGGGGTGACCCCCTGCCTCCTATATATAGCGGTTCTGCTTAGAGATAAGGAAGAGTCTATATAGGATACGACAATCGGTTTCCTAACACTCCCCCTTGGACTCTTCACTGCGAGATGCATATGTCTCATTAAAACTCCATAAAACCCAGTGGGAAAAAATTGGAGAAAGAGTACATAACACACGCTTGCTGTGTTGCACGGATTGCCTCATCAAAAACCTTATGTAAGAAAACTTCAATGAAAAACTTACTTAAGGAAAAGAGTACAATCCACACAAACTTCAATGTTAATCTTCAAGATTCACGTTGGGTACTCAAACTTCATGTTCGAGATTTATGTAGGAGTATGTGAAAATTCTCCCCCTAAAATCTGCACTTCTCTAAGCCTCATTATCCCGATTCCTCTAACACATCTTTCAAAGGAAGATGCCGGGAGTGACTTAGTAAATAAATCTGCAAGATTTTCACACGACTTAGTATGCAGTATATTTATCTCATTCATCTTATGCAATTCATGAGCATAAAAGAACTTGGGGTTGATATGCTTTGTGAGGTTACTCTTCACATATCCCATTTGCACTTGAGCAACACAAGCTGCATTATCTTCATAGATAATGGTGGGGGTTTGTTCCATGTTCAAACCACATGACTTCTGGATGAGGTGAATCATTCTTCGAAGCCATGCACATTCTTGAGAGGCTTCATACAAGGCAATTATTTCTGAGTGGTTTGTCGACGTTGAGACAAGAGTCTGCTTAGATGACTTCCACGAAATTGCTGTTCCACCGCAAAGGAAAACATACCCGGTTTGTGACTTACCATTATGCGGGTCCGATAGGTACCCAGCATCGGCATAGCCAACCAAATTCAATTCATTGTTCCTTCTATAGAACAAACCGAGATCTTTGCTTCCTTGGAGGTAACGGAAGACGTCCTTAACCCCTTTCTAATGCTTTTTGGTGGGTTCTGCACTGTACCTTGCTAGCAAATTCACGGCAAACGCAATGTCCGGTCTAGTGCTATTCGCAAGGTACATGAGTGCTCCAATTGCACTCAAATATGGGAATTCCGCTCCCAGGACTTCCTCCCCCTCTTCTCTAGGCCTGTATGGGTCTAGGTCTGCTTGGAGTGACCTTCCGACCATTGGGGTCTTTGCGGGGTATGCCTTCTCAAAACCAAATCTCTCCAACACTTTCTGCGTGTAGGAAGATTGGTGTACCAAGATTCCGCCTTGGACATGTTCAAGCTGCAAGCTTAAACAGAATTTGGTTTTACCCAAGTCTTTCATTTCAAATTCAGACTTCAAGTATGTGCATGCTTCTTCAATTTCTTCATCCGTCCCAATGATGTTCAAGTCATCTACATAGACGGAGATTATACAAAATCCATTCGGGGATCGTTGTATAAACACACATGGACAATCTTCGCTGTTCGTGTAGCCTTTCTTGCAAAGAAAGTCACTCAAGCAATTGTACCATATTCTTCCTGACTGCTTCAGCCCATTCAGTGATTTCTCCAATTTCACACTGTATAGGTTTCTGTTTGCTCTGTCTTGGTTCGAGATGGGAATACCTTCTAGTACTTTCATTATATCTCCGAATCCAAGTTTCCATACAAGTATGTTGTGACAACATCCATTAGCTTTATTTTCAACTTCAAGTTGACTGCCATTGAGATCAAATATCTAAAGGTAATTCCACCCATGACCGGAGAATAGGTTTCTTCATAATCAACCCTAGGACGTTGAGTGAAACCTTGAACAACAAGCCTTGCAATGGTTGTTGCTCTTTTCATAGATTCTCCTATTATTACAAAATTTATGGCCATTTCGTCATGGTGTGCTTCATGCACTTCTACTTGCTCTTCATTGCTATTTCTCATTCTAGGAGCAAGTTCCTTTAGTTTTTCTCCGCCAATGTGTGCGCACACATTATTTCCGGCGGCTTCTTCCAATTGAAGATTCATGTCTGGAATTGCCTTTTCCACGGGCTTCTTTCCAGTGCCAGGTCTCAACTGGATCCCCTTCTTGCTTTGGGGCATTTTTGTGATTGGCTGTGGTAAGTCCTCTTGCCCATTTTTCCCCAGACGTCTCCGGGTACTTTGGGTTTGAGAAGCCAGATTTCCTGTTCTTTTTCTTTGAGACCTCTGAACAGGATGAGGGATACCTTCTGCTTTCTTTGGTATTTCCACCCTCTCTAGTGCATTTCTTGCTGGTATATGCGACTTAACCACGCTCTTCAGATCACAAAAATGATCAGGCAGTTCATTTGCTAAATTCTGCAAATCGATTGTCTTCTTGACTTCATGATTTACTTCATTAGTGCGAGGGTCATGCACGGGGAACCCAGTGGAATGCCATATGATTTTCCGGCATTTTCATCCAATGGTTCATTTCCTCCCCCTAATGACGGGAAAGCGATCCTCATCAAAAAAATGCAATCAGCAAATCGGGATGTATGCAAATCTCCAGTCGTGGGTTCCAAATACCTGATTATGAATGCATTCTCATAACCAACGTATATCCCAGACTTGCGGAGAGGGCCCATTGCAGTGCGCTGTGGGGGTGGTATAGGTACATATACCATTCATTCAAATCTTCAGGATGACCCATTGCACTAGTTGCATAGTTGAATGGATGTTGTAGGCCGACGGTCTATAATTGATGAGTGCTGCTACGTGCATGACTGCGTGTCCCCAACAAGTGTTGGGCAAGTTACAACTCTGCAAGAGTGGTCGGGCTATGAGCTTAATCCTCTTTATTAGTGTTTCAGCTATTCCATTTTGCGTATGGATGTGCGGTACAGAGTGCTCAACAGTTATTTCAATTGCTGTGCAATAATCATCAAATGCCTTGGAAGTAAATTCGTTGGCATTGTCCATTCGAATGGACTTCAGGCGATGATCAGGAAAAACATTCTTAATTCTGATGATCTGCGAGATCAGCTTTGCGAATGTATGATTCCTTGTTGACAGCAAACGTGTATGCAACCATTTCAAGGAAGCATCAATGAGCACCATAAAGTATCGAAACGGCCCTGACATGGGCTGAATCGGGCCGCAAATATCCCCCTGAATGCGTTCCAGGAATGCAGGGATTTCATGTTGCACTTTCATAACAGAGGGTTTTGTTATTAATTTCCCAGTGGCACATGCATGGCACACAAAATCTTCGTGATTCGGGAAATTTTTAACATTAATGCCATGACCTTGTGAATTGTTAACTATATTTTTCATCAATCTAAGACCAGGATGACCTAAATATACAATGCCATAGCTGTCGGTGTTTCGTGCACCGGCAATACGAATTTATGGTCGGATGGGGTCGCGCGCTCCCTCTCCCCGAATGGTCGACTCAAGGAGCCAGAAGATGTATACTGGTTCGGGCCGAATGTCCCTACTCCAGTTCGTGCGGTGTGGATATATTGATCTTTGGGAGATGGACAAGGGGTGTACAAGCGAGGCGGATGGTCGGCTGTCCGATCCCCTTGATGTGTTCGCTAGGGAGTTGAAGCTACCTAGAAGACTGTTTTTTCTCCGCGCCCCTCCCTCTCGGGCCCTGCCTCTCCTTATATAGACGGAGGAGGCAGGTTACACGGGAGTTGGGAAGACTACGAGGAGAGGGGTCTGCACGCCTTGAGGTCCGGCTTCGTTTTGTCTCGGCCAACCCTCGCCGTCCCGAGGCAGGGTTGGTGGTTATGTGGCGTACAGTCTGCGTAGTGCTGTCTGGGTGGCGTGTTGCGTGGTGCTCTTGTCAGCCTCGGTGGCTTTAATGGCGCTTGACTTTGCTTTGGCCTCGGGAGTGGGCGCACTCCTGCGGTGTGCCAGCGACGGGGCGGGCTTGACTTCTTCGGTGGCTCTTCCGACACCTTTGGGAAGGAGCCGCCTACCCTGCACGGATGTCGGGGGCGCTGCGACAAGGCAGCCGCTGACATCGGCGTGGCCTGCTGGCTCGTCGTGGCGCAGTGGAGCTTGAGCTTCAATATTAGGCGGCCGGCGATGCCGACCGCCCGAATCGAGTCCGCCGATCGTCTGGTCGGCCCCGCAGTCGGGGCTCGTTCCTCGCGCCCAAGTACCTTTCGGTGGTGCTGGGCCTCCGCGTGATAGGTCAGCCCGCTCGGTATGCAGGCTGATGGGGGTACCCATGGTATGGGTACTCGCCAAGAGCCTCGAGCCGGAGCGGGTCGGAGAGCCGCTCGGGGTTTAACTCGCGGCGGTAGCCGTCGGCCCGAGGTCGCTGATGCTAGGTCGCCGTGTGGCTGCCTGGGAGCCGTGCCACCTAGAAAGAGCTCCGGTGCAAGGCGAGCGCACCGTGGTGTAGCTCTGAGCCCCGAGCGGGTCGGAGCCGGTCGGGGTTTACCTGTCGGAAAGTGGCCGCGGACTCGAGGTCGGCGACGCTTTGGTTGGGGCCGCTTGTCTGGCCACGCCGCCAAAGATCCCGGTGCTTGTGGCGCTTCCGTGTAGTGTAGCCCCGAGCGGGTCGAGGAGCGGTCGGGGTTTACCCGGCCGAAAAGTGACCGCGGACCCCGAGGTCGGCGACGCTTTGGTCGGGCCGCCGCTTGTCGGCCAGGCCCGCCTAAAGATCCCGGCAAGGCGAGCGCACCCGCTGGGTGTAGTTTTGAGCCCCCGAGCGGTCGAGGAGCGGTCGGGGTTTACCAGTCGAAAAGTGGCCGCGGACTCGAGGTCGGCGACGCTTTGGTCGGGTCGCCGCTTGTCTGGCCACGCCACAAAGATCCCGGGCAAGGCGAGCGCACCGGTGGGTGTAGTTCGAGCCCCCGAGCGGTCGTGGAGCCGGTCGGGGTTTACCCGGCCGAAAAGTGGCCGCGGACCGAGGTCGGCGACGCTTTGGTCGGGCCGCCGCTTGTTTGGCCACGCCGCCAAAGATCCCGGTGCAAGGCGAAGCACCGTGGGTGTAGCCCCGAGCCCCGAGCGGGTCGAGGAGCCGGTCGGGGGTTTATCTTGGCCGGACTCTGGCAGGCCACGGTCCACGTGGGTCCTCAGAGTCGTGAGCGAACGCGTTTACCTTCGCTTCGGTTTGAACGCCGTGCTCGTGCGAGCTACTATCGGGTAATCCGAGTGGAACCTTGGCGATCCCCTTGAGGGGTTCGCTTCAAGCGACGTAGCTCGGCGTGGGCGTCCGACTACCGGGGCGTTCCATAAAAACCTTTCCTTACTCGATCCCGTGTCGGATCGCTGGTCGTCCGCCGACCCGGAGCGCGGCTGGCCGCTACTCATCGATGAGTTCCGCGGGAGAGTGTGAGGTATGGTCTCGGACGCGAGTCACAGTGATTGGGTCGTCCGCCGACCCATCTGGAGGCCCTCTGGGGGCTCACTGCGACTCGCCCCTCGCTCTTTTTTACGTGCTGGGGCGGCTTTCGTTCCAGCTGGCTGGATTCGGCCTTCGTAACCCACAAAGACGGTGCGGGCCTCAGTGCGAGCCTATAGGCGGCTTGCCCTCCCGAGGCCGGCGCTGGGCCGCTTGCATACCTTTCGGCATGGGGCGCCCGCCCATCGTGAATCGGGCGAGGCCCGCGATGTCGCGGCGCGCGGGGCGCGAGGCGGCCATCTGTCGGAGCGATTAATGCGCGATGGGATTTAAATGGATCGCGGCACGTTATCGGGAAACGGCCAGCGGCAAAGTGACGGTTTGGCATCGTTGATTTGCATGAGGAGGCGTCGATTTGGGCGCGAGGCGCGTCTGTTTCGCCGGGCGCCTATAAAGGAAGGAGTGGGTGGCGTGGTAGGCGCCAAGCCCTCTGCTCGCGGGCCTGCAAAAAGGAAAAGGGAAGAAAGAAAACGAGGGAAGAAGAGGAGCTTCTCGCCGCGCGTTGTTCCTCGCTTCCTTCGCACTTGGAGATGTCGCCAGACTCGCACTCGGCCGCGGGCGGTCGCTATCTCGGCCTGAGAGGAAGGAGTTCCTTCCTCCGCGCCCGAGTCCTGCTGGCGAAGTTCACGGGCCGACCGAGGTCCTCGAAGTTGAGGACGGCGAGATAGTCTCATTGGCGTCCTTCTACGAACGGGCCGGGCTTCCACTCCACCCGCTCGTCCGGGGTTGCTGCACTATTACGGGGAGAAGTTCATCACCTGAACCCGAATGGAGTCCTCCATATTGCGGTCTTCATGACGCTGCAGGTGAGGCCTTTACGGGATTGAACCCCATTTTGGGCTCTGGCGCCACTTCTTCTTCGCGAGGCCGTCACCGGACACCGCCGGCCTCCTCAGAGCTCTGATGATCCAACTACGCAACCATCGCAAGCCGTTCTACGTCGATTTGAGGCTGCCGACGTCTAACCGGGGGTGGCATAGCGAGTGGTTCTACGTCCGGAACCTCGACAACAGTGCCCCTCCCTTCAGTGGGAATTTACCAACGCCGCATCCCTGTTGGGGCTGGGGTCCTGACACGAAGGACCGGAAGAAGGTGGACGCGATCCTTGAAAAGCTCGCAGACCTGAAGCGGCGGGGCCTGACAGGCAAGGTGGTCCTCAGCACGTTCATGGAGAGGCGCATCCAACCCCTCAAGGGTCGGTTACGTCCCATGTTTGAGTACATTGGGCCGACCGACTCGCAAGGTCGTCGGAGCGGAGCTCCCTCCGTCGGAGATCTCGCGCGTGTGTCCGCAGCCTCCATCGCGGAGATACCGAACTGGGCGAGGCGCTGCGCCGTTTCCGCAGTAATCCGCAGAACCTGGTACGCCCGACGGCCTCTGCTCGCTTTTGCTTTGCTCTGCTCCTTCGCCTCCTTACCCGGCGTGCAGCCCGCAGGGGCTCGGTGGACTGATCTCCCGTCCCTTGCTGCCGGGGGAAAAGGAGTTGAGGGCGGCCGCGCGCCTCGAAAAGGAGAAGCAGGACGCCGCCCAGGTAGCGAAAAAAGAGGCCGCCAGGACGCAGAAGAGGAAAGAGCGCGCGGACTGAGCCGCGCGTGGCGAGGAGGTCTCGGAGGAGACCTCGAAGGAGACCTCGAGTGAGGGTGACGAGGAGTCGTTGCCGAGCGAGGGAGAAGAAGTTGCCGGAGGCGGTCGCGCGACGCGACGCTGGTCCCGATCAGCGGGGCCGGTGGCGCGGCTCCTCCGAAGAAAACCGAGCGAGGGGTTTATCCTGCGGAAGCGCGGGTCCCTGTCGCCTCCTCGCGGGGGTCCGGCAAAGAGGGCACGTCAGGTGCCGGTTGTTCGCTCCTCCCGGTAAGTGACTTGCGCAATTCCTCTGGTGCTGACTTCTTCTGCAATTCCTGACCGACCGCTGTACGCAGGGGCCTCACCAGCGCTGGGAGGGCGCTGAGCCCTACTTCGGCGGTGAGGAATCGCCCCCTCCCGGTCCTGTCCGCGGGGCGTGCGGTGGTTGTCGGGAGCGGGGATCGTCCGGATGCGCCCCCCGCGGTAGAGCCCGTTGGTGAGAAGGCGCTGCCGGAGGGGGACGCATCTGGGCCGCTGCCGGATGCGACCATGCGGGCAGAAGCTCCGTCAGGCATGCTTCCGCCCGTGCCGTCGTCCAGTGAGACCGGCGAAGTCCTGCCGGCCCTGCCTTCCCCCGCGTTGCCGACCGTAGAGGTCGGCGCGAGCCCGTCGCCAGAGAGCTGGGTTTCTTGGCGTTACGCCGCGGGGACGAGATCTGCCGCCCGCCGCCGGGCCGCCGCCCGATTCGGCGGTCCGAGTGTCGCCGATGGCGCGCGACCGACCGCCACAGCGTTCCGTCGGCGGGAAATCAAGTCGTGGCGATCGCCGATCGCTGGCTGACTTGGCCCGCCGACCGGCCGGGGCCCGCTCGTTTCGATTTACGAGGCGTAACGCCGCGATTGGGACGTTCTGGAGGCGGAGATGGGAAGGATCCATGCCGACCTTACCCTCGTTGTTGACGCCGCGTCCAAGGCGAGGAAGTCCATTGCTCAGGAGTCCCGCTCGGCCAGATTGGTAAGTCTGACGGGGATTTGTCTCTTGTGCATCTTCTTGACCGGGAAATGGAGACTGACCGGGCGGGTATTTGCAGCGTTTGACATCCCGAGCGGTGGACAAGTCAAAGTTCCTCCGGCACTTGCACAGCCGGGGGAGTGCCGTAGGGAAAGAGCTGCTCGACGCTCGGAGGGCGCTTGCCGCCGAGCAAGGAAGGGCTGCCTCGTGGTCGGGCCGTCGGGGAGGTCACCGAAGCCTTGCGGGAGGCTCAGCGACGCGCGGAGTCGTTGGCCACCGAAGGAGAGAGGGCCAGGTCGTCCCTGGCGGATGCTGAAGCGGCCAAGACTTCTGCAGACAGTGCGGCAGCATCCGCCCGTGCGGAGGCCGCCCTCTATCGGGAGGAATGCGAGTCGACCCGCAGGGAGGCCGACCAGCTTCGTGCCGAACGGGATCTCGCTCGGGGGGAGCTCGTGACGATGAAGGAGCTTGCCGACCGTGCTGCGGCCAACCGGGAAGCGCGTGCCAAGGTCGAGGAGGAACTTCGCGCCAAGGAGGCTTCCGTGGCCGGTGAGTAGTTCGTTCTTCCGGGAGCCACCACGGCGAGCGTCCCCTCACGTCGTTTTCGTTCCTGCAGATCTGCGAAAAAACCTTAGCGGCGTCTTTGGAGTCGCGAAGGGTGGCGGTGGAGGCACGAGACGCCGGTCGAGTCACGCGACTCGCCCTTTTGAACAAGCTACCGGGCGGAGAGGGATGCGGCCGATACGACGCCCACCGACGGTCCTCCATGTGGGCGCCCAGCCGCCGCGACCGCTGTTCGGGCTTACTCGCCCAGCCGCCATCCCCGCCATGCTTGGGTGGATCCCTGGCCAGCGTCCGAGGCGTCGGTGCGGAAGCGGCGGTGCTTGGCGCTTTCCGGCCCTGGTCAACACCGTCTCTTATTACGACGGCGTCGACCTTGAGGCGGTCGGGGAGCGGCGTCGGCTGCCGACCGCGACGAAGAGGTCGACGCGTTCATGGCCCGGTCGATCCATGCGCCAAGAGATTGCGGCCCGAATCTCGCCGCGAAATTCTCCGTCGGAAGGGGAGGAAGATTAGTTTTCCTCGTTTGCTTTTTTGGCAATGTATGTAATGAACAAGACTGCCCTAGTTGAGCTCAAACGCCGGGCTGTTTTAAGTTACTCTGCCCGTCTACCCCGTGTTTCTTTTATGAATTTGGGCAATTTTTCAACCATAGCTACGGGGGCCCACAGGGGTGCCCTGAGAGCGTAGGCGTTGCACCAGGTTCATGCGAAGAGGACACGGGGCAGGGCGAGCTGCCTCGAGCGATTGCTTGGTGAAGGAGGTGTCGGGGTCGGACCACCTCCTTCGCGAAGCTTGGCGGGTTGAAATCTAACCTAAGTGGGGGTGCTCCGACCGCTCATAGTGTTTCTTGCTCGGAGGGCTTGTTTCCCTCCGCAGAGTGCCACTTCGAAGCCGTAGCCGCGGGGGCGTAGGCCGTAGCACTTTGAGCCGAGGGAAGTAGCCGCGAGGTAGATAGCTCGGTCGGTCGGAGTGCGGCTTAGGTTAGCGACCCGCGCGCTTTTAAATGATGGTCGGGTTGGGCCGCTGGGGCGTAAGTTGTAGCATTCGCCGATCTATATCGAAAGGCTCCGTCCGACCGCCGCTCGGCCCTTCGCTCAGGTAGCCTCCTTTTTGCGCAAAGTGCTACTTCGGAACCGTAGCCGCGGGGGCGTGGGCCGTAGCATTTTGGTTTTGAGGAGGTTACTTAAGAGGGGAGCTTGGTCGGAGTGGTAACCGATTATCGATTTAGGTCGCTGACCCCTGAGGTCATGCAGCCCCCGGGTGGTGCGTGGGGACTGAGGGTGCAGTCGCCACGCACCGCTTGAGCTCGTGGCGGGTGTGCGATTTTTTTCGAAAAGGAACTTTATGCTTTCGGGGATAAGGGTGGATTAACTCGCCTTGAGGACCGCGCCGATTTCGGAGCTGACGCTGGGCGCTTCGTCTTCTGCGCCGTTGCGTGACTCTTCGGTGCTTCGTCTTCCGCGCCTCCCACACTTCTTGCCTATAAAAGGAGAGGCGCCGGTGCGCCCATTCCCCGTACGCCATGGCGGACCACAACGTTCAGCTTCGCGAGGAGGTAGTCGCCCATCAGGCCTGGTTGCGGGAGGTGGCGGATGCTGAGGCCGCGGCTGTTCGTGAGGACGTGCGGCGAGTCGGCGTCCTCGTCGTCGGCGTTCCTCGGCTTCGAGAAGCGAGGGCGCCACTATTGCGGGCGGTGGTAGAGGCACGCCGCGCGGAGCTTGGCTGGCAGGGTGCGCACCAAGATCGCAATGGGCGGTTCGCTCTCGGCTGGGGCGATGTTCCTCCATAGATAAATAAAGCGCTCGGGTTTCTTTTTTCGTCTCTTTTCGCTCCTTCTTCTCTTTTTGTGTTGAGATCTAGCCCTCGTTCTTTCGCACGTGATCAAAGGAGGACAGCTTCGGGACCTCTGCTTTCGGGGCGGAGGTCGTAGTGCTCCAGATCAGCAAAACGAGAGGGGTTTGAGAGAGAGAAAAGACCACTTGGTCGGTCGTCCGACTGCTGCAGCTTTCTTTGCTCAAGTGTTTTTCGCGTGGTACAAAAAGAAGAGAGAGGCCGATTATGGATAGAACCTTCTCAGCTTCTCTATGTTCCAGGCGTTTGTCACGAGATTCCCTTCGGTGTCCTTGAGGCGGAAAGTGCCGGGTCGGAGGACTTCCGCGATGGTGAAAGGGCCCTCCCAAGGCGGGGAGAGCTTGTGCCTGTCCTTCGCGGACTGGACTTGGCGCAGCACTAAGTCGCCGACTTCGAACGAGCGGCCGCGGACCCGTCGGCTGTGGTAGCGACGCAACGCCTGCTGATATTTTGCCGACCGTAAGACCGCGACGTCTCGAGCTTCGTCGAGTCGGTCGAGGTCATCTCGCTGTTCTTCGATTGCCCGTGCGCTGTTGTAGTTCTGCACCCGTTGTGCGCCGTAATCAACGTCGGTCGGGAGGACAGCCACCCCCCCGAACACCAAGAAAAAGGAGTGAACCCGGTCGGCCGGGGTCGGCGTGGTTCGCAGACTCCAAAGCACGGCGGTAGCTTCGGCCCATCGTCGTGAATTTCTTGATCGGCTGAAGATTCGCGGCTTGAGTCCTTGGAGGATCATGCCGTTGGCTCGGCTGTCCGTTGGCTCGGTGTGCCGCTTGCCGATCGACTTCGGATGTTGAAGTTGTCGCGAACTCGAGGAACTCCTTTCCGTGAACTGCGTCCCCATTGTCGGTGATGATGGAGTTGGGCACCCGAACCGGTAGACAATGTCGCGGAAGAAACTTGCTGCTGCGCCGATGTGATTTTTGCCAATGGCTTTGCTTGATCCACTTTGTGAACTTGTCTCACGGCGACAAGCAAGTGAGTGAAGCTCGGCGCGCTACGAAGGGTCAGGTCGAGCCCCCAAACCGCGAAGGGCCATGTGATGGGGATCGTCTGCAGGGCTTGCGCAGGAAGATGCGTCTGCTGGCGAAGAATTGGCATCCTTCGCAGTGCGGACAACTGGGTCGCATACGCCACGGCGGTCGGCCAAGAGAAACCTTGTCGGAAGGCCTTTCCTACCAGGGACCGCGCGCGCATGGTGCCCGCACACCCGTCGTGGATGTCTGCAGAAGGTGCTTCCCTTGGTCGGTCGAACGCGCCGAAGGATTCGGACGGGCTCCTCTTGTAGAGGGCGCCTTCTATCGGGGCGAAAGACTTAGCCCGGCCGAGCGAGGCGCCGAGCCTCGGTGGTATCGGCGGGAGCGACCCGCTTGTCAACCGATCGACAAGCGGTCACCTCGATCGGTTTCGATGCTCAGACGCCCAAGTCGACTCCAGCGGGTGGGCATCGGACCAAGATCGATGGGGCCGCCGCCTTTGGGGGTCGGCGGCGCCCTCGGACTTTCGGGTCCAACCGGATTGATGGGCTGCTGAGGTCGGAGACGAAGATTCCAGGGGGAACCGGCCCCTTTCCGGAGGCGAGGTTGGCGAGGGAGTCGGCTTCACCGTTGTAGCGTCGGTAGCTATGATGGAGCTCGAAACCCTTGAACTTCTCCTCGAGCTTGCGGACCTCGAGGCGATGGCGGCCATCCGAGCGCCACGGGGCTCGGTGGCTTTCATCACTTGGTCGACGACCAGCTTGGAGTCGCCGTGCACGTTGAGCCGTCGTGGCGCCTGGTCGGGCGGCGATCCGAAGGCCGTTGACGAGGGCCGTGCTCGGCGACATTGTTGGTGGCGTCGAAGAGTAGTCGTATGGCATACCGGAGTTTGTTGCCGAGCGGAGATGATGACGACCCCGCGCCGCCCCGTTCTTGGTGTAAGACCCATCGAAGTACATCGCCCAAGACTCGGTCCTCGACCGCCGCGAGGACTTGCGCCTCGGTCCACTCGGCAACAAAGTCCGCCAAGACTGGGACTTGATCGCCGTCCCGGGACGTCACGATATGTCGAGGCCGTTGAGCTCGAGAGCCCATTTGGCGATCCTTCCCGTAGCGCCGCGGTTGTGGGCGACTTCTCCGGCGGTGAGGAGGTTACCACGGAGATGGGGTGTCGATCGAAGTAATGGGCAAGCTTCCTCTTGGTGATGAGCACCGAGTACAAGAATCTTCGTATCCGGGGATATCGGACCTTTGTTTCGAGAGCACCTCGGCCGAAGTAGACCGGCCTTTGCACCTTGAGAACGCGGCCTTCCTCCGCTCGCTCCACAACAAGTGCCGCTACCGACGACTGAGTCGTGGCGGCGATGTAGAGGAGCAAAGGCTCCTGCGACTCCGGGCGACCAGGACCGGAGGTGAGGTCGAAAGACCTTTAGTTGACTAAAGGCTTCACGAGCCGTTGGTCCAGGAAAAATGGTCGGACTTCTTCATCGGCTTGTAGAGTGGCATTCCTCGTCACGAGGCGGATCTGGCGACTTAGTGCCGCGAGGCATCCCATCGACCTTTGAACTCCCTTCAGATCGTTGATTGGCCCCATCCTTGCGATAGCGGAGATCTTATCTCGGTTGGCTTCGATGCCGCTCGGAGACGATGAATCCCAAAGAACTTTCCTTGGGGACCCCGAAGACGCACTTCTCGGGGTTGAGTTTTATGCGAAACCGTCGGAGGTTCGCAAAAGTCTCCTCCAGGTCGGTGATGAGGTCATCGGCCTTCCTGGTTTTGACAACGATGTCGTCGACGTAGGCCTCGATGTTACGGCCAATTTGGTCTGAAAAACATGCCTGCATACATCGCCGTACGCGTGGCGCTGCGTTGCAGACCAAAAGGCATCGTGACGTAACAGTACGAGCCATACGGGGTGATGAAGGAGGTCGCGAGCTGATCGGACTCCTTCATCGCAATCTGGTGATAGCCTGAGTAGGCATCCAGAAAGGAAAGGGACTCGCACCCGGCGGTGGAGTCCACGACCTGGTCGATGCGAGGCAATGGGAATGGATCTTTCGGACAGGCCTTGTTGAGGCTCGTGTAGTCAACACACATTCTCCATTGCCCCGACTTTTTCTTTACAAGGACGGGATTGGCGAGCCACTCGGGTGACGCACCTCCCTTACAAAACCGGCGGCCAAAAGTTTGGCGATCTCTTCCCCAATGGCCCGTCGCTTCTCTTCGTCGAAACGGCGCAGGCGCTGGGCGATCGGTCTGGATCCCGGTCGAATGTTCAGGGAGTGCTCGACGACCTCCTTCGGGACTCCTGGCATGTCCGAGGGTCTCCAAGCGAAGACGTCTCGGTTTGCTTGGAGGAAGTCGACGAGCGCGCCTTCCTATTTGGTGGTGAGGGCGGCCCCGATCCGCACGGTCTTGGCGGGATCTTCGAGATCAACCACGACCTCCTTCGTGTCCTCCGCGGACTTGAAAGAGCTAGGCCCCGACTTGCTGGAGTCGAGGGCGGATCCGGGGGCGTTCTCCTGGAGCTGGGCGAGCTCGGCAGAAGCGACGACCGCTGAGGCCAACTTCGCACCGCTTCGCCATAGCTTGTAGGCGAGCTGGAAAGATGTGGCCACGGTGATGACACCTTGCGGTCCTGGCATCTTCAGCTTGAGGTAGGTGTAATTGGGGACCGCCATGAACTTCGCGTAGCATGGTCGTCCCAGAATGGCGTGGTAGGAGCCGGGGAAGTCCACAACCTCGAAAGTGAGGCTCTCGGTGCGGAAGTTGTCCGGCTCCCAAAGGTGACGGCAGCCGACCTGCCCGAGGGGTGGGCTGTTGGCCTGGCACGACGCCATGGAAGGGCGCCTTGCTCGGCCGGGAGGGCGGAGCGAGGACCCCTAGGGCATCCAGGGTCTCAACATACATGATGTTGAGATCGCCGCCGCCGATCCATGAGCACCTTGGTCAGCGGCCGCCCCACGATGGGGTCGGCGACGGCGGAGTAGCGTCCAGTGCGGGATGTGGTCGGGGTGGTCGGTCGGTCGAAGGCGTCGGGCATTCCGACCACCTCAAGTAGGTGGGCACGGCGGGGTAGCCGTGGACCTCTCGGTGGGCGAAGCTTCAACCGCCGCTTGTCGGCGTAGCACTCCGCCTCCGAAGATCATGAGGCGGCCGTCGAGTTGTGGGAACTCGTCCGGTGGCTCATCGCCCTTTGCCCCGGCTGCCGGACGGGTCGCGCTTCTTCCCTTACCCCGCGACGTTGTGGGGTTTCCGAGAGAAACCGCCAGGACTTCGCAGTCCGATACTTGTGCTTGACGGGATAGTCGTGGTTCGCACGGACTATCCATCAACTTCTCGACCGGTCAGTCTGGCCGAGCCCGCCGCTTGGCAGGTCGGTCGGCGGCGGCGACCATTCGGCCTTCGCGCCTGCTTCCTTCCGCTTTCTTTTGTCCGGGCGGTCGGAGGGGGCGCCGGCTCCGAGGCTGGCTGTCTTGTGGGCCGTCTTCCTTTCGAAGATGGCCCCCACGGCCTCCTCGCCGGAGGCGTGGTTGGTGGCGATGTCGAGGAGCTCCTTGGTGGTCCGGGGCTTCGCGCAGCCCAACTTGTGGACCAGAGCCTCGCACGTGGTGCCGTAGATGAACGCCCCGACGACGTCGGCGTCTCGGATGTCGGGGAGCTCATTGCACTGCTGGGAGAAGCGGCGGATGTAATCCCGGAGGGTCTCCCCCGGCTGCTGCTTGCAGCTTTTCAGATCCCAGGAGTTGCCAGGGCATTTGTACGTGCCCTGGAAATTCCCGACGAAGAGGTTCGTCAGGTCGGCCCAGCTGCCGATGGTATCTGCGGGAAGGTACTCGAGCCATGCTCGAGCTGAGTCCGCAAGATAGATGGGGAGGTACTGGATAACGAAGGAGTCGTCCGTCGCTCCCCCAGCTCGACAAAGTAGCCGATAGTCTTCTAACCAGACATCGGGTTGGTAGCCCCGTGTACTTGGCTATGTTGGTCGGAGCCGGAATCGGCCGGAAGTCGGCGTTGCGGATGCGGCGGGTGAGCAGCGCCCAGGACCGTCGAATCCTGGGTCGGGATGGTTGCGTCGCCCGCTATCGGCGACTTGCGAGGGTGCTGCCGCGTCGGTAGCTCTCCTTCGCGCCTCGAGGGTGGTGCGGAGATCGTACTTGTCCCCCAGGCGATGGCGCACCGGGGTGTAGGATGCCTGGGGGAGTTCGTGGGGCGGGGCCGTCTTGGCTGGGCTCCGTCGACCCTGTGAGGAGTGGCCCAGCGGCCCGGTGGCGCCGTTCACGGAGCCGGAACCTTGGGCGTGGCCGAACGACAAGACGCTCTACCGATCCGGAGGTTACGGTAGGTGGCCTTGGCCAGGCTCCGCTGGCTCAGCAGCCTCGAGCAGCATTGCCGCAGCGGCAATGTTACGGTTGGCGTGAGGAAGAACGGAAGGCCGTTCGCTTCCTCACCAATTGTCGGTGTACCGATGCCGGGCGCGCGCCACGGAGGTCAGTGGTGGGCTAGGCCGACGGCGCTCGATTCGCCTGGAGCTTATCGAGCTCGGCCTTCGGGCTTCTAACTCCTCGTGCCGAAGGTCAGCGCGTTGTAGATCTTGTCGTCGTCTTCTCGCCGGATTCCTCCCCGCGCTTCGTCGCGGGAGGAGGGTCCCGAGGGTAGCGGGGGTGGCAGATGGTTCCGCCAAGACCGTCATATTGCACTAGCGGTGTAGGCCCTTCGAGGCACACTCCTTGTCGGAGCTAGAGCCATGGCCGGAGGAGTCCGCCAAAGGTCG
Organism: Rhipidocladum racemiflorum; assembly: GCA_036346355.1. Classification (NCBI taxonomy): domain Eukaryota; kingdom Viridiplantae; phylum Streptophyta; class Magnoliopsida; order Poales; family Poaceae; genus Rhipidocladum; species Rhipidocladum racemiflorum. The sequence goes on from CM070570.1 coordinate 67,158,085, forward strand.
TGGAGGGAAGCCGCCACAGAATCGCCATGGCCACGAAGTTGGGAGCTCGTGGAGGGTGGAGTCGCCGCCGCAAATCCGTAGGCAATGTTGCCGGGTAGTGCCGGCCATGACAGCCCCGCTTCGCTGCTTGGCGCGGGGGCCTCGAGGCTGAGGTTGCTGAGGACGTCAGCAATCGCATCCAGGCTTGCGGAGGGCGTCCGGTCCCGGACGGCAGCAGGGACGAGGACAAGCTCCCCCGCCGTAGTGACGATGAAATCGAGGGTGCCGAAGCGGATCCAGCCCCTCGACATCGGCGAAACGTAGTGGGAGGAAGCCATCAGGGAGGAGAATGGGAACCCGAAGATGAGGATGTCGGTGAAGACGCGCGAGAGCCCCTACCTGGCGCGCCAACTGTCGGTGTTTCGTGCACCGGCAATACGAATTTATGGTCGGATGGGGTCGCGCGCTCCCTCTCCCCGAATGGTCGACTCAAGGAGCCAGAAGATGTATACTGGTTCGGGCCGAATGTCCCTACTCCAGTTCGTGCGGTGTGGATATATTGATCTTTGGGAGATGGACAAGGGGTGTACAAGCGAGGCGGATGGTCGGCTGTCCGATCCCCTTGATGTGTTCGCTAGGGAGTTGAAGCTACCTAGAAGACTGTTTTTTCTCCGCGCCCCTCCCTCTCGGGCCCTGCCTCTCCTTATATAGACGGAGGAGGCAGGTTACACGGGAGTTGGGAAGACTACGAGGAGAGGGGTCTGCACGTCTTGGGGTCTGGCTTCTGTCTTGTCCGGCCAACCCCTGCCCGTCCCGAGGCAGGGTTGGTGGTTCTGTGGCGTACAGTCTGCGTAGTGCTGTCTGGGTGGCGTGTTGCGTGGTGCTCTTGTCAGCCTCGGTGGCTTTAATGGCGCTTGACTTTGCTTTGGCCTCGGGAGTGGGCGCACTCCTCTGCGGTGTGCCAGGCGACGGGACGGGGGCTTGACTTCTTCGGTGGCTCTTCTGACAGCCTTGGGAAGGAGCCGCCTACCCTGGTACGGATGTCAGGGGACGCTGCGCACAAGGCAGCCGCCTGACACTGGCGTGGGCCCTGCTGGCTCGTGCGCAGGTGGAGCTTGAGCTTCAATATTAGGCGGCCGGCGCATGCCGACCGCCGAATCGAGTCCGCCGACCGTCTGGGTCGGCCCCCGCATGTGTCGGGCTCGTTCCTCGCGCCCAAGTACCTTTCGGTGGTGCTGGGCCTCCGCCGTGATAGGTCAGCCCGTTCGTGCTTCCGGGCTGATGGGGGTACCCATGGTATGGGTACTCGTCAATAGCGAAAATAATTCAGAGCTTCTAAATACAGTCTTCAAATAAGTATACACTGCGTGTGCATTGATTATCGTGTAGTACAACCCAGATTCATATGAGGGATATTTTTCTAATACCATTTTTTTTTCATATTCCGCGTGCTTCACAATGCACAAGTGTTCTTTGCTATTTTCTTCAGCGCGGATATCTTTGAAACTTAAGAGAGTGCGAGTTGATTCAGGGTACAAGAGGGCTTCTTCAATTACCAAAGTTGTACCTATTGGCAATATAATTGTGATTCTTCCTGAGCCTATTATATGCGTATCGCTTCCTGCGATTGTCGTAATCCTTCCAGCGTTCTTCGTGATCGTCTGGAAGTATTTCGATTCTCTTAAGATGGTATTTGTTGTGCCACTATCAACAATGCATATTTCCTCCATTGGGCGCTACACGATTTCTAGATGATAAGAAATATAATTCTATTCATATAGTGGCAACGTAATTCAAATATTGCTTACAAAATAAAGAATACTGGAATAAAGAATAAATTGCAATTCTATTCATGAGAAAAGAAAATGTATGTTCTTCGAGAGCTTACAATTCATTATTCAAAATTCATTAACAACCAATGTTCTATAGCCTGCAAACTTCAGGCGAACCCAATCTTGCTGTGCTTGGAGCAAGATGGTGGACTTGAGTTTCTCGAACTGCTTCTGAAGTGCAGTCCGTAACTCAAGTGTACTCACCTCAGCCATGTATTCATTATTCATAGTAGCTGAAAAGTGATACCTGGGGAATACAAAATTTGATCGTTTTGCTCGGCAGTAGGTTACTTGTCCCTCGAGGACCCTAAACCGATGGCAATTCACAGCTTCTTCTCATAAACACGATCTTCATATTTGATGCCCATATGAGATAGTTCTGACCATTCGGGCCAGTTTTTCAAAACTCACATATGACAATGCCAGGTATTTACGTATTCATAGGATTTTTTCATTAGATTACTTCGTGTAATCTAATAGAGAGTGGTTGCAAGATTCATAAATGCATAATTAAATTCTCATGAATTTCCAGCAAACTAAAAGAAAGCAATAATTTCAAGATTCATAAATACAAGATTCATAAATGCAAGATTCATAAGTACAAAAATTCATAAATACTCATAAATACAGCTTCGTGCAGGCGATTGGATTCATATACATGATCGACTTCGTGCGATCTGCTTTATGTGCGCGATCAGCTTCGTGCGATCGGTTTAGCGCGGCTTCATGCACGCGGCGCAATCAGTTCCATGCACGTCGGCCTTCCTGGCGCGACGGTGGCCGCTTCGTGCGGCGTGCTTGAAATTCCAATGAATTATATTAAATCAATAAATACAATGTATGGAACAGAACAATAATTGCACAGTTCATAAATTCAGAATAAACAATAATTGCCCAATTCATAAATTCATAAATGCGAAAAATAAATTCTCATGAATTTTCGGCAATCTAAACAGGGCAATTATTGCAAAAATTCATAAATGCAGAAAATAAGGCTAAGTACAAATTAAAAACAGAGCCATAAAATTTTCTGCAATTTCTAGAAATTTTCATATTTTTCTGGCAATTTTCAGAATTTTTCTGCTATATATATATATATATATATATATTTAATCAGTTTTTCTGAATTTCTAATCAATTTTCAGAGAAAAAAAAAACTCCAAAGCCATATTCAATATGCCTTTGAATGGACTTCATGTCCTGTATTCAATATGCCTTTCCCCGTGCACTACAAAGCCATATTCAATATGCCTTTGAATGGACTTCATGTCCTGTATTACGTGAACTTCAAGTTCTGGACTCCATGTCCGATTTCTTGGACTTCATCGGGCCGATGCCAGGGGCTGGTCAACGTGCGTAGGGGAGGGGCAGAGCCAGCCCATCATGGGCGCTCGGCGCGTAAGGCGCAGCGGTGGCGGGCCAGCGGCGGCGCAAAGTCGCAGCGGCCGCGAGCTCGGATGGGCGCTGAGGCCGGTCGCGCGCGCCCGGTTCAGAGCGGCGGCTGCGAGGCTTCATGGCGCTGGAGGCGGCCGGCAGCCGGCGATTTTGGCGGTAGCCAAATCATCTTCAGCGAGGCGCAATGGGCGATCAGGCGAGCAGAGCTCGAGCCGGCCGTCGGTGGTGCTTCAAGCTACAGGAAACGGCTGCGTGCCGCACGGGTGGGGTCGGCCGGCAACCGCGCATCGTGCGGACACCGTCGGCAAAGATCAGGGACGAGCGCGGGCCAATGCAATTCTTTCTCGGGCCAGTTCGCTTCGAGCGAGGTCGGCCGGAGCACGGGTCAGCGGTGGCCGAGCTTCGCGCAGGGCGGGTGCGACTTTGGTTGGGATCGGCAGCGCACGACGGATTCATGTGGCGCGGCTTCGAGCCGTCAGCCAGTGCGGGCGGAACCGACCGGGGCGCCGTCGGTTGGGCGCGGTGCTTCGTGGCCAAGGTTCAGCGGCTTCGTGCCGCGAGGAGCCTAGCGGCGGCGGCGCTGCAGAGGCCGGCTTCGTGCCGGGAATTTGTGCGGCGATGACAGCTTGCGCGGGAGCGTCGCACGGCGGCGCTGGTGTCATGGCAGCACGCTGGTGCTTCGCCGTGCACGCGTGGCTGCTTTGAGGTATTCGTGCTTCGTGCCGTGGCTTCGATGTAGGCTTCGTGCCGAACAATCATGTACTGTAGCGACGGCTTCATGCCGATTCTTTGTACTGGAGCTTCATGCTACCATCCGTAAAGAAAACACTAGCTTCCTGCTACGCAGATCAGGTGCATACATAATACAAACGAGCGATTAGATTCAATCCTCGTTCTCACCTTTTCAATATATTCTCTGGTAGGCTATCGCATAGGATAGAGTCGCGTAGGACTTTTCTTTCGGCAATCCGAATGGATGCCGGCTTGATGGCGAGTTGATTGCAGATCGGATCGGGCGATCAATCGCCGGTAGTAGACGTTCGTTGTAGGCGACGATCCTTCGCTTCTTTTTTTTCTCTCACCTTTTCTCACCTTTCAATCTTTCTCCGGGTAGAGCTTCGTGCTGATAACGTGTTAGACAACCTCGCTATCGAATAGTCCGGGGTTGCCTAATAGATCTAAACTGGAGAACAGAGAGAGAGAGCGAGAGACACAATATGAGGAGGATCGGGTCTGCTTTATTATTCTGTATGCTTGTGTACAATGGGGTGACCCCCTGCCTCCTATATATAGCGGTTCTGCTTAGAGATAAGGAAGAGTCCATATAGGATACGACAATCGGTTTCCTAACAAATATGTATTGAAACGGGTGAAAAATGAATGGTTTTGGATAGACGTGCACATACATAAAGTTATGTTGGTAATTTGGTGGCTTCGTGCTATTTTCTGCTCTCAAATGTGAAATAACATCATTGCCAGATATAAACTTGCAATTTAACATAATAATTCGCAAACTACTCCATTACGTATCCCTAAATTTCTGGATACCCGCTTGCATCCATTACTGCGTGATTGCTTCCGTCCATATCAATTGTAATGCTGTTCATTGGGGAATTATCCAAAAGTGCTGCCAACTTCCTCCTGAACTGGTCTACATCAAACTGCACAATGAACAGGACATGATTAGCAAACAGTAGCAAATCTCGATAACCTAATTCATAGTAAAACTAGATAAGAGCTTAAGATAAGATTCCATCCCTTTCAGCTGAATAGAGAGTTAGTGCAATTTTTTAAACAAAAAAATCCAAATCAATTAATCAATGCTTCAGTCTTACCATATCATGGTTGAGATAATTAAGGGCTATTTCTCTATTTTCAGCCTTCTCAAGGGCGTTCTTAGGAATATTGCAAACTATGGATCACAATTCACAATTCTGAAGTAGTTATATTTGGATTCAGCTACATCATCTCTTGACCTGGATATAGGTATGAGATTTTTTGGGGGGTCAACCCTGTTGTTTATCCTGAGTCCTGTTCTTTTTTAAAAGAAGTATAATTCACTACAGCCTTTAGGTGCCCAAATATTGGTCTGTAAAGCAGGGTTGCACATGTTTATTTTTGTCATCAACAATTCCTAGATAACTGAGTTTTCACGCCTCAAGTACTAGAGATGCACCAAACCGTAGCTAATTATTTTAGAAGATTGCCAAGCAATAACAATTCCAAACAACGTTTCATGTCAGATGCATTTTTTTTGCTTATATTGATGAGAACCCCAGAATCTGCTTGGGTTAATGGAATGACAATTTCTGTTTGAAATGACCTACGCTACTGGGTTGGTGCTGAGTACATTGCGATTGGGACGTATTAACTACTGATAGTGCTCATAGTCTCTATCCTCAACTGAATGATCTCATGTTCAAGATGGTTACTTCTATAATCCTGACGTGATCTCATGTTCAATATGATTACTATACATATGATTTTAACTCGTGCAGTACGGTTTCTTCTGCCCTGTTTTGATACAGACTATCGTGCAGTACGGGGTCGTGCTAGTAGTTAGACCCCCCCCCCCCCCGGCGCGAGTTGCTTAAGATTAATGACTACCCTGATTTGAAATAGATTAATCATGTGTTACATCTGCGACTAGAGTTCAAATTCTGTTAATGCTAGTATTTAGCCCCCCTGGTTGCTTAAGACTAATCAGTATCCTGATTTTAATCAGATTAAATCGGATTAATTATGTGTTATAATTGGAGTGATATATATTGTCTTCGACAACGTTGTTTTAATCTGTGGGTATTCCTTGCTCTCACATCACCGTTGTCTTAAAAAACGAAAAATGTAATGGAATTCGGGTCCATTATGTACTTGATAGATGGACTAACATGGCTACAAGAAAAAAAAAGGTCCTTCACGCGGACGGCCATGTCTTGGAAGGATCATGAACATGAGTACATCTGTTCCAACTGGCACTATGCAGCTGTACCCTGAAATATGTTCTAAGTTCGATACAGGGATGCTTGCTGCTAAACAATATGAGAAGAAAATGAAATATTTGCACAACGCTGTTGGTGATGCCGTGGATCATGTGTTGAAGATGGGACCAGCTAGTGAGCAAAGTAAAAAGTTCAAGAGTTTTGAGTCTTTATTGGGCGATAACTCCATAAGACATCGATATCAGTCCACCCGACGGTTGAATAGTCGTGTATAAGGTTTTTTCTCATTTTAGATTTCATTGCGAACAATAAACAGCATTCTGGGCATCGGGCGTAATAGTGATATAAATGTTCTGTTAGTAGATGTAGCCGATCTACATCAAAAACAGAAAAAATAATAACAACAATTGGGCTGCTTCAACTAACAGTAGCAGTAAAGATTCTTTGTAGTCAGATTCTGAATTCTGAAGTCTGAACCACATTAACAAGTCGAAAGAGTGGTAAACTGGACTAACTCAACAAATATAAGCAATATCCTGCATTGTTCAATAGACAGTTGCAACACTTGCACGGCAAAGAATTCTGAACTAGCGTGACGCACCAATTGAGGTTATTGCTCAGAGACCAAAGTATTCAGATTTCAGAGACATGTTAAGACTTCAGGTCTGCAGATACTGAAAACCATATCACACTGACATTCCGCTGAGTTTCAGTCCTAAAGATCGATGTGTTTAACTACCCATGCTCCGGTAATTGAGTACAGTGCCTGATGGTGACCTGAGTGAGATGCAGCAGGAAATTGGGCGTCACTATCGCTCAAGTGAAATCACATTTTCAGTAAAGTGGCTTTCCCAAACTGCTAGGCTAGGTACCTGCGATTCATTAAGAAGTTCACGATATGAATTAATCAAACTGCTTCCAAGTTGGCCACCAATTTAAGAGTTGATGAAGAATAACACCAGGCAACATGGTCCATGATCAACAATGATCTCATATAACACCCTCAGCTTCCACGACAGCTGAGAATGGAACACTATATCAGCAGTCTAATCAGTGCAAAACCAACAGGGATCAAGATTTCCAGCTAGCACCTTCTTCAACTCAAAGGCTGAAAAACATATACAGGTATCAGAAAAGCCGAATTCAGTATCAATAAGCAGTTGTTTAGGACAAGTGCAGGATAAAAAACCGAGTTCATATAAACACAAACAATCATCAGCAAAAGTGTCAAGATAAAGATGCTTTATTTCGTTGAGGCTTTCCTTGGTAATTTGTGTGATTCAACACCACAACCAGACTTTGGCTATATAGCATCATGTGTATTTCGTGATTTTTCTTTGAACCCAATCTTTACCCAGCAACAGCAATACAAAATGAACAAAAGGTATCTGAAGCATTTTTTATTAGTTACCAACACTGGACATTTGTTCAAGCCTGTGACATCTTGATTTCTTATTAGAGTTACCCATCTCGAAAGGAGATAGCGTACAGAAATTACAAATGTTTCTGTTTCCATGCATGACCACTTGCAGTGAAACATAACAAGTGTGTTTTGGTTGAATGACAGCACGCAATATAGGGGAAAAATCATGTCTCAAACTTCACTTAGGTAAGAAGTTCTCGAGGTCACAACAGACAACCGTCTCCTAAGAATTCAAATGTATAATTGTATCCTCGACAGCAACAGCGTGTAAGTTTTGTAGGAAAAGTTATTGTACCTTTCTAAGAAGAAAAAAAGTTATATCAGCATTTCAAAATATTCATAGTGCAATATGAATAATTATAATAAAGAATCTAGTATTGGCTGGCAAGAACTAATAATAGATTGGGAAAGGAGTGTTTCATTTACCTGCATGTACCCCACAAATGTTTCAAGTATTATTTCTCTGCTGACTATCCATGATCTACAACTGTCATGAACAAGCATTGCAATCATATTTAAAATATTTCAAAACATTAAAATAAAATAAATAATAACAGGATGATGTCCAACATATTAAAACCATTTCTCAATACCTACCAAAACACCCCCAATAAATCAACGGTTAGATCCAATTTCTACTACTACTATATACTACAGGTATGATCCACAGTTAAAATCCTCTAAATAATACACACGCTAGATTAGGACAAGAATGCCATTTTCTCTGTATTGCAACTAGATTTGTGGTACTAATCAAAAGGTCGAAAGCGAAAAGCAGAAACAAGCAAATATTAACCACCTTATAAGGGCTGGCTTTGGAGCCCAGCCAGCCCCCCACGTCACCCCCTTTATTTTTTCAAAAAATCCCCTCGGTTTTCTCTAAATTACAAATAGGTCCCTGCGCGATTTTATGTGACAGAAAAATATTTTTTCCGGTTCGCGTTTAGGTCCCTGGTTTTGCCGTTTTGCATGGAGGACCTCCCGTTAAGTACGAATCGCGAGCGAGCCATTTCCTAATTTTTCAAAATAGCGAACAGGTCCAAAATTATACCAAATAGGTCCTCGCGCTTTACGTTCGGGTCCTTTCTCCGTTTTGTCAAAAAAAAAAATGTTTTCGGGGTCCGTTTTTTCTCCAGAGCATGCGAAAAATATTTTCGGTGGACGTTTTTTCAAAAAAAAAAAAATAGAAAACCGTTTCCTTTCTCCGTTTTGCCCAGAAAAAATATTTTCGTGATCCGTTTTTCCCTCCGGAGCATGGGGGAAATGTTTTCGGTGGCTATTTCCCCCAAAAAAAATTGGGAGACCGTTTCCTTTCTCCGTTTTGCCCAAAAAAAAATTTGGTGATCCGTTTTTTCTCCGGAGCATGGGAAAAATGTTTTCATTGGCCGTTTTTCAAAAAAAAATGGAAAATCATTCCCTTTCTCCGTTTTGCCCGGAAGAAATGTTTTCGTGATACATTTTTCCTCTGGAGCATAGGGAAAATGTTTTCGGTGGCTATTTCCCCAAAAAAAATGGGAGACCGTTTTCTTTCTCCATTTTGCTTGAAAAAAAATATTTTCATGATCCGTTTTTTCTCCGGACCATGGAAAAAATGTTTTCATTGGTCGTTTCCCCCAAAAAGATGAAAATTCGTTTTTTGTCCGTCATTTTTCACGGGAAAATAAGCGCATAGGATGTTAAACTCGGCATCTAAAATTCCTTTTGCGGCTCGATCTCAAATATTTTTAAGACATGTATTATTGCCCGTTGACCGCATAGGGTGTTAAACTCGGCGTCTATAGCTTTTTTTTGTGGTTTGGGATCTAATATTTCTCGAAACATGTATTATTCTTTTTTCTCACAAAAAGGGCCGTTGTTTCGCTGGTTCGTCGACGGTTCTTACCTAGCGTCTTTTTTCCAAAAAATACTGAAGCGCACAAAAAAAATCGGATATTCCTGTCTTTTTTAGAGATAAAAACTTGGATCAAATTTCGCACGGCGCGGCGGAGCGCGCAGCTCTAGCTAGTATTACATATCATATAGCGGAAGAGAATGCCGAGCAGCCGGCCCCCCCACGTGGCATCCGCTTTTTTGCGGAAAGCCCTCCCGGTTTTTCGAAATTACGTCCAGGTCCTTTTGCGATTTTTTGTGAGAGAATAATGTTTTCCCCGGTTCGCGTTTAGGTCCCAGGTTTTGCATTTTGCATGGAGGCCCTCCCGTTAAGTGCGAATCACGGGCGAGCCCTTTCCTAATTTTTCAAAATAGCGAACAGGTCTAGAATTATAACAACTAGGTCCTCACGCTTTACGTTCGGGTCCTTTCTCCGTTTTGTCTCAAAAAAAATATTTTCGGGGTCCGTTTTTTCTCCAGAGCATGCGAAAAATATTTTCGGTAACCCAAAAAAATGTTTTTGTGATCCGTTCTTCCTCCGGAGCATGGGAAAAATGTTTTCGGTGGCTATTTCGCCCCCCAAAAAAATGAGACCCCGTTTCCTTTCTCCGTTTTACCCGAAAAAAATGTTTTCGTGATCCGTTTTCCCTCCGGAGCATGGGAAAAATGTTTTCGTTAGCCGTTTATCCAAAAAAAATAGAAAACCGTTTCCTTTCTCCGTTTTGCCCAGAAATTTTTTTTCTGTGAGCCGTTTTTCCTCCGGAGCATGGGGAAGATGTTTTCGGTGGCTATTTCCCCCCCCAAAAAAAATGGGAGGCCGTTTCCTTTCTCCGTTTTGCCTGAAAAAAAATATTTTCGTGATCCATTTTCTCTCCGGAGCATGGGGAAAATGTTTTCGTTTGCCGTTTCCCCCAAAAAAACTGGGAATTCGTTTTTTCGTCCGTCGTTTCTCCGTTTTTACCCGTTTTTCCTCATTTTTCACGGGAAGATAAGCGCATAGGATGTTAAACTCGGCATCTAAAATTTCTTTTGCGGCTCGATCTCTAATATTTTTTAGGACATGTATTATTGCCCATTGACCTCATAGGGTGTTAGACCCGGCGTCTATAGTTTTTTTTTGTTTGGGATCTAATATTTCTCGGAACATGTGTTATTCTTTTTTTCCCAAAAAAAGCGCCGTTGTTTCGCTGGTTCGTCGACGGTTCTTACTTAGCGTCTTTTTTCCAAGAAATACCCAAGCGAACAAAAAAAAAAATCGGATATTCTTGTCTTTTTTTAGAGATAAAAATTTGGATCAAATTTCGCACGGCGCGGCGGAGCGTGCAGCTCTCACTAGCAGGGTTTCGAATTTCGGCGAAATTTCACCGAATTTCGCCGAAATTCGGTCATTTCGGTGGGTCCCGAATTTTTTTTATTACGGTTGTATTTCGGTTGGTTTATTTGAATTTTATCCAAAATTTTAAATTTTGGTCAAAATTTGTCCAAAAGATCAAATTTTGGTTAAAATTTGTTCAAAAATTCAAATTTTTAGACAGCAATTTCGTCCCGAAATTCCACCGAAATTTCCGAAATTTCGGAATTTCGGTGATTTCGGTGGGTGCCGAAATAATTTGCTAACCGAAATTCGAAACCCTGCTCACTAGTAATTCATACCCCTAGTCAACGAAATCAATCAAAGACTTACATTTGCCTACTTGTTCTTAGTGGAGGGGCGTTTGGTCATTTGACACAAGGACAAAAAGGCCAACTTCAGAATGTTTGTACTAATGCACACCGTTAATGTTAGAATTAGTAGGTATAGACTTCATCAATCTGTTTCTAGCTGAACATGTGGAGATTTTTTTCCTTCTGTCTGAAGTTTTATATTCTGTCCTCTGTTTATCATGTCTAACTCCGATTCCTCACGTAGTCAAGTGCTATGACCAATTTCATGGTGCATATAAAGAGATCATTATCCTAAGATCCAATGCCATTCATGAATGAATTAAGGAGGCACATGGTTACGAGCTGCAAAAGTACCAACAATGGGTCCTTGAACACATTGGAGTTAAATGGATAAGGTTTTTAAACACCCCTCTTTTACACAGAACAGCTCCTAAGATGTTCTTAATACACAGGCATTGCTATTAATCTATTATGGAACCATCTAACCAGATGGTTAGCAGCGAATTCCCCTTTAGATACAGAGAAAATTACTCTCCTAAGATGTTAAAAGCAAAATCAGGAAACAAATTCGTGCGAATTAATCAAGAAACAGAGGGGCTAAGAACCGTACCGCAAGCAGGCACGGGGCAGCCGGCGTCCCAATCCGTTTACGCAGCCGGCGTGGCTATGCCGTGGAGGCGAGGGCGTGCGGCAGGGTTAACAAAACAGAAACCGAAAAAACCGATGGAAAATCGAAATTGGAAATTCGAAAATATCGAGCTAAAAATCGTTGGAAAATCGTTAGAAATCGAAGAGTTTCAAAACCGAGCATTTGAACAAAAAACATTCAAAACAAATTTAAAAAAACGAAAACCATTCGGTTTTCTCGAAAAACCGCTCGATTTTCTCAAAAAACCGCTCGGCGAGTTGAACCTTTTGGACGATCGGTTTCTTGAGCGGTTTTCATCGGTTTTCTCGAAAAACCGCTCGGTTTACATAGCATAAATTTTTTTAAAATTTTTGAATTTTTTGAATTTTTTTTTGAACTGGACCGGTTTACCGGTCGGTTATATATTTCGGTGGGGCTCGAAAACCAAACAAAAATCGCGAATTTCGTTCGGTTTTGTTAAATCAAGAAAATCGGTTTCTTGAGCGGTTTTTCGAGAAAATCGATCGGTTTTCGTTTTTTTAAATTTGTTTTGAATGTTTTTTGTTCAAATGCTCGGTTTTGAAACTCTTCGGTTTCTAACGATTTTCCAGCGATTTTTAGCTCGATATTTTCGAATTTCCAATTTCGGTTTTCCATCGGTTTTTTGGTTTCGGTTTTGTTAACCCTGGGTGGAAGTCTAGAAGAGGTCTCCTGCGGCCCTCCGAGGATAATAGGTTTTTTTTTACTGTTCTAGCCTCTGGGGTAACCTTTTTTCCGGATCTAGCCGTTTCTCAGGAAAAACTTTCAAAAATAGCCCAATAAAATACCGCGGTTCCCGACCGCTGAATTTTTTTTATTTTTTATTTCAAATTCAGTGATCCTCGACCGCTGTTTTTTTATTTTTTATTTTTTTAGAGGTGCCCGATCGCAGGATTCCAATTTTAATTTTTATTTTATTTTTTAATTATCCAACCGCTGTATTTAAAATTTTTTGTTTTTCTCTTTTCTTTTTATTTTTCCAATTTAATTAATTCAAAAATTCAAAAATGCATTTTCTTATCTAAAAAATTCAAAAATACATTTTCTTAATCAGTTCGAGCCACTGAGTCCAAAAATGACATCCACTCCACCAAATCAAATCTCTAAAATCTTCAAAATGTCAAAAATACCCTTCCAACCCTTCTGCGGCCCTGTTTTCTGGAATTAATAAAAAAAAATTGCACACAAAAAAAAAAACATTTCTCAAATTAAGTGTTGCACCTTAATTTACATCTTGCTTTGCATCTAAATTTTATCATCTAAATGGTTCCATATGCGTCATCTATATACTCTCATTTTGCAAGTTTTTTGTGTAACTTTATGATTATCACATGTACATCAATTTCTTTATAATTGCACAATTTTTATTAAAAAATATAAATTTATCATGCGATATCCAGCTGTAAAAGGGCCGGGGCCGCTTTTAAAAAAAATTTCAGAAAACGGGGCCGAAGAAAGGGTCAAGAGGGTATTTTGGTCATTCTGGAGATTTTATAGACTTAATTTGGCGGAGTGGATGTCATTTTTGGACTCAGTTGCTCGGACTGATTAAGAAAATGTATTTTTGAATTTTTGAGATTTTTCAGATTAATTAAATTGGAAAAATAAAAAGAAAAGAAAAGAAAAAAAATACAGCGGTTGGGAACCGCTACGAAAAAAAATTAAAATTGGAATCCCGCGGTTGGGGACTGCTGAAAAATAAAAAAAAATAAAAAAAATATAATCAGCGGTCAGGGACCGCTGAATTTGAAATAAAAAAATAAAAAAATTCAGCGGTCGGGAACCGCGGTATTGAAACAGCTAGATTTGGAAAAAAAAAAGTTATCCCGAAGGCTAGAACAGTAAAAAATTTAGGATAACATGCGAGGGGACGCGAAAAGGCGTTTTTACCCTTTCAAAAACTTAATGTTTTACTTGTCAAAACACCAAAACACCCTATCAAATTGGCATGCCGATTACAACCGAGTCGAAGCAAGAGGAGAATGAATATGGCCTGCATTATTGTTCTATGTTTTCTCAGATTTTTAAGGGCAACTTCTTGCGAGCTAATGACTTGTTTTGAAAGATTCTCCGTGAAATTGATGCTGTAAGAGCATCTCCAGCAAGGGCCCCTAAAACAGGGTCTCTATTTTGGATTTAGGGTCTTTTCCTATTTTTTGGGACCCTGTTTTCAGAGCACAAGTTCAGTAACAGCCCCTAAATCTCAGCCCCTATTTTACTTTTTCTCCTATTTTGACATATCCACTATGTATAATCTTCATTTGACAACACTAAAATTCAATCAAAAATATTTGTAATACATAAAACATAAGCATATTAACATTTACAATTTAAAAATATAATATTTCAAATTTAAAATTAAAATTTTCAAAACATGATAAATAGATAAATAGAAACTCCGAACAATGAGTCAAACTACGAAGCGCTGTGAATTGGAACTCGGTGGGCAATCCCAAGGTGCGCGCGTGAGGAAACCGCCCGAATAGGGGTTGTGCTCGCGTCCGTGGGAATTAAGGCTGAGGAGGCAAATTTAGAGGCCTCCTAATTTTAAGGGCTTGAGTTGGGGCCCCGCGGGATCTGTTTTTTTACTACAGTCCCTATTTTTAGGTTTAGGGGCTCTGCTAGAGATGCTCTTAAACCAGCCCCTAAATCGTAAAAATAGGGAGTGCAGTAAAAAAAACAGATCCAGCGGGGCCCCAACTAAAGCCCCTAAAATTAGGAGGCCCCTAAAATTAGGAGGCCCCTAAATTTGCCTCCTCAGCCCCAAAATTAGGAGGCCCCAACTGAAGCCCCTAAAATTAAGAGGCCCCTAAGAGCATCTTCAGCAAGGGCCCCTAAAATAGGGTCCCTATTTTGGATTTAGGGACCCCCCTATTTTTTTAGGTCCTATTTTCAGAGCACAAGTCCAGCAACAGCCCCTAAATCTCAGCCCCTATTTTACTTTTTCTCCTATTTTGACATATCCGCTATGTATAATCTTCATTTGACACCACTAAAATTCAATCAAAAATATTTGTAATACATTAAAAATAAGCATATTAGCATTTACAATTTAAAAACATGATATTTAAAATTTTCAAAACATGAGCGTGTTGCGTCCCTAGTACGGGAATACACAGGAGGTTCCGGATAGCCGATCCGGGGTCTCACACACTTTAAGCGAACGGAGGGAGTATTTTTTTAATAAAAAAATCCTCCACTTACCCTGCGGCGGCGGCTTTGGAATCCGACCCATTCCCATTCCGGCTCCACTCGCCTCGCTTAGCGACAGCTTCCTCCTCCCTGCTCGCTTCTGCTTCCGGAGGCAGCCATGGCGGCCGCGCTTGTGAACCAGCTCAACACGCTCATGGCTCACATGTTCGACACGGTGAGGCCCTTTACTCCTGTGTGCTCTTATCCTGCTGTCATTTGTGCGGAACTCCGGGGGAGGAGGATGAGATTGTTGGTTGGGGGTTTGATGTTTGCTTTGCTTTGTTTGGGGGTTAGGGTTTGCTGGACGATCAGTTCCAGCAGCTGCGGATGCTTCAGGACGGGAGCGCCCCGGACTTCGTGTCTGAGGTCGTCACGCTCTTCTGCGAGGACGGCGAGCGGATCATCGGCGAGCTCGCCAAGCTGATGTGCATATGCTTGCTCACCTGCTTATCATGGATTGATTTTTGCTTTAGAGATTCGGTTGCTGTGTGTGTGCAGGGGCAAGCCAAGCGTGGACTTCGACAAGGTGGACGCTTTTGTGCATCAGCTCAAGGGGAGCAGTGCAAGGTGATGGTTTTTTTTTTTTTTAGCTCTTTTACGGTACACTAAATTGAACCGTTCATTCTTTTCGATTCAATGGATCAGATTAACTAGAGTTTACTTATACTACACCTGGTAGTTGAGTAGTAGAAACACCCTTAACAAATCAACGGTCAGATGTGATTTTTACTGCACATTTTATACTACAAGTATAATCCACCGTAAAATTTCTCTTTTTTTTTCATAATCCTTTCCAATACGTGCATGTGTAATAGTAGGATTATTGTGTTTTTTGGTACGCAAATTGGGTATTAGATCCCCTTAGAATGGTAGAATTTAAATTCATGGTACAAGGCGTCCGATCATCTTGGGGAGAATTTAAACTCATGGTACAAGGCGTCCGATGCTTGCGCTCAGCCACACCATTCTGAGCATGAGCACCAGGACAGTAAAACTAAGAAAGAGTGCCCTGCGTAGCAAGAAAAGCACGAAGGGCTTCTGACAGATACTCTCCCATTGAGTCAACATGAAGAACATGAATGGGAAAATCAAACTGAGTATGGATCATGGTGTCAAAATTCTTATAGATGGATAAAACATCACTACGAGAAGACATAAAATATATTCAAATGTGGCGAGAGATAATCTATAAAAAGAATATAATATCGATGACCTCCTTTTGAAACAAAAGGAGCCGAACCCCCAACATCAGAATGAACAAGATCAAAAGGACGCTAGGATACAGACTCACGGAAGGATAGGAAAATTGTAGCTGTTTACCAAGTTTACAACCCGTACAGTCTAAAGAGGTATCACCAGACATAGATCCTAAAAGACCACGATGAGCTAGAGAAGACAATCGTGAACTACAAAGATGTCCTATACAGTGATGTCACTGAGCAAACGACCCGGTAGAAGATGCAACGGAGGCGGAAGTGATGGAGGAGACTAAGAGACTGGTAGAAGCAGCGGAAGAAAGACGAAGCCAATCAAGCTCCCAAAGAAGCTAAGTCACGGTGGCGAGGGCCAGTTCCAACCAGAGACCCCGTGCGGCGATCCTGAACACAACAAGAATCAGAAACGAGGATAACACGATAGCCATGATCAGTAAGTTGACCAGCGGATATGAGCTGCATGGTCAGTTTGGGAATATGAGAAACAGCAAGGACATGAAAAGAGGAAGATAAAAGAGTGCCTCGTCCTACAACAGAAAGAGAAGTACCATCTACAGTTTGCGCAGTGATAGGAGCAACAAGAGGACTAATGGAATAGAGACTCGTGGGATCAGACGTCATATGAAAAGAAGCTCCAGAGTGAAGAATTCATGGTTTGATACCTGATGAGGAAGGTGGTCTCACTGTAAGACTGGGTAGCAGTACCAGTAGAACCTGTCGGTGTAGAGGCAGCCATACGACGTAGTAACATAAGAATCTCCTGAGTGGAGACAGAACCAACAGAGGTTCGCTGAGGGGAGGTGCCCAAGAGTCCAGTGCCCTTAGAAGGGCGTCCACCTCGACGAGGAAGATACTTCTTTTTCCGGTAGCAGAACTGCTCCACATGTCCGTTCTTGTCACAGTAGGTGCAGTGAAGACCACCTCTAGTAGCCGAAACTGGAGTAGGCGCCACTGATGGAGGAGTAGAACGAGGCACTGCCAAGACTGAAGGAGACACCAGCAAACCTGCATCACGAAGGCGTCTCCTTAGTACGAATAGCTGCAAGGGCCTCCAACAGGGTCACACGAGGATGACGAGCAAGTAGCTGGGCACGAATCTGCTCAAATTCAGCCCGATGACGTGTCAGGAAGTCGTAGATGCGTCGAAGCTCCATGTGTGAGTGCTGACGCTGACAGCACTGGCAAGTGCGGCAAACCTTCGGTCCTAGAGAATCAAGCTGATACCACACTGGGGACAACTGCGCATATAACTTATCCACAGTAGAATCACCCTGTTGTAGCGACTGCTCCTGTTGCACAACAACAAGGTATAAAGAGTCGCCAGCAGGCTCATAGCGGTCGCGAAGATGCGCCCACATCAACTGTGCCGAAGACAAAGCGACAATATCACCAGTGAGATGCACCTCCATGCTAACAACCAAAATAGCGGAGGTACGAGCATCTTCGTCAATCCATATCTTGTATGCAGGGCCGGTCCTGGCATTTTGGGGGCCCAGGGCGAAAACTTATATGGAGGCCCCATTCACCTCCTCATATATATATATATATATATATATATATATATATATATATACACACACACACACACGTCGCCACGTCCGGGCGATCGGTCGCTCGCCGCCCCTCCTGTTTTTACTTTTTCGTTGGATAAAACCCCTAGCTGTCAGCCGCCAGGAAGCATTCTTTTGATGGAAACCCTCTTTCCTCAAAAGACTTCTAGTCGCTTACGCCCTGGCGTCCTGCACAAGCATAACTAGTCCAATGCCAAATTGCCAAGGTACAAGCTGATTTTCGTGCAACAATCGTGCAACCCTACTAAAAAAAGTTTTTAAAAAATCTGAAAAAAATCATGGATGTATATCTCAACTTACCCCATCTACATATAAAATTTCATGATCAAATTCGTCCTATGCTAGAAGTTACAAAAAAAACAAATTTTGGTGTCCAAAATTTGTTTTTTTTGTAACTTCTAGCATAGGACTAATTTGATCATGAAATTTTATACGTAGATGGGGTAAGTTGAGATGTACGTCCATGATTTTTTTAAGAATTTTTTGAAACTTTTTTTAGTAGGGTTGCACGGTGGTTGCACGAAAACTTTAATTGCACTAAATATATTGTCATATATATAGACTGGCACTTTGCTTAATTAGTTTGGGGGCCCTTAACTTTTGGAGGCCCTGGGCGGCCGCCCACCCTGCCCCCCCAGGGCCGGCCCTGCTTGTATGCAGTAAACCGAGTCTGAAAAGACTCCACATCATCAGCATAGTCATTAGACGCCTTCTGTTGAGCAACATCATCGACCTCCTTGGGAATAACAGGCGTGGCAGGGGAACAGGATGAGGCAAACAAGGTAGCTCACCAGTAAGAAACTCCCAAACATGATGACAACGCATGTGATGGCGCATATGAAGAATCCAGTCTCGATAATTGAGACCATCGAAGATAACCGAGCAGCGAGGAACTGAAACGGTGCCTAAGGAAGAGCATGAGGATGACGTCATTTTTTTTTTTACCTCTCCGGATTAAAACTGGTTGTGGATTCTATTAGAATCCGATCGGCCTGAGAGAGAAGACACCAGCAGCCCGAGAGAGGAGGCGACGACCCGAACGGAGCGGAGTGCGGCGATTGACTGAGAGGAGTAGGCGGTGGTTGACCTCACCCAATTTCCCAACAAGGCGGAGGCCGACCGAAGTGGCGCGGTGCGGAGGCAGATGTCAACACGGAGGCGGCTGGCTGAGTGAAGACCAACACGCAGCGGAGATGGTTGGCTAGGCCTCGCGAGTGGAGGCAAAGGCTAACGTGGAGGCGACCGACCGGGCGAAGACCGACATAGAGCGGAGGTGGCCGGCTGGGGCCGCGTAGAGTTTGAGTCGAGCTGGCCGGGCAGAGGTTGAGACAACGGCTCCTGATGTCGGACTGGAGGGCGGCCGAGAAAGAAGCTATGCAGAGCGGAGTCGGTCGACACATGGTGGAGACAGAGCCGACCGGTCAGAGGTTTTGGCGGTGACTCTTGGTCGGAGTAGGTGGGTGGTTGAGGCAACGAGAAGAGCCACCGAAAGGTGCAAGTGCAACACTGGTAACAAAAATCTTAACCCTAAAAACTTATATAAAGCAATATCTATACAAGACTAACAATCTCTATACAAAGCAACTAGCAGTCTCTTATATAAGGTAACTAGGATACTGTTTAACAGAGCAGACCCTCACAATGGAATAACTAAGCTATATTTTATAAGGACATCAATGTAAATACAACCCATTCAAACAAGTTAGCAGTAGTTTTGCATGCTTCACCTTTGTTTGGAAGCATAACAGAAAGCCTTTTCTCCTTTTTGTTTGGGCGGGATATCAGGAATTTCATGCAGAAAATTTGCTGGAATTAAACATTAAATATTTTTTTGAAAGAAATGTTATATTAGAAATTAAATGTATTATAGACAAAGAATCCCCGTTTTCCTAATCAATTTAGGTTCACTGTATGTTTGCGGTATCAATGTATTATTTTAAAGAGTCGAACTTTGTATTCCAATGAGTCACTATGGTTCTTCACGTCAGATTTTTAAAACTTTTTCAGTAGTATTATTGAGAACTACCCCATCCATTACAGAAAACTAATTTGTTTTCGTTGTTCATTAAAGCAATTTGGTGGGACCTACCTGATTGTATATTTTTGCATGTTGCAGTGTTGGTGCTCAGAAGGTGAAGAACATCTGCATTCAGTTCCGTGAGTTTTGTCAGCAGAAGAGCAGAGATGGGTTAGTACCTAGCAATGCTATGTCCTAGTAGTGCCATTTTCTATCATTGTCTTATTGAGTTGTCATACTGAATGTGATGGCCTGGTGTGCTCTACTGTAAAATATTTGCCTATTATTAATGTTCTCTATAGTATACTGTTCATGAATTGCATGTTCATCACTTTTGCCATTACTGCATTGGTTCGTTCTTCATAGGTAATAAGTAAGAATTGCCTGACCTGTGTTCAATGAAACAGTTCGATTCTTATACAGAACTTTTAGGGTTTTCCAGTATGCCGCAAATATTATAGCATTCAGAACTGTAGAAGGAGAACTAAGTTCCCACATCTTCTCTGTATATTGCATAACTATCCAGTAAATAAATCTAGAACATGTTTATCTTTCAATCTGCTGATTGATTTGCCTTTTCATTCTGTAATATTCTAAAAAAAAGTGTTCTTTTTGAGACAATTACCCCCTTGCTTGTGTTGGATTATTGTCAGTGGAATCACTTGCTTAGCTGCTTCAAGCAACTGCCTATGATGTTAACACCGATGTGTCAATATTACTTGCATCCATGACCCAAGTATAATTTTGGTAGGGAAGTATGTCCATGGTGACATTCGTAAAGCACCCGCCACCCAACACCCCCCGCGCCCCTCTTGAGCAACCGTTAAGACAATAGTGCCCTACCTATGCAAAATTTGTATTATTATAGAAACAAATTGTAGTGGCCATGAGCATTTGTCAGTAGCCTTTCATGAGCTGCGAATGCCTTTCATGAGCTGCTAATGGAAAGGAGCTTCACAAGTTACTAAATTCTTTTCCTTGTCAGGTGCCTGAAGACACTGGATTTGGTGAGGAATGAATTCTACGATCTGCGCAACAAGTTTCAGACTATGCTTCAGGTCTTTCATCTCAAACTCTGTCGTATTCCAATGAACCTGAGTAGCCATCTTCAAAGGAAGTCTTTTAGTATGAAGTTCACTCGCTATGCAAATATTATATTTTGTACAGAGGATAGGATGTTTATGGAGTGAATATCATTTGTTTCCCGCGCTTTCTACAGAAACAGTGTAGAATGAACGAGTATATTAACTGAATGAATACCATTAGTTTGCATGGCCTTAGCAGTTTTCAAGCATTAAATCACTAGTAATAATGGCAGTTGGCGGAAGACGAACAAGTATGGACATGGTATCTATGTTTCTATCAAAGTTGGTGACTTTATGTAGCATTCCCAGTGCTGAATTTGTACTTAGAGGTACCACTTGGTGTCTAGAGCAGTCATTAGGACCTTTGGAATCCTTGTTTGGCTGATCAATGTTTACTGAATAATAGCTTCATGTAAGGATATATCTGTAGGATAGTTTCAAGTTGCCAAGAGTTGTTTGGGTCCCAACCTGGATTTTCACTTCTAGGGGTATTAATAGAATTCATATTTTGCTTATACTGATTTTGGCCATTTTCTTTTCTAGATGGACAGTCAATAGTACTTCTTTTTTAACTTTTTGGGCCATCAAATCTTATTAATCTTATCTTCTTACAATGCAAACATTCTTACTCATTTATGGAACTGACCTGTTCTGTTTTCAAATGCAGCTGGAGCAGCAGATCCAGGCTTTTTACCCTAAACAGTAAACTGGAGCAACCGAATGGAGCTGCATGTTCACACGATGACTGCCGCCTGTCAAGTTGTAGAACATGCTCACTTAGCTATAGCTTGGAGTTATTTGCTTCTGAGAAGTCTGTAGCTGTTTAGCAACAAGCTGAACATCTAGCTTTGACACCTTTGTTACCGTAGTCGTTTTTAAGTTTCTATCATGATAAAACAATCATCTGCAATCGTTTGCAGAATATCAATACATATCTGGTGACTCATCCTAGTAGGTTTTTCTAGCTTTTGGAGATGCAACAGCTGTGTAATTTCGCCGAATTGCATCTTGCTGGTTGAATGTGGTGGCCGGTGGTATGCCGTGAAGAGAGTAATGTTATGCCAATATCGATGTTTTGCTGTTTGCAACCAAATGTTCTTGGGTAATCCTTAATTCGTGTGGATTCTCATCTCTTTTAAAATAAATGTCAGAACTTCTGGCCAATTTAAAAAATAAGTAAATCTCTTCGGTTGATGTTAGCGACTCTGGAAAACATGGTTACAAACCATAGATGTAATAGATCACGAGTACCGAGGGGTGGTTTCGACCATCTGTAATAAATTTGGGGCAAGTAATGGTGCGTCACACCTTGTCTGTACAGATAAATTTGATGTTTAACTGCACTGTTAATTCTACATGCTATTTGCGATATATATGTATGTGATGACTAATTTGATAACAATATAATATATTTGTGTTAAATTATGTGACAATAATAATATTTGTGATGGAGTAATTTATTTGTGGAAGAAGGTACTGTGTTGGGTTTGTTGTTTATTTGCAACAGAAGTTGCAGTGCAGGTCAAGGTTTAAAATCTTGTTTTGAGTCAAATCTCGGAGGTTCCCGAAATCCGAAATTTCGGCGAGATTCGGAAATTTCGGACAAAATCCGGACGAATTGCAAAAACCAAATTTCAAATCCGGTTTTTTTTCAACCGGGAAATCCGAGATCTCGGCCAAATTGAACTCGCCGAAGAATGGTCCAAAATACATCAAAAAAATTTGAATTTTTTTTGGATGGTCCTAACACATCACTAATGTTTCCATAACAATTTGAGATGATGATCAATCATGAGAAATTTTTAAAAAATGTAACAGTGGTAAAGTCATCGTAAAAACCGTATGTAAAATCAGTTTTTGATTTTTCAAATGTAACAAATGAACTTCAAATCATTTAAAAAGTTTTATATATGTTGTTGCTTCAAGCCAAATACTTGTGAGGTAATTGCATATTTGCATGAGGTGTCCAAATTCCAAAACAAATCACATACAATGTTCAAATCACATCTTACCTAGCTATATTCTATATTCAGCATGCTAGTTACAATGAATCATATCTAATTTGGTAATAGAATCAAATCACTCCAGCCTCATATTATAAGAATCATTCGGACCAAAAAAATTTGCTTACGACGAAATCTCGCTTAATCTATCCGAAATCTCGCTTAATCTACTCGAGATCTCGCTTAATCTGGCCGAGATCTCGCTCTCCACGGCCGAGATGCGTCGCTACACCGCCGTCGGTGGCCGGAGATTGTGTCTAGGCGACTCGGCTCTACTCGGTGAGTGAGAACAAAGTGATGGTCCGTTGTATGAGCCCGTGAGCCGTCGCCAATTATTGCTTTTGTGCATAACATAAGACCCAATCTATAAATACAGGCCTTCATTACTTCAAAACAGGAAACAAGGCTTGGTGCAGCTGGTTAGTGGCGTTGGATAAGACTTGCATGCAGCTAGTGTGGGTTCAAATCCCATCTCCATCATATTTTTTTTCCAATTTTTTCTTCACTTTTTTGTTATGTAGATAGTTCATATTTCTCAATATGATACTCCATAAAAAATATGGGTTCAAATCCGGCCGAATTTGGATTCCATCCGCTCAAAATTGTCCATTTTTCGGTCAAATTACCGAAATTTCGGACAAAATCCGGACGAAGTACAAAAACCAAATTTCAAATCCGTTTTTTTTTTCAACCGGGAAATCCGAGATCTCAGCCGAAATCACCGAGATCCATAATATTCCCATAAAATTTTCAACCGGGAAATCCGAGATCTCGGTCAAATTACATATTGAAAAATAGTTCAAACCATTTTAGAAAATTTTGAAATTTTTTGTGAATGGTCCTAACACATCCATAATATTCCCATAAAATTTTCAGATGATGATCAATCTTAAGAAATTTTAAAAAATTCGGACAGTGCAAACCGATAAATTGAACCGACCAAAAAATGGTCAAAAACACATCAAAAATTTTAGAATTTTTTTGTGGATGATCTTGACCCTAAATACAATCAAATACAATGCATAAAAATCAAAATCTGGCAAAAACACCCGAGATCTCGCCCGAGATTCCCGAGATCTCGTCGAGAAATTCGAAATCTGAATATTTTTTGAATTTTTTGAATTTTCCGGAATTTTGAATCTCAGAGGGGTCCGAAATCCGAAATCTCTGAGATTTCGGATTTCGGTCCGAAATTTCAATCCTTGGTGCAGGTATGCGAGACGGACATACATTGCTGGTCGGAGAATATCCACGCAGATGGCGTGTAGCCCAAAAGCAGCACGGGAGGGACCCATGTGCAACGAGACAACACGTAGAGGTCTACGCAAATGAACAACTCGGCATTGCGGTCAGTGGGCCGAGCAGACGAGCGAGTTATGTGAGAGTGCGAGGTGGACTGTAAGTGCAAGAAGCTCTGGCAGCGACGCGGAGAAATCTTGCAGACGCGCAAGAACCGAATAAAAAGAAAGCGTAAGGAGTAACAAGCGAAGACCTCCTGGCACTGTGACGTGCGACTTCAGTTGCAAAGTGCAGCGGGTGGAAAGGAAGTCTAATAGGCAGCAGTACAAGCGTGCAAGAGAGAGAGAGAGAGAGAGAGAGAGAGAGAGAGATTAGATGCAGTTTATGGCTGTTGCGGCAGCAGCAGTAAAAGCCTCTCGTGCAGCTGCTGCTGTGCAAGCGAAAAGGGTTAAGGAAACACAAGGGAAAAAAAAAAAGGGAGAAGAAAAGCTGATAGATTATCTGAGGATCGTGCTTCTGTAAGTATTCTTTGAGAAGAAAAAATCGGAGTATAAATTTCGATCTATTAATTATGATTTACGTATAATTACTTTCTAGTTTACATATTTAATCTACTTTCCTTCCATAATCTTAGATTAATTATTCTATATTGATTTATTAAGTTTAATCATTATTTTATTAATTTTTGAAATTAATGCCTAAAATTAATAAAAAGAAAAGAAAAAACTAAATTTAGATATTAATTTACACTAATTCATCCTCTCTTGGTGCCTCTGATCCTTCGTACTGGCTGAGGCTATACTTCGTAATGGCTGAGGATTCCAATATTATTAGGAGAATAAAACTGTTAGACAACCTCGCTATCGAATAGTCCGGGGTTGCCTAATAGATCTCAAGTGGAGAATAGACAGGGAGAAAGAGAGACACAATATGAGGAGGAACCAGGCCTGCTTTATTATTCTGTATGCTTGTGTACAATGGGGTGACCCCCTGCCTCCTATATATAGCGGTTCTGCTTAGAGATAAGGAAGAGTCCATATCGGATACGAATCCGGTTTCCTAACACTCCCCCTTGGACTCTTCACTGCGAGATGCATATGCCTCATTAAAACTCCATAAAAACCCAGTGGGAAAAATAATTGGAGAAAGAGTACATAGCACACGCTTCTTTGTGTTGCACGGATTGCCTCATCAAAACCTTATGTAAGAAAACTTCAATGAAAAACTTACTTAAGGAAAAGAGTACAATCCACCCAAACTTCAATGTTAATCTTCAAGATTTACGTTGGGTACTCAAACTTCATGGTTGAGATTTATGTAGGAGTATGTGAAAAATCTCCCCTGAAATCTGCACTTCTCTAAGCCTCATCATCCCGATTCCTCTAATACATCTTTCAAAGGAAGATGCCGGAGTGACTTAGTGAATAAATCTGCGAGATTTTCACACGACTTAGTATGCAAGATCTTTATCTCGTTCATCTTATGCATTTCATGAGCATAAAAGAACTTGGGGTTGATATGCTTTGTAAGGTTACTCTTCACATATCCCATTTGTACTTGTGCAACACAAGCTGCATTATCTTCATAGATAATAGTGGGGTTTGTTCCATGTTCGGACCACATGACTTACGGATGTGGTGAACCATTCTTCAAGCCATGCACATTCCCGAGAGGCTTCATACAATGCAATGATTTACGAGTGGTTAGTCGACGCCGAGACAAGAGTCCGCTTAGACGACTTCCAAGAAATTGCCGTTCCACCGCAAAGGAAAACATACCCGGTTTGTGACTTGCCAAGATGCGGGTCCGATAGGTACTCAAAGATCGGCGTAGCCAACTAAATTCAATTCATTGTTTCTTACGTAAAACAAGCCGAGGTCTTTGCTTCCTTGAAGGTAACGGAAGATGTCCTTCACCCCTTTCCAATGCCTTTTGGTGGGTTCTCAGACTGCATCGCTAGCAAATTCACCCGAACGCAATGTCCGGCCTAGTGCTATTCGCAAGGTACATGAGCGCTCCAATTGCACTCAAGTATGGGAATTCCGCTCCCGGACTTCCTCCCCTCTTCTTTAGGCCTGCACGGGTCTAGGTCTGCTTGGAGTGACCTTCCGACCATTGGGGTCTTTTGGGGGTATGCCTTTTCAAAGCCAAATCTCTCCAACACTTTCTGCGTGTAGGATGCTTGGTGTACCAAGATTCCGCCTTGGACATGTTCAAGCTGCAAGCCTAAACAGAACTTGGTTTTACCCAAGTCTTTCATTTCAAACTCAGATTTCAAGTATGTGCATGCTTCTTCAATTTCCTCATCCGTCCCAATGATGTTCAAGTCATCTACATAGACGGAGATTATACAAAATCCATTCGTGGATCGTTGTATAAATACACATGGACAATCTTCATTTGTTCGTGTAGCCTTTCTTGCAGAAAAAGTCACTCAAACGATTGTACCACATTCTTCCTGACTACTTCAGTCCATACAGTGATTTCTCCAATTTCACACTGTATAGGTTTCTGTTTGCTCTGTCTTGGTTCGGGATAGGGATACCTTCCGGTACTTTCATGTATATCTCCGAATCCAAGTTTCCATACAAATATGTTGTGACAACATCCATTAGCTTCATTCTCAACTTCAAGTTGACTGCCATTGAGATCAAGTATCTAAAGGTAATTCCACCCATGACCGGAGAATAGGTTTCTTCATAATCAACCCTAGGACGTTGAGTGAAACCTTGAACAACAAGCCTTGCAATGGTTGTTGCTCTTTTCATAGATTCTCCTATTATTACAAAATTTATGGCCATTTCGTCATGGTGTGCTTCATGCACTTCTACTTGCTCTTCATTACTATTTCCCATTCCAGGAGCAAGTTCCTTTAGTTTTTCTCCGCCAATGTGTGCGCACACATTATTTCCATGACTTCTTCCAATGGAAGGTTCAGATCTGGAATTGCCTTTTCCACAGGCTTCTTTCGGTGCTGTGTCTCAACTGGCTCCTTCTTGCTTTGGGGCATTTTTGTGATTGGCTATGGTAAGTCCTCTTGCCCATTTTTCCCAGACGTCTCCGGTACTTTAGGTTTGAGAAGCCGATTTCTGTTCTTTTTCTTTGAGGCCTCAACAGGATGAGGATACCTTCTTTCTTTGGTATTTCCACCCTCTACGGTGCATTTCTTGCTGGTATATGCGACTTAACCACGCTCTTCAGATCACAAAAATGATCAGGCAGTTCATTTGCTAAATTCTGCAAATCGATTGTCTTCTTGACTTCATGACTTGCTTCATTAGTGCGAGGGTCATGCGCGGGGATCCCTGTGGAATGCCATACTATTTCCCGGCATTTTTCATCCAATGGTTGATTCTCTCCCCCTAATGACGGAAATGGTCCTCGTCAAAGATGCAATCGGCGAATCGGTGTGTGTAAGTCTCGAGTCATGGGTTCCAAATACACGATTATGGATGCACTCTCATAACCAACGTATATCCCAGACTTGCGGAGAGGGCCCATTGCGAGTCCGTGGGGTGGTATAGGTACATATACCATACATTCAATTCTTGAGTTGACCCAATGCACTAGTTTGCATGGTTGAATGGATGTTGTAGGCCGATTGTCTATAATTGATGAGTCTTTGCTGCATACAGAATTTGCGTGTCCCCAACAATTGTTGGACAAGTTACAACTCTGCAAGAAGCGGTCCGGCAATAAACTTAATCCTCTTTATGAGTGCTTCACTAGTCCATTTTGCGTATGGACATGCGATGCAGAGTGCTCAATAGTTATTCGATTCTTTGTGCAACAATCATCAAATGCCTTGGAAGTAAATTCGCTGGCATTGTCCATTCGAATGGACTTCACGCGATGATCAGGAAAAACATTCTTAATTCTGATGATCTGCGAGATCAGCTTTTGCGAATGCATGATTCCTTGTTGACAGCAAACATGTATGCGACCATTTCCAGGAAGCATCAATGAGCACCATAAAGGATCGAAAACGGCCCTAACAATGGCTGAATCGGTCCGCAAATATCCCCCTGAATGCGTTCCAGGAATGCAGGGATTTCATGTTGCACTTTCATAACAGAGGGTCTAGTTATTACTTTCCCGGTGGCACATGCATGGCACACAAAATCTTCGTGATTCGAGAAATTCTTAACATTAATGCCATGACCTTGTGAGTTGTTAACTATATTTCTCATCAATCTAAGACCAGGATGACCTAATCTTTTCTATTCTTCGGTGGACTATCGCGTAGGATAGAGTCGCGTAGGACTTTTCTTTCGGCAATCCGAGTGGATGCCGGCTTGATGGCGAGTTGATTGCAGATCGGATCGGGCGATCAATCGCCGGTAGTAGACGTTAAATCCGTAAATCGATGATCCTTCGCTTCTTGTCTTTTCTCACCTTTCAATCTTTCTCCGGTAGAGCTTCGTGCTGATAACGTGTTAGACAACCTCGCTATCGAATAGTCCGGGGTTGCCTAATAGATCTCAAGTGGAGAATGGACAGGGAGAAAGAGAGACACAATATGAGGAGGAACCAGGCCTGCTTTATTATTCTGTATGCTTGTGTACAATGGGGTGACCCCCTGCCTCCTATATATAGCGGTTCTGCTTAGAGATAATGTAGGATCGAAGTATACGAATATAGCAATCAGAGGGGGGGTGAATGATTGTGCGGAAGCTAAAACCAAATTCTTGACCTATTAAAAGTTCACCCCAAAACAGAACCAAATAATTGCCTCGTTTTCGACAAAAATAGAAAGACAGAGGTTTGGTAAAATGAGAATTCCCGGAGATCCAACCGTCGAAACGATCTGAAATTTGGACACAAGAAACTAGATTCCAATACGAATCGAACCCAAAAAGAATCAGCTCGATCGGACTTATGGATCAAAAGTTATGAGCTTCGCAAGCTTACTGATCCAGAACTTGACGAGAATCAATCTAATCAAAACTTCAAGATTAAACAAAAACGATAAAAGATTGATCAACTAGACTTTGAGAAACACTAGATCAATACCCTAGAGAGGTTTTTGATGGATCAAATCAAGATAAAACTTGAAGAACAAAAACCAATCTAGAACTAGAACAAGCATGCAAACAAGAACCAAAACAGAAAATCTTTGTAGCGACGTGGTTATCAGAGCACGCAAAAATCTTGGAAGAATTGATCTTTATTTCTTGTCTAAAATACTCTCATCAAAAGAGTACAAACCCTAAAACTAAGTTCAAAGCTTGATGCGCTCAGCTCTACTTGGTTGGATACCCTTCAACAGGAGACAACCCCTCCTATTTAAAGGACCAACCCACAAGGAGTTCTGAATACAATTCCTATTCCCTAGAAGGAATCAGATTCAACACAACTCTATTTGGCCCAACCTGGCCGAGTACAACTCTTGCACGCGTATGGCAACCCTACCATACTCACGTGACTAACACTTTGCACGCCGTATGGCCACCGCCATACTCACGTGACTAACACTTTGCACGCGAATGACCTCCTGCCATTCTCACGTGACTAACCATTCTTCATGTGCACCATTCTCTTAGCCCGAACGTCCCGCATGACATCCTTGACCACCAAGACCTCAGTTCCTCCTGAACCTAGTCCCGAACCTCAGTTCTTCCATGAACCTAGTTCGGTCCCGTCATCGACCACATTCGTCTTCGAGCAATACACGCACATGAACAAACCACAAAACAATTCCGAGCACAAGTCCACGACTTGACTCACATTAATCCATGCAACTACTCACATGAGCATTGCATAAAGTCCACTTCAAAGAAGTATCATGAAATTATCACAAATTTCATAATCTCAAAATCAAATTCAAATTTCAATCTCAAAATCGCTCAAAAACCCATTCACGACGGACCAAAAATTTGGTCCGGCATATGTAAAACTTATCAGCTTTTCAATAACTTGGTTTGGCACAACAACCTTCAAAAACACATTTACGGGACCAAAAAGTTGGTGCATTGTACATGGGAAAACGAGGTTGTCAAAAGCATGTTTACAAAGGACCAAGAAAGTTGGTGCATTGCATATGGGAGAATGAGGTTGTCAAAAACATGTTTACAAAGGACCAAGAAAGTTGGTCCGTTGTACATGGGAGAATGAGGTTGTCAAAGCATGTTTACAAAGGACCAAGAAAGTTGGTCCGTTGTACATGGGAGAATGAGGTTGTCAAGCATGTTTACAAAGGACCAAGAAAGTTGGTCCGTTGTACATGGGAGAATTAGGTTGTCAAAAGCATGTTTACAAAGGACCAAGAAAGTTGGTCCGTTGTACATGGGAAACTTACTGTTTTCTTTAAGTTTGGTCGGCGCCAAAGCGAAACTTATTGTTTCTTGTCAAATTGTCAAACACATGCACAAGCACATTTTGCAAATCCAATTCTAAGTTAATTTTTCAGTTCAAATCCAATTTTTCAAAGACATGATTTCACAATCTCCCCTTGATGAAAACATTGGCAACACTACTTAGGATTGAACATTTGGCATTCACTTTACAAAAGATTTTGAAATCCAAAGGATCAAAGACCAAAGTAAGAAAACACAGAATTCCCCTTTTACCAAAAGCAAAACAAAATCTCCCCACGAGAATGAAAAATGTGTGAATGTGCAATGCGCCCAAAAATTCCAAAATTCTCCAAACTTCTCCCAAAATTCTCAAATTTCCAAACACAACTCCCCTTTTTCTTCTCCCCTTTTTCATTAAACTTTTCAACAATTCCCAATTTTCTCCCCTTTGACAATGGATTCATCAAGAGTACAAAAGAGAGAACATGTTTAAAATTTTCTTGTAGCAATGATTTCACAAGGAGAAACAAATGAGTGCCAAGATAGAAGAGGATGAGCTCATTTGATCATATAACCTTATATATCACATAATATGCAAAATACATGATATTAATGTGATTTTTAACAAGTTAGGGAATGACATGTATCTCAACCTCAATTACATCAACTATAGCCAAGTACGAAGCAAGATCTCAAGAAAAGAACAAAAGCTCAAAAATTGAAGCAACTAACAACTCTGGCGAGCAAGTGATTTCAACTCCAATCTAGTAGACCAATTTAATCTTTAAACAAGAACTGCATGTGGCATGCTTGAAGCATACTTCTTTTATTTCCTTGGATTGGCATGCTTGAAGCATACATCTTGTTTTTGAGGGAATGACATGCTTGAAGCATATATCTTATCTTTTAGGGAAAGCATTCACGAAGCTCATAACTTGAGGCTTTTGCTTTTAACAACCCTTTTTATTGATTCCCTTTTCTTTTCATTTTTCTTTGAAAACATGCAAAAGTGATTAAAAAGTCTTATGAAAGAGTAAAGCTAAAACAGGACTTGCTTCATAGCCCAATTTTGTCAAGAAGATTCAATATCAAGCCTAGAAGAGTAAGATATCACAAGGTATTTAGCTATAGGCAATCAGACCAAGGAATTTCGCAATGTCATTTTTAGTTCAAGTGGAACAATTTAGATTATCATATATTAGCACAATTACACAATATATAAAGAAATATGATAAAGTGAGCTCATAAAGTGAAAGAACTTGGCAAAGAAACTCCCCCTCAAAACAAACCCATTGGATGAACAATCCCAAGTTCTCCCCGAATAAAAGCAAAACGAGAAGAAGACAAAGGTTTTGTGAAAATGTCTGCCAATTGATGTTCAGTATCCACATGATGAAGCACAATGTTGCCTTTTTCAACATGATCTCTAAGAAAGTGAAATCTGATGTCAATATGTTTTGTTCTTGAATGTTGCACAGGGTTCTTAGCAATGCAAATTGCACTAGTGTTATCACACAGAAGAGGAACACTATCCAAAATAGCCCCATAATCTTTAAGTGTAGCTACTATCCAAAGAATTTGAGAACAACAACTAGCGACCACATATTCAGATTCAAGTAGCTTGATTGTGCAACTGAAGATTGCTTTCTAGATGACCATGCAATGAGAGAATTTCCCAAGAAGTGACATGAACCAGAAGTGCTTTTCCTATCAATTCTACATCCTCCAAAATCAGCATCAGAAAAAGATCTCAAACTAATGCATGAGGAAGCAGAAAGCCAAATGCCAAAATCTTGAGTTCCATGAAGATACGAAAATCCTTTTGACTTTTGTCGATGTGAAGCACGTGGGGAAGCTTGAAAACGAGCACACAAGCATACAAAGCAAATTGTATATCCGGCCTTGATGCAGTGAGGTACAAAAGTGAACCTATCATGCTTCTATATTCCTTTTGATCAACCGCTCACCATCTTCATCAGGATCAAGTGTGCAATTGCTTTCCATAGGTGTCATGATTGGTTTGTCGCTTTCCATCCCAAATCTATGCAACAAGTCTTTTGTGTATTTGCTTTGATGTACAAAGGTACCATCCTTTGTTTGCTTGATTTGAAATCCCAAAAGTATGTCAACTCACCCATCATACTCATCTCAAACTCCTTTCTCATTGTTTCAAAACTCAGACACTAAAACATGAGAGGAACCACCAAAGATAATATCATCAACATAAATCCGAGCGAATAATTGATCATTGCCTTGCTTGAGTAAAAGAGAGTTTTGTCAACCTTTCCCATTGAAAACCCCTTTCAAGTAAAAGGTTTTTAGCCTATCATACCATGCTCTAGGGGCTTGTTTCAAACCATACAAAGCTTTTGATAGTTTGAACACATGATTTGGAAACTTTGGATTTTCAAAACCAGGTGGTTGCTTGACATAAACCTCCTCATTTATGTAGCCATTAAGAAAAGCACTTTTCACATCCATTTGATACAATTTGAAACCTTTGGATGCAGCAAAAGCTAAAAGGATTCTAATGGCTTCAATTCTAGCAACAGGAGCAAAGGTTTCATCAAAATCTAAGCCTTCAATTTGAGTGTAACCTTGAGCAACCAATCTAGCCTTGTTTCTAACAACAACACCATCCTCACTTTGTTTATTTTTGAAAACCCATCTAGTTCCAATAACATTAAAATTAGGAGGAGGTGAGACAAGTTTCCAAACTTTATTTCGTTCAAAATTCTCTAATTCTTCATGCATGGCATTGATCCAAGATTCGTCAGATAATGCATGAGATATATCTTTGGGTTCAAAAGAAGCAACTAAAGCAGAATGAGCATGAGTGTCAGAATGAATAAACCTGGATCGAGTGACTCTCTCATTTAGGTCTCCAATCATTTGTTCAGATGGATGCATTTTTTGAATGTGCAAGGGAGCATTGGCTTTTGAGACTTCTCCTTCTCCTTCTTCATTTTCAGCATGTACAAATGATGTTGTAGCTTGAGGATGGTTAGCTGTAGGTGATGTAGTAGTAGGTGCCAAGGGTGCTACAGCTTGTTGTGCATTAGGAAGAGTCAAGACATCATCTTCAACATCATCATTATCTTCAAAGATTTTCTCCCCCTGAATGTATGCGCCTGTACCTGCATCACTTGGACATTTGCCTCCAAAGGATTGAACTCGAGATGGTCCAACTGTATCAAGATGTAGAAGCTGTCCTGGAGCATTTGTCATCACCATGGTAAGAGGTGGATGTGAACCTGCAATCATCTTACCATGTCTACAAGAGGAACATACTAAATTGCTATCACCCTTAAGCTTAGGCAAGCCACGTATGAGATCTAAACTGCTTACACGAGTAAGATGATCAAAACCAACATGACCAAGTCTACGATGCCAAAAGAATAAATCTTTAGAAACATTGGCAATTAGACACCTATGTTTAGAAGAAGGTGATGCATCAAAATCAGCTTTAAAAACTCTTCCAAAACGAGAAATCTTGAACACAAGATCACCTGAAGCATCTAGCACTTTGCATTCATTTTTCTTAAAGCTTATCTCAAGATCTTCATCAAGCATTTGTGAGACAGAAAGCAAGTTATATTTCAAGTTTTCAACAAGAGCCACATCCTTGAACATAAACTTGTCACTTACCTTTCTGTACCTTTTGCCACAACAGAAGAGGAAGAAGCATCTCCAAAAGTAACACTTTCAAAGACGAGATGCACGAGTGAGGAGGAGAACCAATTCTTTTACCAGACATGTGGCGTGAGCATCCTAATCCACTAGCCATATGTTCTCCTTCCTCGCGAGAGGCCTACATAGCAACAAAACATGTCGAGGTCTCGATGCTGGGTTAGGAATGAGATTTTTGGGAATCGATCGAGACACACGACGCACAACAAGAGGGGCACAACACGATAATTTTTATGTACAAAATCAAATTTATCTTTTCCCATGTTTCTAGGAACAGAAGGTGTTTTCATCACTCTAGGCGCATAAGGAGTAAAATGTGCTTTGCTGAAATTTGACCTAGCCTCGCTTCTTTCCTTCTTTTGTTGTTTGGCTAGTCTAAAGCAATAATCTACTAAGTGTCCATCTCTACCACAATGAGTGCAAGTGTACTTGACATGATGTTTAGCTTTAACAAGAAAGGCACATTTTGCTTTCATCATAGTAGAGGATAAAAACCGGCAGATTGAAAAGCAATTTTCTTAGGCTCATTAGATAACTCAATTTTGCAAGGAGCCTGAACAACGGCGAGGTTTAGTTTCGTATGTGGCATAAGGATCAAAACCTAAACCTCTCTTGTTTGTGCTAACCTTAGATTGATCCAAGATCATGTTCAACTTTTTCTTGCCATTAGTGAATCGTTCCAAGGAGTTTTGCAGGTAATCAACTTTCTTAGCAAGAATTAAACAATTATTGCAGGAACATCTACTTTTCCTTTTTGCTTATGCGACAAGTTGAGCATGAGAGAATTTCATGTGAAAGCAAATTATCGTTAATTGAGAAACCCTAGCATTTGCATCTTTCAATTTTAATTCAAGAGTTGAGCATTTAGAACAAGAAGTTGAACTATGCAAATCATCGCTGAACAGCTAGCATGTACAACATGTTTCTCATTTTTCTCATTTAGATGCAACAAAAGAGCATGTTCTTTCCTAAGCAAGGTGAGCTCATTGTAAATTAAGTCACATGATTTGCAAGTATCATCACTAGGAATCAAAGTCTTAAGTCTAGCAATTTCAGCATTCAATGATTCAATAATGAAATCATGTTTCTTAATTTTCTTATCACGTTTGTCAAGCAATTTTCCAAGACGAGCAACAGAATAGCTAATTCATCATAAGAGGGATCTACCTCATTGAAGTCATTGCCGTGGTCGCCCTCGGTGAAGCTATCCTTGCTGCTTGCCATGAGACATAATCCTATCAAATCATGCTTGCTTGGAGTTGCATCATCTTCGCCGCTCTCCGAGTCCACATCGCTCAAATTGACTTGTTCAAGAGCGGGAAGAACTCGGTGAACCACCTTGCGGTTGATGAAGCTCTTCTTCTTCCTATCATTTGACGAGAACCTTTTCTTCTCATTCCTTCATCGTTGTCCTTCTCCTCCTTTGATGTTTTTCCTGCAAGCTTAGGACAATTTGTGCGAATATGGTTGAGGTCACCACACTCATAGCATCTTGGAGGACCACCTCTCTTTCTCATTCTCACATTCTCGCAAAGCTTTGTTAAAGCGAGAAGAGAGTAGTGCCAGATCTTCTTCAGAAACTCTTCAAGTTGCTCATCTGTTAAAGAAGACATGGAAGACAAGGCAAAGCTAGAAGAAGAATTTGCATTTGACATGTTAGGGTTAGAGATCAAAGCAATTGATTTAATGTTACCCTTCCTGGCAAGAACATCCAACTCATGAGTTTTCAACTTAGAGTAAAGAACATCTAATGTGAGTGTGCTCATGGTAGTAGATTCTTGTATAGATGTTATTTTCATCTCCCACACTGACATGTCCAAAGCACTAAGCAATTGTCGAGCATTTTCAGCATCGGTGTAGCTAACTCCAACAAAGACGTAGATTGCTAAGAATTTTATTGAAACGTGCAAAGAAGTCATCTACAGATTCACTAGGTTTCATCTCAAAACGCATGTATTCTTTTTGTAAATATCTTGGCGAACCTCTTTGACAGTTGTTAGAACCCTCATGGTAATCACAAAGAGATTTCCATACCTCATATGCTTGGATCGAAGATGAACCACACGATCAAAGTCGCTGCGTCCCAAGCCTTGGATGATCAAGTTGCGCGCCTTGCTATTTGCTTCAACATGTGTGCGATTGGTGTCGTTGACGTTGTCGCTTGCGGACTTCATATGGCTTGTAGACTTTCTCCCAAATTGTGAAGCCCTGTGCTTGGATGAACGCCTCCATCTTGGCCTTCCAAAACTGAAAATCAACACCATCGAACACACATGGTTTTGTCGAATAACGATCCATTGATCTAATCACCGGTTAAGATAGATTAGAAAAACCTTGCTCTGATACCACTTGTAGGATCGAAGTATACGAATATAGCAATCAGAGGGGGGGTGAATGATTGTGCGGAAGCTAAAACCAAATTCTTGACCTATTAAAAGTTCACCCCAAAACAGAACCAAATAATTGCCTCGTTTTCGACAAAAATAGAAAGACAGAGGTTTGGTAAAATGAGAATTCCCGGAGATCCAACCGTCGAAACGATCTGAAATTTGGACACAAGAAACTAGATTCCAATACGAATCGAACCCAAAAAGAATCAGCTCGATCGGACTTATGGATCAAAAGTTATGAGCTTCGCAAGCTTACTGATCCAGAACTTGACGAGAATCAATCTAATCAAAACTTCAAGATTAAACAAAAACGACAAAAGATTGATCAACTAGACTTTGAGAAACACTAGATCAATACCCTAGAGAGGTTTTTCATGGATCAAATCAAGATAAAACTTGAAGAACAAAAACCAATCTAGAACTAGAACAAGCATGCAAACAAGAACCAAAACAGTAAAAATAATCGTAGCGACGTGGTTATCAGAGCACGCAAAAATCTTGGAAGAATTGATCTTTAAATATAGTCTAAAATACTCACATCAAAAGAGTACAAACCCTAAAACCAATATCAAAGATTGATGAGCTCAGCTCTACTTGGTTGGATACCAATCAACAGCAGACAACCCTCCAAGATAAAGAACCAACCCACAAGGAGTTAGAATACAATTCCTATTCCTAGAAGGAATCAGATTCAACACAACTCTATTTGGCCCAACCTGGCCGAGTACAACTCTTGCACGCGTATGGCAACCCTACCATACTCACGTGACTAACACTTTGCACGCGTATGGCCACCTGCCATACTCACGTGACTAACACTTTGCACGCGAATGACCTCCTGCCATTCTCACGTGACTAACCATTCTTCATGTGCACCATTCTCTTAGCCCGAACGTCCCGCATGACATCCTTGACCACCAAGACCTCAGTTCCTCCCTGAACCTAGTCCGAACCTCAGTTCTTCCATGAACCTAGTTCCGGTCCCGTCATCGACCACATTCGTCTTCGAGCAATACCTGCACATGAACAAACCACAAAACAATTCCGAGCACAAGTCCACGACTTGACTCACATTAATCCATGCAACTACTCACATGAGCATTGCATAAAGTCCACTTCAAAGAAGTATCATGAAATTATCACAAATTTCATAATCTCAAAATCAAATTCAAATTTCAATCTCAAAATCGCTCAAAAACCCATTCACGACGGACCAAAAATTTGGTCCTGCATATGTAAAACTTATCGCTTTTCAATAACTTGGTTTGGCACAACAACCTTCAAAAACACATTTACGACAGACCAAAAAAGTTGGTCTGTTGTACATGGGAAAACGAGGTTGTCAAAAGCATGTTTACAAAGGACCAAGAAAGTTGGTCCGTTGTACATGGGAGAATGAGGTTGTCAAAAGCATGTTTACAAAGGACCAAGAAAGTTGGTCCGTTGTACATGGGAGAATTAGGTTGTCAAAAGCATGTTTACAAAGGACCAAGAAAGTTGGTCCGTTGTACATGGGAAACTTACTGTTTTCTTTAAGTTTGGTCCGGCGCCAAAGCGAAACTTACTGTTTCTTGTCAAATTGTCAAACACATGCACAAGCACATTTTGCAAATCCAATTCTAAGTTAATTTTTCAGTTCAAAGCCAATTTTTCAGCACATGATTTCACAGATAAGGAAGAGTCCATATCGGATACGAATCCGGTTTCCTAACAAAAACGATACTCCTCCGTAATGGAGATAGGCGCTGTTGCCATCGACTTAATCTTTTAGACATCTTAATTTCGAGATAAGCATCATCAAATTGGTTGCTCCTTGATTTTGGGGCCGGCCGAGCTGTGTCCAAAGAAATGGATGGTCACCAGGTTTCACTTCTAGTTAGGGGCGAAGCTAGCCTAGGCCCAATCCCCGGGCTAGACCAGCTGATCTTAGATTAAATATCAGTTTTCAATGATTTTTCAATATTTTTTCGTACAATTTTAGTGGGCTTTCTGCATTGTGCCTCTGCCATACTCGCCTGGCCTAGATCCGCCCCTGCTTCTAGTCGAAAACCGTTTGAAATTTGCGAAATTCGCTCCTATCGTTTTAGTTTGGAAAAAAGATTTTATTCGGTTTACCGTTCAAATTCAAATTCAAAAAAATCAGAAAATTTGAAGAAAAAAATATCTAAAAGTTCCCTAAAATTAGTATTAATAGCTTTATGACATCTGGTGTTAATATTTTTTTGAAAAAAAAAATGAAGTTTGGAGATATTTTTGAGCCATTCAAAATGTAGAAATTAAAAATTCTACAAAAAAATTAGAAGTATTTTTAGTAGCAATATTTGTTCAAGTATGTCAAGTAGCAATTTTTACTTCAACATAATTTAGTAACAATATTTGTTCAATTATATTTAGTAGCAATATTTATTCAAGTATGTCAAATAGCAATATTTACTTCAACATATTTTAGTAACAATATTTGTTCAATTATATTTAGTAGTAATATTGTTCAAGTATGTTAAGTAGCAATATTTGTTCAATTATGTCAAGTAGCAATATTTGGTGAAGTACATTTAGTAGCAATATTTGGTGAAGTATATTTAGTAGCAATGAAAAGTGTTGATATGTGAATGAATATATTTGCAATTGTTGGATTGATATGTGAGTAATATTAAAATGAAATATTATTTGTTGACATATTATTGCTAAATGCCTACTCTACAACTTGCAATTATCTAAAATATAACAAAGGTCATATCGAAATTTTTTCATATTTAGGAAAGATCATGTCGGAATTTGTTTGTGTTTTTCCATATTTTTTTATATATTTCTTACATTTTTCTTATTTTTTGGACCTTCAATGGCTTTTTAAAAATTTTACAATAATTTTTTTTTGCAATTTTCCCATTTTTTATATTTTTCCTAATTTTTCAACTTGCGTCCAATTTTCTCTAAAAACCGTTCAAAATTCAAGCCTTTTGGAATGGCTTTCATCAATTTCGTTCGAAATTCGCTCGTCGGTTTGACCAAATTTAGAATTTGATTGACTTTTCAAACCATTCGGTTTTGAACGAATTTCAAGCGGTTTTTCGTAGATTTCGGTACCACTGGGTCATCATAATCCGAATTCGAAACAGTACCGTTAACCCTGATGGTCACTCGCTCTTGGACAATAGATAAGAGTTTCCATGTCTGTCTGTGAATTGGCCTGAGACAGGCAAGCAAGAAGCTTCCTTCAAGAGAAATTTTACGATGCATTATAGTGATAGCATATAGTGGCTAATAGAAATCGGATCTAGTTATTGATTTGATATGACTATTTCTACTACTCTACATACTACCAAAGGAAATGTAAATAAATACTAGCTAATCTGATTTATTAGATCAAAAAGAATGAACGATCCATATTAAATTTAGTGTCCCGTAGAAGAGCTCCCCTCCAAATGATATCCAAGTGTGCTCCTTCTACAAAACCAAGAGGTTGAATCCTTCCCTGTCGATCGGTGTAGCGTCTATGCTATGTGTATGGCTGAAAGACATAGTACGACTCTCACTAACCGTGTGATTTACGATTTAATCCCGTGATCTTTCGCTTGCCAATCGTTAAAATGGAGATGCGATAACCCATTGTATGCAAGAAAGGATGAATTCTTTTACCTTAATCCTAGCCCTGAAGTTTAGGAAGCAAAGTTGATATATTCAGCAATCAGCACCCCAAGCGCCGGGCGTACGTTCTTGGCGAGCAGTTGGTATTTGTAGGAATTCTGTTGCCGGGCCTGTCCAATAATGTCAATAAATGCAATACACGCCGAGTTGGTAGGTCTAGCATTGCGACACTGGATAAAGGATCTAAATCCCAGCGAGATTTCGAAAATCTCGGCCGAGCTTTCGGATTTTGGACCTCTTTGAGATCCTAAATCTCGGTCGGATAAAAAAATTAAAAAAATTCAAAATACTACAGTAACTATACAAATCTCGACGAGATCTCAATGATTTCAGTTGAAATATTGGACTTTGTTTTGCCGGATTTCAATTTTTGTTGGTCGGATTTGATTAGAATTGGGGTCAAAACCATCCACAAAAAAATTCAAAAAATTTTACTATTTTTTGTCATTTGAATTTGAACGAAATCTCAATAATTTCAGCTAAAATCTCGGATTTCTCAGATGAAAAATGACCGGGTTTCAAATTTAGTTCTTGGTTGAAAAATGACCAGATTTCACAGTTGAAAAACGATTATTGTTCTTGGGTTTGCTTCGACCAAAACCTTGTCCACGGCCGCGTCGTCTCCATGTCGACATTTCTGCCGTTCCATCTTCAAGTGCGATTTCACATCTTATATCTCTTTCGGTTGAGAACGGAGTCTAACTCGGCCGGTAAGGAGAGGGCGTGGTTCTTTAGCTCACTCAGGTTTGAATCCTTAATTCGTCTGGAATTTTAAATCCTGGTTTTGGCGTATTTGAAATTTAAAATTCTCGGTTCCGGGGTACAGGCCATAACCGGTTTTCCATAATCCGGGTATGCATTGCATACCCGGAAATTGAGGATCCGGGTATGGTCCGTACCCCGAATCCAAGAATTTTAAATTTCCAAATACGCCAAAACCGGGATTTCAAATTCCGGAAAAAGCAAAACCGAAATTTGGATTTCCGGATATTAAAAAATGGTACATCAAAATCCTGGTATGACTGACTTTTCTGTAAATACACAAAAGTATTTTATCGTTTTATGACTACGGATCGAATGTTATATCCAATACGAAATTTTCCAATAAAAAGAAAGCGTAAGCAGTAACAAGTGATATAGTCAGCACCCCAAGCGCCGGGTGTACGTTCTTGGCGCGCAGTTGGTATTTGTAGGAATTCTGTTACCGGGCCTGTCCAATAAATGCAATACACACCGAGTTGGTAGGTCTAGCATTGCCGACTTGACTTGTTACCACGGACCATCCCATCAACATGAATACATACATGATCGAGATGAAGCTGACGGAGTGATTTGGTGTCCATCGATCGATCGGTACCGAAAAGAACAGATATGATTCGCCATAGAAGTTGGCCTAACTCTTTCCCCGTGTAAGGAGAGATGAAGGCTGCAAACAGCGAAACGGTTTCGTACAGGTTTAAGCAGGGTTCACCAAATCGTTTGGTGCGATTTTCGCATGAACAGTGATTTTCGATAATCGCAAAAATCGAGTCGAAAATCGGTCGAAAATCGTTAAAAATCGAATGGATTCAAAAACCAAATTTTTTTAAAAAAATTTCAAAAATCGTCGATTTTCGTGGAAAATCGACGATTTCGTGTGGAAAATCGACGACCTTGTTGAACTTTTTTGTGCGATCGATTTTTGTAGCGATTTTCGACGATTTTTGGCGAAAATCGACCGATTTCCACCGATTTTCGACCGGTTTTTGACACGTAATTTTTTTCGAATTTTTTTGAATTGTTTTTTGAATTGGATCGGTTTACCGACCGGTTTTTGATATCGGGCCGTGGCGATATGGCCGAAAATCGCGAAAATCGAGCGATTTTCGTCGATTTTTTGAACCCTGGGTTTAAGTCCCTGATGTTTTGCTTCGGTCTTCCTCAGGTTTCAAATTTAGTTTTGGTTCATCTCGGCACCCTTCGAAATCCAAAATTTCGGCGAGTTCTCGCTATTTCGAACGAAATTCAAATACTATTCTTTTTTGAATGAGATTTCCGTCAGGTGATTTTTAACCGAATGAAAATTGGTCCAAAAATCATTAAATTTTTTTGAAATTTTGGTCCCATATGGAAAATGATTTGAAGAATCCAATCCGATCAATTTCAGTAAAAAAACCAAAAAAAAAATTCAAATATATCGAGATCTCGCTGAGATTTTAGGTTACTGCAGCACTTTAAATTTCTTTTATAGTTAGTTAATTTTACCGGGATAATGAAATTGGGAGAGGTCCAAAATCCGAGATTTCATCGAGATTTCGCGAAATCTCAGCGAGATTTCATTCCCCGGT
Organism: Rhipidocladum racemiflorum; assembly: GCA_036346355.1. Taxonomy (NCBI): domain Eukaryota; kingdom Viridiplantae; phylum Streptophyta; class Magnoliopsida; order Poales; family Poaceae; genus Rhipidocladum; species Rhipidocladum racemiflorum. The sequence continues at coordinate 67,200,523 of CM070570.1, forward strand.
GTTCTGCGTACTCTTTTCACCAAATGTAGATTGATTTATGCAAGCTGGTAAACGACCACCAGGTAGAACGATCATCCTTGCTGCCAAGAACAGGGGCACCATTTCCATACCAAAAGATACAACAATGTGATCTGTCCTAAAACCTAAACATTAACAAAGCAGGGCAAAGCATAGTACTGCTGTACTAGTTCTAGAACAGTAATAATCCATTGAAGGGCAACAAATAATGGGAGAGCTGCAACTGCTTCCTGCTGGAAAATTCAGGCCTGCAGATTGCAGTTGCACCCACCCCCCCTTCCATCCATCCATCGCCTCTCCTGCCACTGTACCTTACCACGCATAGTAGTGTAGTAACTAACTCCAGTACAGTGCAGGCGTTCATGGTTTTAGGGTGTGTTTAGTTACTTGTATAAAATGGTATGTATATGAGATGATTTTTAAAAAAATCATCTATATATTTGGTTGGTTGAATGGAACCATCCTATCGTAGATAGTGGGATAAAAATTTAAGGACGGTTTTCAATAGATCGATGTTGAACCATTCCATTCATAAAAAATAATGGGAACACTTGGTATAGGACCATCCCATTTCATGCGACACTAATTATAAGATACTTTAAAGTGAGTTTCATAAAAAATTTCATCAAAGTCCACTCTTTGCAGCATAATTTGTTTATATACTCCGTTTACATATGGAAAAAAGGTATATAGCAAAAAATAAAGGGCTCTGATGAATTTTTTCAACCATGTCGTATTAGAGTATCTTAGAATTATTAATGAAATATACCGAGAGTGATAAAGAAGTATAACGTATTCGTTTATGGTGTATATTGGAGGTGGGAGTATGTACTTCCGAGAGTATGGAAAAGGCTTCCCTGGGAATACGTACTCTCACGTTCAATATACCCCTTAAATGATGTTGTTATACCTTTTTATTCTTTCAAGTATACTCTAATGCTGAGTATAAGATACTCCAAAGTGAATTCGACGAAAAATTTCATTAGAGTCCACTCTTTATAGTATAATTTTATTTATATACTCCTTTTACATATGGAAAAAATATATAGCAAAAAAAAAATTAAGAGCTCTGGTGATTTTTTTCAACCATATTCCATTGGGGTATTTTATAATTATTATTGAAGTATACCGAAAGTGATAAAAGAGTATAACAAATTTATTTAATATAAGATGTGGGAGTATGTACTCCCAGGAGACAAGAGTACGGAAAAGGCTTCACACACACACTAGCCAGGGTCACGCACTACGCTGTGCCGTGCAAAATTTGGTCCGACGGTTATTTCTGGAAAAAAGGTATGAGGACCTCAATGTAATTTCGTTTTTTCATGGGATTTTTTCAAAAATGTGCAAGCTAGGAGTCATTGACGAATTTGTGGCACCACAGATCCTCTTTGTGTGGTGCGAAATTTGGTTCAAGAGTTACCTATTAAAAAAGGTTTGAGGACCTAAACATAATTTTGGTTTTTCGTCGGGGTTCTTTCAAAAATGTGTTAGTTAAAAGTAGTCAACGAATTTGCAGGAGGACCTCAATGTAAATTTGGTTTTCTCATTTTTTTTTAAAAAAAAAAGGGGCTACTGGGAATTGTTGGCTAATTTGTGGAACCGCGGATTCCTTTTTGCGTAATTTCGATTTTCTCAGGTATTTTTTTAAAAAAAAATTGGGCTGGTGGGAGTCATTCGTGAATTTGAAGAACCGTGGGCTCCTTTTCGGAAAAAAAAACATGGAGGGACCTAAACATAATTTTGGATTTTTTGGGTCTATTTTGTAAAAAACCGATGGGATGACCTAAACGCAATTTTGGAATTTCCCAAGGACTTTTTCGCAAAAAGCATGACATGGCACAACTAAGCTTCGGCTGATTCTCTCTAGTATAATATAAGTTACACACACACACACAGAGACATAGAGAGAGAGAGAGACGGCTATTCTACTCCTAAGTGCCGAAGCGTAGAATAGCTATTCTGCGCTCTGGCTGGAGAAGTGCATGCAAATCACAACGTACTGAGAAATGCAACCTGGTAGTAAATCATCAATACATTTTACTATAGAATAACTAGTGATGAATTTACTACCGAATCAATTACGTGGTTAAACCAACCAGTTAATGTGTTTTGCACTCGAATATGCTTTCTCTTTGTTTTAGTCATATCTTTTTATTGGTAGCTCCGATTTGCAAATAGTTTTCACCATAAGCTTACTAAACACGGAATAGAATGATATAAGTCTAGCTATTAAACAGTAATTCTGCTAACTGTTAACAGAAATTACTATCATACAATGTAATTGAATTTTACTATTATACTACAAGATAGTAATTTTTAGTTGTAGATGTAGTAATTCCATATTGTAGATATAGTTATTTCTATTATCAGTCAACAAAATTATTGTTTAATAGTGAGACTTACATCATTATGTTTCACTCGTCGTCAATAAGCTCCTGGTGAAAACCATTTGCAAATCGGAGCTACCAATAAAAAGATATGGCTAAAAAAAAAAAACAGATTCATATACAAACTACAAAACGCATTAACTAGTCGGTTTGACCACGTAACTGGTGCAGTCCGTTTTGCCGATTAGTGCATTGCATGGCTCGATTGGACTGGGTTAAATGGCTCGAGCATATAATAGGCTATTCTACACGCAGCTGTAGAATCGCAATTGTACGTAGTACGTACGTATGTATGTATGTAGAGGAAGTATATGGTGAAAATACATATAGTGAAATTATGAAAGTAGGTAAACAGGGACGTTAGATCGAACTTGAATGGCCCAGATCTAGGTGGAATTAGACCTCCTCCACTTAAACATGTTTTACACAAAACTCCTTAGAAAAATTATAAAATTCCACACCTTAAGTAGAGGAGATGGGATTCCACCTAGATCTGAAATATTCAAGTTCGATCCAACACCCATGTTTACCTACTTTCATGGTCCACCATATGTCTACTTTTACCATATACTTCCTCATATATGTATAATAGCATTTGTACGTATGATAGTAATTTCTGTTAACAGTTACTGGTAAGCTACCGGTGAAAACCATTTGCAAATCGGAGTTACCAATAAAAAGATGTGGCTAAAACAAAAATAAAACAGATTCATATACAAACTACAAAACGCATTAACTAGTCGGCTTGATCACATAATTGGTGCAGCCCGTTTTGCTGATTAGTGCATTGCATGGCTTGATTGGATTGGGTTAAATGGCTTGGGCATATAATAGGTTATTCTACACGCAGCTGTATAATAGCATTTGTACGTACGTACGTACGTATGTATGTATGTATGTATGTATGTATGTATGTATGTATGTATGTATGTATGTATGTACGTACGTACGTACGTATGTAGAGGAAGTATATGGTGAAAATACATATGGTGAAATTATGAAAGTAGGTAAATAGGGACGTTAGATCAAACTTGAATGGTTTTGAATGGTCCAGATCTAGGTGGAATCCCACCTCCTCCACTTAAACATGCTTTACACAAAACCCCTTAGAAAAATTATAAAATTCCACACCTTAAGTAGAGGAGATGGAATTCCACCTAGATCTGAAATATTCAAGTTCGATCCAACACCCATGTTTACCTACTTTCATGGTTCACCATATGTCTATTTTTACCATATACTTCCTTATATATGTATGTATATGTAATACATATACATATGTGTGTGCGTAATAAGAATATCGATGCCATCCGACACAAACACGATGACAAAATCTAATCATACTTTAATAATTTTCACCTTGAGACAAATTCACTCATGTAGACAAAATATCAAATTAAATCTTGTCCAAATAATTCTTCATCAATACATCATGTGCCTCGAAAGTCCATAGGATTAGTATTAATGAGTAAGAATGGAACAGTCTTATCCATATACTTCTCATAAAGCTAAATTGAGCGAACCATCAGCTGGTCCAAACGCACAGCTATCAACAAAGCAAATGAACAAATTTGGAACTTCAACAATTCATAATCCTAGCAAAATCTGAGTCCATGCAACTGACCTCCCGATACCAATGATCAATCATCAAATGGCATAAACCAAAACATGACATGTGGCACTTGATAGAAAGCGAAGAACCCATCTCATGAAATCTGACATGCTCCAATTAGAACACAAAACTCAGTAAACAAAGCTAGCAGGAATAGCAGCTTGCACGTGCGGCCATCATATGCATCAAATTGCCGACTTCAAAGGTATCTAAAATCCCTGATATGGTCAAAACTACTCTAAAATTGTCCAGATGAAAGAAACTCTTATGTCATCAATGTAGTAGAAACTGCAATAGATCCCTCATATCGAGCTATGACAGCTGGACAAATGTTGTAGTATCCACGTAAAAAACCAACTTCTTCTTACACCTAATCCTTGATCTGAAATTTAAATTAGAGCAAAACCTTCACTATCAAACAGTAGAAGTATCATTAAATTCATGAGAATTAATGTTGCCAAAACCTCACGACGATTGCATAAGCGATCCAAATTGCAACATATCAACATGGTGAATAAAACACCAAATCAATTTTCCCCTCAACCGAATCCAAACATGAATGAACTGCATAACTTCCAAATTTGAAAAGGATTTTTTTCTTTTTTTCTTGACTCAAAATCTCCTCGAACAAACGCAACCCAAATTAATTCAATAGCAACAACAAAATAATAGTATCTTGAATATCCTAATATCTCCTAGGAAAATTGCTCATATGCAAACTTACTTGGCAAGAAATTTGGAAACAATAAATAAAGTCCACAACTCCACATTAGACTCCACCTTGTGCAGATCATGCCGCAATAACCCAAACAAGACGATGGACCGTCGTAGAACTATCGCTAATGATCAATCCCGCATCGATGCCGGGCAAGTGCCAACCCTAGGAATCACCTCATCCCAAGGGCAGCAACTATGGTTTCGAACCTGGATATCCGATACCACTTGCTACAAAACGCCCGGCAAATTAGAAAATTAAGATATATGAATTTTACAAGAAATTCCTAGAAGAAAAGGCCAAGGATGCACGAAAGTAAAATTAAGATATAAGTATGAGCAATGCTTCTATGCTTTCCCTCCCAATACAACAAGTTGCACAAATCTTGAAGCAAACGAAGAGGTAAGTAATCCCCATCTACCCTTCATTAATGCTTTACTATTTACGCAACTTTGAAAAAAAAGAGCACAAAAGCATCTCTCAGTATGAGTATTTACAAGCATGAGAAAGTTGGGGGAAAAAATCGTATTTAGCACATGTTTGAACCCGTAATTCCAAAATGATACAACTTTTTGGCGTATTTACAGAAAACACACTCATGGCCGGTTCCTGGGGTACCACTCATGCATGGCCGGTTTTTGGGCAACCATAGATGGGCTTGGCCGGTTCTCCATTTCCCATAGAAGCCATGGCCGGTTCCCCATTTCCCATAGAAGCCATGGCCGGTTCTTGGTGTCCCATACATGTTCTTGGCCGGTTCCTGGGGAGCCATACATGGCCATGGCCGGTTGCTAGTGTCCCATACAAGCTCACATGCACTATACTGGAAAACTAGCACTGTACTGTACTGGTAAACTATACAATGTCATCAGCATCTTTGGAATACAAGCAGCATCGGAATTCCAAAAGTTATACACTATACAAGCACTCTGTGATATGCACTATATTTTGACCCGTAATTCGAAAAGTTGTACTATACAATGTCACTGTACTGGATTATTTATTTCAGGCCGAATACTAGCACTCTATTGAAATACTATACGAATTGTCACTCACTTATGCAAATTTGAAAACATAATCGTTTATTGAAATTTTGACTGTATCAGCCCCTTCCGTTTTTTCTTTTCCGGAATTAGCCATGCACGGAAGTTTTTTTCTTTTCCGGAATTAACTCCTAGTTGCTTCCAAAATCGAATCCAGAAGCTTGCTAGTTGCTACTAAGTCAGTCCATGTAAGACCCAAACTTTGTTGTGTTCAAGACCCAAGCCTTCGTGCACATTTGATATGGCGAATCTTGCTGTCACTTCTTGCGAGGTGAATTTGTATCTTTTCGATTTCCAAAAAAGGATATAATAGTTTCACGTTGTACAAAATGCAGTGATGAAGTACCTGAATAATCGGTTCTCAAGAAACCAAACTTTCGAAAATTTAGGTGTTCGAAACCTGGAATTCGAGACTAATAGGATGTATTGCAATATAGCCCGGCTCTCATGGCTCAACAGGAAAGAAAAGGAATCAAGCAAAGAAGGCTACCAATTGATGACTGCTTTTACGATCGTTGTGATTAACATGAAGGTATTTGTCATATCACCTTTTTCAGGCTTTTGTTATATCACCTTTTTGAGCCTTTTGTCATACGGGTTTTTTTGCAAATCTGCAGTCTTCTTGCAAAAAATTACATTTAGACGTGATATTTTACGGGCTGCCGAAAAGGCTTAAAAGTTAACGTTGACAATAAAACTTAGGGTTATTGCGCCAAAGATATTTTTGTAGCAGAAAGGTGTAAATAAAATATTTTCCCAGAATATGGTACTCCATATATCGAGAGCAAATCTGCAGTGTTCTTGCAAAAATTACATTTAAACGTGATATTTTACTGGCTAAAAGGCTTAAAAGTTAACGTTGACAATAAAACTTAGGGTTATTGCAAGATATTTTTGCAGCAGAGAAAGGTGTAAATAAAATATTTTCCCAGAATATGGTACTCCATATATCAGAGAGCAAATCTGCAGTCTTCTTGCAAAAAATTACATTTAAACGTGATATTTTACGGGCTGCCGAAAAGGCTTAAAAGTTAACGTTGACAATAAAACTTAGGGTTATTGCGCCAGCATATTTTTGTAGCAGAGAAAGGTGTAAATAAAATATTTTCCCAGAATATGGTACTCTATATATCAGAGAGCAAATCTGCAGTGTTCTTGCAAAAAATTACATTTAAACGTGATATTTTACGGGCTGCCGAAAAGCCTTAAAAGTTAACGTTGACAATAAAACTTAGGGTTATTGCGCAAGCATATTTTTGCAGCAGAGAAAGGTGTAAATAAAATATTTTCCCAGAATATGGTACTCCATATATTAGAGAGCAAATCTGCAGTCTTCTTGCAAAAAATTACATTTAGACGTGATATTTTACGGGCTGCCGAAAAGGCTTAAAAGTTAACGTTGACAATAAAACTTAGGGTTATTGCGCCAGCATATTTTTGTAGCAGAGGAAGGTGTAAATAAAATATTTTCCCAGAATATGGTACTCCATATATCTGAGAGCACATCTGCAGTCTTCTTGCAAAAAATTACATTTAAACGTGATATTTTACGGGCTGCCGAAAAGCCTTAAAAGTTAACGTTGACAATAAAACTTAGGGTTATTGCGCCAGCTTATTTTTGCAGCAGAGAAAGGTGTAAATAAAATATTTTCCCAGAATATGGTACTCCATATATCAGAGAGCAAATCTGCAGTCTTCTTGCAAAAAATTACATTTAGACGTGATATTTTACGGGCTGCCGAAAAGGCTTAAAAGTTAACGTTGACAATAAACTTACGGTTATTGCGCCAGCATATTTTTGTAGCAGAGAAAGGTGTAAATAAAATATTTTCCCAGAATATGGTACTCCATATATCAGAGAGCAAATCTGCAGTCTTCTTGTAAAAAATTACATTTACACTGCAGATTTACAGTAACAATTAATGGTCCACCATTATTTACACTGCATATTTTCCAAGAATATGGAGTACCATCTGGATTTTGTCATGGATATGTAAGTTCCTCCTAACAAGTAACAATTAATGGTCCACCTCGCCAATTCATAATTTAATCCGCTTCCTCACAATGTGATGCCCACAACCTTTAGCAATGGAGACTGGAGAGTAGATCGTAATTTGCGGAAAATTCTGTTCACTGATAAATTCAATATTCGTAGTAATCTCCTTTCTCGATAAGCAACGGAGAAAACACATTTTGAATAAGTGTAAGAGGTCCTAATCATAGTTGTTGTTATTATTGAGGATCGCAAATAGTTTTTATCTATCGTCATGTGGATTTGCCTATATAAATATGATATCCACAAGATATGCCTTGTTACGGAAAGAAATACGGGCAAAAAGGAGCAATGAGTTTGGTGAATTTTTAATTTAGGGTTGACCAAACAGATGAACTAACCCACATTAGAGTATAAAACAAAAATGTTCCACATGGAAGTAGTTAAGAGTATGACAATATCTATGATTCTGCAAACGATACTAGAGAAGATTGCAGATTTGCTCTCTGATATATGGAGTACCATATTCTGGGAAAATATTTTATTTACACCTTTCTCTGCAAAAAATATGTCGCATAATAACCCTAAGTTTTATTGTCAACGTTAACTTTTAAGCCTTTTCAAAGACGTAAAATATCACGTCTAAATGTAATTTTTTGCAAGAAGACTGCAGATTTGCTCTCTGATATATGGAGTACCATATTCTGGGAAAATATTTTATTTACACCTTTCTCTGCTGCAAAAATATGCTGCCACAATAACCCTAAGTTTTATTGTCAACGTTAACCTTTTTTAGGAATAATCTGATATATGCCACTCCTCAATCTGAAAATTTGATGGCATGTGTAAAAAATGCCACTCAATGGCATGATTTTCAAAATGCCATCGAATTTCCAATTCCTAGAGTGGCAAATATCCAAATGCCCCTAACTTTTAAGGCTTTTTGGCAGCCCATAAAATATCACGTTTAAATGTAATTTATTGCAAGAACACTGCAGATTTGCTATCTGATATATGGAGTACCATATTCTGGGAAAATATTTTATTTACAACTTTCTCTGCTACAAAAATATGCTGGCGCAATAACCCTAAGTTTTATTGTCAACGTTAACTTTTAAGCCTTTTAAATTTCGTAAAATATCACGTTTAAATGTAATTTTTTGCAAGAAGACTGCAGATTTGCTCTCTGATATATGGAGTACCATATTCTGGGAAAATATTTTATTTACACCTTTCTCTGCTGCAAAAATATGCTGGCGCAATAACCCTAAGTTTTATTGTCAACGTTAACTTTTAAGCCTTTTCGGCAGCCCGTAAAATATCACGTTTAAATGTAATTTTTTGCAAGAAGACTGCAGATTTGCTCTCTGATATATGGAGTACCAAATTCTTGGAAAATATTTTATTTACACCTTTCTCTGCTGCAAAAATATGCTGGCGCAATAACCCTAAGTTTTATTGTCAACGTTAACTTTTAAGGCTTTTCGGCAGCCCGTAAAATATCACGTTTAAATGTAATTTTTTACAAGAAGACTGCAGATTTGCTCTCTGATATATGGAGTACCATATTCTGGGAAAATATTTTATTTACACCTTTCTCTGCTACAAAAATATGCTGGCGCAATAACCCTAAGTTTTATTGTCAGCGCTAACTTTTAAGCCTTTTCGGCAGCCCGTAAAATATCACGTCTAAATGTAATTTTTTGCAAGAAGACTGCAGATTTGCTCTCTGATATATGGAGTACCATATTCTGGGAAAATATTTTATTTACACCTTTCTCTGCTGCAAAAATATGCTGCCGCAATAACCCTAAGTTTTATTGTCAACATTAACTTTTAAGGCTTTTCGGCAGCCCGTAAAATATCACGTTTAAATGTAATTTTTTGCAAGAAGACTACAGATTTGCTCTCAGATATATGGAGTACCATATTCTGGGAAAATATTTTATTTACACCTTCTCTGCTACAAAAATATGCTGGCGCAATAACACTAAGTTTTATTGTCAACGTTAACTTTTAAGCCTTTTCGGCAGCCCGTAAAATATCATGTCTAAATGTAATTTTTTGCAAGAAGACTGCAGATTTGCTCTCTGATATATGGAGTACCATATTTTGGGAAAATATTTTATTTACACCTTTCTCTGCTGCAAAAATATGCTGGCGCAATAACCCTAAGTTTTATTGTCAACGTTAACTTTTAAGGCTTTTCGGCAGCCCGTAAAATATCACGTTTAAATGTAATTTTTTGCAAGAACACTGCAGATTTGCTCTCTGATATATGGAGTACCATATTCTGGGAAAATATTTTATTTACACCTTTCTCTGCTACAAAAATATGCTGGCGCAATAACCCTAAGTTTTATTGTCAACGTTAACTTTTAAGCCTTTTACACGTGTAAAATATCACGTCTAAATGTAATTTTTTGCAAGAAGACTGCAGATTTGCTCTCTGATATATGGAGTACCATATTCTGGGAAAATATTTTATTTACACCTTTCTCTGCTGCAAAAATATGCTGCCGCAATAACCCTAAGTTTTATTGTCAACGTTAACTTTTAAGCCTTTTCGGCAGCCCGTAAAATATCACGTTTAAATGTAATTTTTTGCAAGAACACTGCAGATTTGCTCTCTGATATATGGAGTACTATATTCTGGGAAAATATTTTATTTACACCTTTCTCTGCTGCAAAAATATGCTGGCGCAATAACCCTAAGTTTTATTGTCAACGTTAACTTTTAAGCCTTTTCGGCAGCCCGTAAAATATCACGTCTAAATGTAATTTTTTGCAAAAGGACTGCAGATTTGCAAAAAAACCCGTATGACAAAAGGCTCAAAAAGGTGATATAACAAAAGACTGAAAAAGGTGATATGACAAATACCTTCATGTTAATCACAACGATCGTAAAAGCAGTCATCAATTGGTAGCCTTCTTTGCTTGATTCCTTTTCTTTCCTGTTGAGCCATGAGAGCCGGGCTATATTGCAATACATCCTATTAGTCTCGAATTCCAGGTTTCGAACACCTAAATTTTCGAAAGTTTGGTTTCTTGAGAACCGATTATTCAGGTACTTCATCACTGCATTTTGTACAACGTGAAACTATTATATCCTTTTTTGGAAATCGAAAAGATACAAATTCACCTCGCAAGAAGTGACAGCAAGATTCGCCATATCAAATGTGCATGAAGGCTTGGGTCTTGAACACAACAAAGTTTGGGTCTTACATGGACTGACTTAGTAGCAACTAGCAAGCTTCTGGATTCGATTTTGGAAGCAACTAGGAGTTAATTCCGGAAAAGAAAAAAACTTCCGTGCATGGCTAATTCTGGAAAAGAAAAACTAAGGGGCCGACATAAATCAAAATTTCAATAAACGATTATGTTTTCAAATTTGCATAAGTGAGTGACAATTCGTATAGTATTTCAATAGAGTGCTAGTATTCGGCCTGAAATAAATAATCCAAAGATAATGACATTGTATAGTACAACTTTTCAATTACGGGTCAAAATATAGTGCATATCACAGAGTACTCACTATAGTGCATATCACAGAGTGCTTGTATAGTGTATAACTTTTGGAATTCCAGTACAGTGCTTGTATTCCAAAGATATGACATTGTATAGTTTACCAAAGTCTGACAAAGTGCTAGTTTTCCAGTATAGTGCATGTGAGCTTGTATGGGACACTAGCAACCGGCCATGGCCATGTATGGCTCCCCAGGAACCGGCCAAGAACATGTATGGGACACCAAGAACCGGCCATGGCTTCTATGGGAAATGGGGAACCGGCCATGGCTTCTATGGGAAATGGAGAACCGGCCAAGCCCATCTATGGTTGCCCAAAAACCGGCCATGCATGAGTGGTACCCCAGGAACCGGCCATGGGTGTGTTTTCTGTAAATACGCCAAAAAGTTGTATCATTTTGGAATTACGGGTTCAAACATGTGCTAAATACGATTTTTTCCGAAACTATAGAGTACGTACAGAGTATAGAGGCTAAGGAATAAACCGGTTAGCTAGACACGTTTGCGCCGCTCGACATCACGCCTAGCTAGCGCCACCAATCAGCCCATGTGCCGCGTCCGGCACAGCTAGCCGCGGCGACGAAACATCTGACGATGGAAACTCTGACAGACGCATGGCATCTCTATCGTCTACACATCATGCATCTTCTCTCCCTTTTTTTTGTGAAATCGATATCTATGGATAGCACATTACATTGAATGCTAGCTCTCTCCACATCACCCTAATGATCTTGTGTGTAAGCCATAAATCTCTCCACATCACCCTAATCTTGTGTCGTCCTCGTCATATATCATGGTATTAGGCGGCGAGGAAGGGGGACATTCATTGTTGATTTCCGATGGTGACCTGTATGGCCGGCAGGAACCGAGCCATCCTCAGCTCTCCAACCAAACACTAGACTTAGTGGGATGGGATGATTCCATTCCACTCCATCCCACTAACCAAACACACTATAAGCTCAACCCTGAACTGAAGTTCAGAACTCAGTATCGTTTTATTTTAGTTAATTAGTTCCAAATTAACAACCACGTACAGACACATGCATATACACTAAGCTAGATGCATGGTTTGGCATCAAACTGAAGAAGCATGCATGCTGTGTAGATATGCCGGCTCTTCAGTTTTGAAGGTTGAGCACAGGTTAATTAAGCTGTTGATCGACAAAGCACGGCCTGACTATTACTGGTTGGTTGGGCTACCGCTGCAGTACACAAGTCTTGTTCGGTTCTCCTTTAGGGGGTCGCATGCTGGACTATTTTGATGAGCCACCCAAGTATGGTAATTAATTAATGTAGAACAGATCATCGATCGCATACTGCCAGTGCTCCTCCAACTTAACCAGTTTTAATACATGGCATAGCTGACCGACCAATCCAGCCCAGCCATGGCATGCATGCTCGTCGATCTGTAAACGTACAGGGAGCCACAGATGAGCAGCACCAGCAGTGGGGATCACAGGCAGGCTCACACAGCTTATCATAGGAAGGGAAGCCAATTAAGCTACCCGCATCGATCCTTGGTATCACCATGCTCTCTTGCTTCTCATCTAAGCAAGATTAATTGCAAAAGTTTACATCGATCCTATAGAGTAGCTGTTTCTGTTAATTACTTAATGATGTTGACAGTCTTCAACATACATATTTGGCTATTACCTTTTCTCCAGTTAGTTATATCTTGCTACAAGATTTTTTTTTTTAAAAAAAAACATATCGATATGGAAATGCTTTTAATGAAAAATCTACCAGTGCTTTTGAAGTGACATGTATTTAGGACGGAGGGAGTAGTTCTAGCTTCCTCCCGTCTTCTTTTCCATAAGTTTTGTTCTGTTTAGCTTGGACAAATGTGAGATATTACCACTGTTTTCAATTAATTAGTTGTCGTGTATGAAAGAAAGGGAGGAACATGCACAGTCATCTGTCCAAATAATTTGAGCCAGAACGCGACGCATCCTCGATTCCCCAGTGTGATCAATTAATACACACATTGATTGATGGTTTCTGGCAGTACCGATCAATTAGGCCATGGACCGAAGTCAGCAGATTAAGTCAGGCAGTTGAGCGATCAAGATCAATGGAACCGGAGCACAGATTAATCCATCAGCTGGTAGTGCTCAGTATTTGTTGGGCAGTGTGCTTGTGTTTGATGTGCTTAAGATTTCACTGTTACCCACTGCACACTGCTCTGGTAATTATTTACTGCTGCTGCTGCATTACATCGTCTTAGTTGGTAATTATTTACTGCTGCTGCTGCAGCATTAACATCGTCTTAGTTGGTAATTATTTACTGCTGCTGCTGCAGCATTAACATCGTCTTAGTTGGTAATTATTTACTGCTGCTGCTGCATTACATCGTCTTAGTTGGTAATTATTTACTGCAGCTGCAGCATTACATCGTCTTAGTTGGTAATTATTTACTGCAGCTGCTGCATCGATCTCATCAGTTTGTACTACGTAGTTAAGAGCACCAGTGTGTACTAACCGGCCCGCTGCTACTGTGCATGCGTACAGTGCTGCTTTTAATTTGATTCCAATTCAAACTTGTAGTACTCCCTCCGGTTTGGTAATACCTGTCGTTTTGGACATAGTGATGGTCAAACTTTCGAAACTTTGACTAACAATATATTTTTAAATATTTAAACTGGATACATAAAAATTATATGTGTAGACTTGTCTCAAGAAGTACTTTCATAATATTATAATTTTATTGGGTTTTATAAATATATTATAATAAAAATTAGCGGTCAAAGTTGTGTTTTGAAGACCGTGTCGATGTCCAAAACGACAGATATTACCAGACTGGAGGGAGTACATACTATTAATATTTCAGACATGACATCTAGAGTCTATATTCCAAAGTTACTTTTTATTAAACGAAATTGTTTTTAGCGGTGTCCTAAACACACTTGGTGACCTCCACCATGAATACATGCTGTCTTATCAGTTAAGACTACCATGAATAGATTGGATGGTATGTTCAAGAGAATACATGATTATTACTATATTCATTGAGAGAGAGAGAAAGTACTCCTCTGTTTCACGTTATATATAATACAAACTTCCTTCAAACTATATATGCAATCATGTATGCATCCTTTTGTCCTAGCTAGCTGGTTCACACGCTTAATTATATCTAAACCACACTTTTGCCCCCAGTGCATGCTTTGCTTGCCCTATGTGATTTGCTTAACTGTGCGTGTATAAATATATGTCCATGTGCAGCCCCATTTGTTGTGCCTCACTGGCTACTACTCTTAGCTAGCTAGCTGCTAGTAGCACCACACAGCCTCACAAGCCCCTCTCTCTCTCACACACACACACAAACCATCTCACTCTCTCTCCCTCTCAAGCTAGAAGAAGAAAGAAGAAGAAGAAGAAGAAGAAGAAGAAGAAGGAGAGGAAGAAGAAGAAGAAGAAGAAAAGATGATGATCGATAGCATGGATGCAGCAAGTATATCAGGGTATTTCAAGGGCAAGAGCATCCTCATCACTGGCTCAACTGGCTTTCTTGGAAAGAGTACGTAGTGTATATATCTAGTTACCACGCACGTCCTGCTTGGCTTCTCGCTAGCTCTTGCAAACAACTTCATGGCTGCATTAGTTAACATTCGTATGCTTAATTATCTCGCCTTGGATGCCTTGTGCTTAATCCGTTGAAGCAATTTGTGGCGTTAACTAATTGCGTACGTGCAGTTCTTGTGGAGAAGATACTTCGCGTGCAGCCTGATGTCAAGAGGATCTACCTGCTGGTGCGAGGCATCGACGCAGCCTCCGCTAAGCAACGCATGGGAGCAGAGGTGAGATATGCTCAATCCTAGCTCCAAGAAACCAACTTGCATCTCTATCTGTCTTGTACTCGCTCCTACCACAAACATAGGGTGTCTTTGGTTACCTGCACCATCCTAGCTTGTTTCGTATGAGTCATCCAGGCTAGCGTTGGCCTGACTGAGCGGATATAAGTTAAGTTGTTTGGTTGCTTATTTATGCATCTCACGGGTCTGCATTAGAGAGAAGTCCTATTTCTGTGTTTTCTCCATCCTGTATGAGTGGGTGCAATTGCATCCACGTGGCCAGGATGAACAGGAAACCAAACATGTGTCTAACAGATACAGTTGCATCCACTCATGCGATTCAGACACCATGCAGGCAACCAAACACACCCATAGTGAACATCGATACGGTCTTTAAAATACGGATTTGAGTACTAATTTTTACCATCATATATTTATAAAACCCAATAAATTATAATATTTTCGTGTATCCCATTTAAATAATTAAAACGATATTGACAGTAACACATTCGAAAGCTTGACCAAGTAATGACAAGGTATTGCGTAAAAGTGCTGTCCTGTAGCTCTACAATGACGAGACAAGCGAGACGTAGGTACGTATCACGTTGGAGCTAGCGTGCTGCGAAGGTACTAGCGCTGTATCTAGTTTGTGCTGGGACAAGGCATTCTATCAAAAGAGAGGTAGCCATTAATGCGATGCTTACTAGCTAGGTCGTACCCTCGATCGCAAAGTCCAGTAATTGTGTGTTGCAGAAAGGAGAGCTCTCTCACATGGCCGGCCGGCCGGGACATTCTTATTCTTCTTCTTCATCTTCTTCTTCATGGCGCCACCAACCGTACGTACGTGTGTCTCCGGCCAGCCACCTGCATGCATGGATGCTACTTACGCATATGCATATCCCTGGATCTGTCTCTGCCACGTCGGATCATCCCCCGGCCCTCTTCGGATCGGAGCCGTCCATCGCGGGGATCGGCGGCTCATGATATTCGTAAAACACCGTAAAATATCTTACAGGAGTTGATTTTACTGAAGTAGCATAGACAGGGGCGGAGCCAGAGTTGGTCAGGACTCGGGCCCATGCATGATACGATAGTGGTCCATACATGATACAGCCTCGATGGCTTGATTGCTTTTACGGTTCACGGCTTTCAGGTCTCGGGACTAGGTCCGGTGACTCCCGAGGCCTAGATCCGCCCTGAGTACAGAGGTAGATTTGGACGAGTAAATTTGTCGAGTAACAATTTGACCCCACAGGGAATGAGCTCTAGATGGGTACTTTTTTTTACGCTAACTCTACACCGTCTGATCAGCTTCCGACGGTTCAGATCGAGACAGGCAGTGAAGGTGAGGACTCGTATATTATTTGGTGACATAATTGCCGTATACACATAGTTGTAGTGCTCCCTACTTTTGCTTGTCCCGGTCAGAAAAATAATGAGCTGATCAGTACACATGCATGCGGCCAAACACACACACGCCCATTGAATGAGCCATCTGGATGGTTGGTTGATCTGACATCGATGCTGGTTAGGTTGATGTGTGCAATTGGAATTCATTACTTGGCTAATGGTCCATCCATATATGGCCTTCAATAATTCAGGCCAAAGAGCGGTGTAAAAACTTAAAAAAAAAACAGATTAATAACTCCCTAGTAGTTGTGTTGTGCTTGTAGGTTATTTTATTTTTTGCTTTTAATAAAGGACTATCATTAGATGATGTGCGGTAATTATGAAATTAATCTAAACACCAGATGAGATGAGATGGATGATGGCAGTGGCGGACCCAACAGGGGGTCAAGGGGGGCTAGGGCACCCCTACCTCCGATAAAACCATGGGTACCCCGGCCCTATCTATCGTGGGGCACTTTTCAAAATTGTTGTACTTTGTTTGATTTATTTGTCTTATTTTAGTATTGTATCACTACCTGTTAGCACCCCCTAAATTTATGTCCTGGGTCCGCCACTGGATGATGGTGCAGGTGACTGGCACTGAACTCTTCTGGCTTCTGAAAGAGAGGCACGGCAAGGGATTCGACCTGTTCATCGAAGAAAAGATTGTTCCTCTGGCCGGAGACATCATGCACGAGAACCTGGGGCTGGAGCTTCCCAGGTTGAAGGAGCTGGCTATGGAGGTCGATATCATTGTCAATGGAGCTGCAACCACCAACTTCTACGAAAGGTATATATATACTAGTCCTCCATCAGGCATGTAGCAGCTAGCTAGCATGCATGCATGTCAAATCCTCTCTCTCTCTCTCTTTCTGCCTGACGGAATTTGGATACGCATATATATATGGCATAATTTTTCGCAGATATGATATGGCTTTGGATGTGAATGTTTTGGGGGTGAAGCACCTGTGCCAGTTTGCCAAGAAGTGTGCCAATCTCAAGATTCTCCTCCATGTTTCCACTGGTCAGAACCCTAGTTACTAGTTTCAGATCGTTAATTATATGCTGCAATTAGAAGAAGAGCAAGATGCCTTTCAGAATTCAGATACTACAAATCGCAAATTAGCCGGCCTTGCCCTGAAACGAGACGCGCGTGTACTATTGCAGCGTACGCATGTGGCGACAGGCAGGGGCTGATCATGGAGAAGCCATTCAAGGATGGCGAGACGCTGAGGGAAGGCACGTACCTCGACATCGAGGCCGAGCTGAGGCTGGTCGGAGACCTCAACAAGGAGCTGGAGGCCAGCGACTCGCTCGACACTCAAAAGGCTCAGAGGAAAACCATGAAAGAACTCGGCCTCAAGAGGTCCGTCGCTAGCAGCTAGCCGCTATACATTTCGATCTGCAGACGATGATTTGATCTAAAACTGATGAATACATATTCTTGTTTCTGGTGATGCGTGCAACTGATGAATAAAAAAAAATTTCCAGGGCTCGGCACTTTGGTTGGTCTAACACGTATGTGTTCACCAAGGCGATGGGGGAGATGCTGCTCGGGCAGCTCAGAGGCGACATCCCCGTCGTCATCATCCGCCCCAGCATCATCACCAGCGTCAACAAGGACCCTCTCCCCGGGTGGATGCAAGGAACAAGGTAATTAATCAAATCGATCGATCGATCGATCGATCGATGCCAAGTTCAGTGGAGTAGGTACGTCGATTGATCCCATTGATTTCTTGATCCAATCGTGCAGGACGATCGACACCATCATCATCGGCTACGCCAAGCAGAACATCTCGTGCTTCTTGGGCGACCTCGACCTCATCATGGACGTGGTACGTACGTGCGTCCGTACGTCCTGCTCCGTTTGCCTGCACGCGCACCAGGGTGGTAAAAATCAAATGTCAATGCAGATCCCCGGCGACATGGTGGTGAACGCGATGATGGCGGCGATGGTGGCGCACTCGGAGGAGAAAGGCGCGCAGACGGTGTACCACGTCAGCTCGTCGCTGCGGAACCCGGTGCCCTACTCCGTGCTCTACAAGTCCGGCCGGCGGCACTTCATGGAGAACCCCCGCCTGGGGAAGAACGGCGAGGTCATCCCCACCAATGACATGCACTTCTTCAAGACCATCGCGAGCTTCCACCTTTACATGCTCCTCAAGTTCAAGTTGCCATTGGAGGTCGGTCGCATCATCGTTCATCGCATACATATATACCAGGGCCGGCAAAAATGATTAAATTGCTCCGATTACGGTATCTAATGGGTTCAAAATTGAACCGAGTCTCGACTCGATAGTGGCCGATCGACCTTTAACCCGAATTTAAAACAACCACTTAAATGGTAGATAAAATGATTTCGTACCGAACGATTTCGAAAGAAGCTCGATAATAGCTCCTTAAAGCGGGTAGCTAGCCAGCTCTAATGCATGCTTGCCGTGCTACAGGATCTAGTTAGTTAGCCTATTAATTTTTTTTTAGGGCGACTAGGGAACGGTATAGCCGTGAAACTTATGAAACTTATCAATTTCAGTGTTTAGTTTCATCAGTTTCATGTTTCATCAGTTTTTAGTGCTAAGTTTCATGAGTTTCAGCGTAAAATTCACAAGTTTCATGAGTTTCAGAGGTATACCGTTCCTACGGTATACCGTAGGTTAGTTTTTCTGTTTTTTTTTTCTCTGCAGTTTTACATCTCAAATGATGGATATATATATAATTACAACATGCAGTTGCTGCACTTGGTGAACCTGCTGCTGTGTGGCCTCTTCTCGCGGCTCTACGACGATCTCAACCGCAAGTACAAGTTTGTGATGCATCTCGTCGACGTCTACGGGCCCTTCGCCTTCTTCAAAGGATGGTACTTGATTAAAATCCCAATCTGCCTGACGTGAACAGTGAGTAAATTAATGGCGGCTGTAACAATCTCTTTCTTACTTTCCTTGGCTGATGAAGCTTTGACGACATGAACTTGGAGCGGCTGAGGTTGACAATGGCGATGAAGAGCCCTGAAGACGAAACGTTCAATTTTGACCCCAAGACCATCGACTGGGACCATTATTTCTACAGGATTCACGTACCGGGTGTCCTCAAGTACGTGCTCAAGTGAAGTGCTGCGCTTTTCTCTAGCCTTTACCCATCCTTTCTATAGAAGAAAAACTCTGTACCGTCCGTGTCAGAAAATACCAATCCATTTGTTCTACTTGTATGGGGATATGATAAAGAAATGTGTCATATGTCGACTAGGCTATTGAATATTGTATTGGAGAAGCACCATATCTTAAAATCAGTAAAATGTACGCTTGTGTCATTTGGCAGCTAAGTTCTAAACCTATGATCAGGCTTTGTTTAATTTGATGATGTCCTCATGCTGGAAAAGGATCAGTAATTCTGTAATCTCTATGTACTGAATTATTCTGTAATCTCTCTGTGTTGAATTCGTATTGAAAGGCATTAGACTAAACACCAGGCAGCGCTTGTGTTATGTTCAGGTTTTGTGTAAGTTGATCATGTCCTGACGATGAAAAGGATCTGTAATCTCTATGTATTGAATTCATATTGAAAGGCAGTACTAAACACAGGATGCAGTGCTCATACGTATGTTCAGTTCGACCTCTCGTTTGCCGTGTTGTCTTGCGTGCTGCTTCCTTGTGAGAGAGAGCACACGCAACCAAGAAACAAGAGCTCTGAGACAAGAATACAGTAAGAAGGCGTGTGGGAAACTTGTTTCCACATTTGAAAGGTATATTGGCACAAATGTTTGAATCAATGTGCAACAATGCTGTCTGTCATATGCAGAATTTTAGTACTTCATTGTTGGTTTTCAGTAGGAAGCTTCCGTTCCTCCTATCCTTGCTTCTAAGAACAGAAAAGATTGTTTCGACCGTCAGAATTGATGCCTGCTGGCCCAAACAATACCATCTACTCGTGTTGTATCTGAACCATTAGGGTAGAACTCAAAACAATCAAAGTAAACCTTATTCTTGGAGGATCAGAAAGCTTCCCGAGTCCTGAACCTAGTTAAATGACCGCAATATCACCCTTGTGGTGACATAAGCAGCTTCTTCACGAATGCAAGAACCTTTGGCACATCAACAGTCCATGCAACTGAAATCGGTCTGTAACCTGACCATGGATTCTCTGAATTCCACCTGCATCATGGTAGGAACAGACAATCAGTAACAGTTGTGATATTTAAGTAATATTAATGTGTTTATGAGAATGTTGAAACATTAGGTAAGTCAAGCTGATCCTAAATACTTTTTCAATCCCTGATCCATCAAAGTATGGCCAGTGCAAATGCCCTGGGTCTCAACTCTCACGACACCCTTCTTGAATGTGAAGTACTCCGGATGAACTAGGGCAGTGAAGCTCACAGGATCATGGAGGAAAATTCCTGAATAGATTGCACTAATCAGTTAAAACTATTTATTTCAGACCCAATGGTGACTTTAGCAAAAGCATATGAAAAATAATTGGATTTTGATATACCATGGAAGCCGTCAGACTTGGCATGCCAATCTCTGTAGAACTTGCAGATGTCACATAAGAACTGTGCATGCTTCCCCTTTGAGTTATTTAGCTCCAAGAGGTCCTCATCTGTAAGAAAGAAACTTCACATGGTGGATTAATAATTAACCCCCACAACTTGAACTAGGCAGATGATAGCATCAAGGGAACAAACCTGTAAAACAGACTTGAGTTGTAATGTTAATGCCCACCACAACAATATCCGCTCCTGAAGTAAAAACTATGTCAGCTGCTTCTGGATCTCCATAGATCTGCAGTGTTATGCACGCATGGTTTAAAACTTGCTTGACTGTTTTTGCCAGTTCATATGTAATGCAGGAGCCTAATACACAATACGTATGAGTATGACATTACATTTGCTTCAGCTGCAGGGTTGACATTTCCAGCCGCGAGGAAAGCTCCACCCAGTACAACTATTTTCTTCACCTTGCTTGCAAAGGAAGAGTCCCTTTTGATGGCCTAAGAAGCAACACACACAACCTCTTAGCTTCTGGCACAGCATAGCCAGCACAACAAATAGGTTTATCCTGTAATTGTAAGCATACCAACGCTACGTTTGTCAGGGGTCCCAGTGCGAGTACAGAGACCTCTCCAGGAAATTGGGAGACTTTATTAACCAGGAACTCAGCAGCACTTTCCTCAACCTTCTTAGTAGTGGGTGCAGGAAGAAACAAATTCCCAAGGCCATCAGAGCCATGAACAAAGTCGGCAACATGTGGCTCTCCTCCCTAAAATACAAAGGGCATATCATTCAGCTCATCCAAATAAGTGAAATAATACACTGACTGAAACAGTAGTATAGATACTGAATAGGTAGCAGCATAGTATATATTCTTGTTAGTCCCAAGTCCAAACTCCATCTAGCATATAAAATGTGGAAGCTCATGCTACATGCCATGCCACCGACCACTGAGTATCAACAAGTAAACGATTCAACATGTAGTATAAATAGAAAATAAACTATTATCTTAGAGAAATTTTACGGTGGATTATATTTGTAGTATAAAATGTGTAGTCGAAATCACATCTAACCGTTGATTTGTTAAGGGTGTTTTTACTACTCTACTACTATGTGTAGTATAAGTAAACTATAATTAATCTGATCCATTAGATCGAAAAGAATGAACGGTTCATATTCAATTTAGTGTACCGTAAAAGAGCTCTTGTCTTAAGCCCAAACTCCCACCAGCATAGTATACATTAGAAAGATAATATTGTCTTATTGTTAAATGTTGACCTTAGCTAAATGCTTTTTGATGGATTCCTATTAAAGTGATAACGAGAAGAGCGTTGCTTCTATGCTTTTCCTTCTAGTACAAGTTGCACAAATCTTGAAGCAAGCGGAGAGGTAAGTAATCACCATCTACCATTCATTCATGCTTTAATAGTTGTGCAACTTTTAAAAGGAAGAGCATAGAAGCACATCTCTAACGAGAAATGTACATTAACATCAACTAAACAGGGATTGTCGAGTTTTAAAGCTAACATGAAGTTGACATTGTGTAAAAGCACAATGAGAACCAACATACCTTGAGAGGATCAGGGCTGCCCTCTGCTACTGGAACCTCAGGATGTCCTGCTCTCTCACACTGTCCGTTTAAGACTGAACACGGTTAGCCAAACCAAGAAACAAAAGAAACAAAATACAATCGTCTCAAATGCTCACCAGCAATAGCGCGTTGCGAGTCGCATACTCTGTGCTGACATTGCCGAATATGGTTGTCAGACCAATGATTTCCACACTTGGTGCTGCGAACGCCATTAGGATCGCCATGCTATCATCTAGAAACAGGATCGCAGCCAGAGAAAACAGATGGTCACAATAGGAATTAGCTTCTTTGAGGCAAATTTTTTTTGAGGCAGATAAAAAAACGAAATTTCTCGCCTACTTCGGCTTCTCTCTCTCTCTCTCTCTCTCTCTCTCTCTCTCTCTCTCTCTCTCTATCTCCAATTGGGAGTTTGCGTGAACCAAGTAAAAGCGGGAAAAAAAAGCAAACAAACAGAGAACTGAATTGAATTGAAGCGAAAGGAAGAAAGAAACAGTGGAGGGGGAGGGAGAAAATCACCGATGCCGGGATCCGTGTCGATGATGACCTTGTCGCGGTGGATCTGGCCGTTGAGCCCCATCGATCCCCGAACCCAATCCCCCTCAAGCAAGAACAACCTCCTGGTAGCGCAGAGGAGGAGGAAGAACGCGAGCTGGAGGAGGAGGACGCCGCCCTGCCCAACCCCGTTCTTTAGAGAGGTGCGCGTGGATAAGTGATGTCGTCACACCGGGCGTACGTGATTAGAATTTGATTAGATTATCGGCCGAGGTGGTGGGCTGGTACTCTTGTCAATGGGTAGGTAGCTGCTGGTACTAAGCAGAGTACCAACCAACCAGGCTTCCTTCCTTGCCGCCGTGCAGCTACGGCTTTCCTTCCTTGCCACCATTCCTGCTTGGACCAATGCATACTCTCTCTCTCTCTCTCTCTCTCTCTCTCTCTCTCTGGATCTCGATCTCGATCTCCTCGCATCGAAGTATCATTGTTGCACTAGCATTTGTTACATGTTAGGCTTGCATCCGCCATTGTTTTGTTTTGTTTTGTTTTTTTGAGGGGGCATCCGCCATTGTTATGTATGTATCTGTAAGTTGGAGCGAGAAAACAATACAGATCGAGTCGGATAAGCTAGTGAATTCTTTTGTTGATCGATCTGTACATGTGGCCGGCCGTGTTATTATTAGCATGCTCGACGAGCATATCCACGGGAGGGGCAATCTTGGCTTCATCAACAAACTAACAATTCTACACTCGGTGGATGTACTCCGGTAGGGGAACTAGAAATATGTCAATTCAGATGCATATTTTATACGCACAATTCTACAAATTTTGTATAATAATTTTATAACATCGTGAATCTAATATATAAGTTTAAAATGTTTCGAAAGTACAGTATAAATAGTTCAAATAGGATCGTGCATGAATAAAAAAACTAATAATCTTATAAGATCTTGCACATAAATAGTTCAAATTTACTGATTTAAGACCTGATCTCCGCATACTGTTTCGATTTTTTGGGAGCACGTGCATACTAGCTCCGCCCATGGTGTGCTTTATTAAGGTGCGTTTAGTTAGGTGAACGAGGAGGAATTTGTACGGAATGGTTTATAATAGATTTTGATACATGTGTTTGATTGAGTATATGGAACCATCTCGTAAGGGACGGAGTGATACAGATTTCAGGAATATTATTCAAATATGCTATACCATCACGTACCTCTAAATTGATCGAACCATGCATCCTGTATCATCTCATACCACTAGTGATAAAGACTATCATACCAACCTCATCCCTCTAAGCAAACATTATCTCATACCATTTCGTATCATTCCATTCAAACAATCAAACAAAATTTTGTATTATTCCATTTAGACAACCAAACATCCCCCTATACCATCTCATCCAGAATCATCACATCCATCATGTATCGTTTCATCCCATTTATCCTCGTTCATCCAACCGAACACACGTGTATATATATACATATATATGTATATACATACATACATATATGTATATGTATGTGTATGTATGTATGTATGTATATGGATCCATATGAGCATGCATGCGAGGTAGCTAGTAAAGTTTCTGCATGAGACGCATGACGTTCGGGACTACAACTAGCTCACCTTCTCACCATCGGCTCGCTGAAACTTTGCTTGTAAGCAATTACTGTGACACCCTCACTTTTATACTACAGTATAACATAAAAGAAAAAAATTTAATATGTATTCCGTACTAGTTCCATAATCAGCAGCTAATACGCACATTCACAAAATTATAATCTTAGCTTCTTGAATTCGTATAATAAAATAAAGCAAATCATAAAGACAAATATTGTGTGTGTTCTGCATACTCAGACTAATAATGATAATAAGAAACCAAGTTTGGTGTCTCACTGTGGAAGTGAAGCCTTGGAATGAGCTATCACCAATCGCCGAAAAAGAAGAGGAGGTGCATCGTGGAGGGGATGCTACGGGTAGTGAGGCCAAAAATTGAGTGAGGGGTTTTGTTTGTTGGGTGGTTAGAGTGCTTCGACTATAAGGAATTTGGGTGCGAAGCTGTACAGAGTAAGTTCGGTCAAACTTCAGTGGCGGTGGAGGTTCGACTGGAGGGAAAGGAGATGAGCTTGGGTTGGATCATTTCAAGCCGCTCGAGGTTGTGGTGTATTGTGAGAGTCCAATGAGCATCAGGTCCCTTAAAAAGACCAATATGGCGGCTGTGACCAGGGTTTGAGTTGAATTCGAGTTACGGTAGCAAGGTTTTGCAGAGTGTTTGCACCAGAATTCGGTAGTGTAATCCATTTGAATCGGATAGAAACGTTCGTACGGAAAGAGATCAGGTGGCCGAGTCAGAAGGAAACTTCGTTCTAAGGAAACCGGATCAGAGGCCGATACGGATTAATAACGTAACCATGTACAACTCGGATCGGTCGGGCATATTATAAAAGGAGGTGGACGTCAAGCGAAAAGGGGAATCAATCAATCCAACAACACCTACTTTTTACAAGCTTTTCTTTTACATCGTTTTAGCTTCATAGATCTCTTTGTAAGTCGACGGAATCAACATAATTGCGCATCGCCGATTGTTGATTTAGCCGATTTCACCCAGGTTCGATTTGCTTCGCTTTGTTGCGCATCGCCTTCTCGAAGCCGATTTTACCTTGTATCCGGATTAATCATAATTGGTTAATCTAGTTATCCCCTAATCGGTTCTTGCCGACTAGCGAAAAGCCGATAAATCTTTGTTTATCGACTTTGATCAAATTACAAACTCCACCTTGTCAATTTCAGGTCAAATTGACTGGCACGCTCTGCAAACCCGGCGTTTGTCTTGTGTGTTCGAGGCCGAAAACCCTACTTCACGTTTTTAGCGCGAACATATTTTTGGCACGCCCGGTGGGACCAAGAAAGTCAAGATGTCGTCAACCGATAAGCCTACGATCACCTCCGATATCAACACAGATGCCATAATCGCGCCTCAGATGGCCGATTTGACCCCTGAGCAGCGGAAAGAAATCGAAGACCGAAAGGCAGCTTTGGAAGAGATGATGCTACGGTGCTTCCAGAAAACACGCCGTGGCGTTACTCAAAAGACTGCACTCCCAAGCATCAATCCTATCGGGGATTCATCATCCGAATCGGTAAGCCGATACGCACCCGCTCAGGCCGATTTATCAAGTATGATCGAGCAATCTGTTCATCATGCATTAATTAATCAGTCATCGGCCCTAGTATCCACATTAAGGCCGATGATAGAAAATAGTGTGAAAACAATTGCTCAGGAATTGGCTGTGTCTGGAAGCCTGCTAGATCCACCACAAACCATCCCCACGTACCCAGTATATTCCATAACACCTAACACCAATACAGTAAACGTGTCGGCTCAAACACCTATCATGATGCCAACTCAACCTACTGTTTTAAAGCCAAACTACGGAGAGATGGATTTACACACTACCATGGGCACACGGATGGGGCTAAGGTAAGCGCATCAAATGGGCCCTCCAATAGCAGCGGTTTATCGGTTTATCAGCCGATCGAAACGGATCAGGTTCCTCAATCACGGGGAGCCACAACCGTGAAACAAGCGCCGTACGTCGAACCTTTCGCGCCCATACCCGATGCATTAGGTTTTAATCATGATCATGACCAAGTGCCAAGACCTCCTGCGGCGCAATTTGGACAAAGACCCGAGTTTGCACTCGGGGGGCAGGGCATGAACAATGAGAATTGGCAATGTCCGGTTACACCACAAGCCGACAATGTCAATTGGGCAGAACAAATTGCCAATGTTTTGAGGGAACAGTTCGGCTTACAGCCCAGAGGAAGAGTGATCGGCTACAGGAAGCCGTATCCCGATTACATAGATCGAATGCCATACCCACACAACTTTCGGATACCGGACTTTGCCAAATTCTCGGGTGATGATTCTGTCACCACGATTGAGCATATCGGACGGTTTATGGCTCAGTGTGGAGAGGCTGCCTGATCCGATGGACTAAAAATTAGACTGCTTTCCTTTATCATTATCTGGTGCCGCATTCACTTGGTTCACTAATCTACCCCAAATTCAGTTCATGTGTGGAGCGATTTAGAAAGCCGATTCCACGAATACTTTTCTGGGGACTATGGAGCTTAGGATTTACGATCTTAGTTGATCCGGCAATATACTGGCGAATCGGTTTCCGATTATATCAGAAGGTTTAGAGGCGTACGGAATATATGCTTCAGTGTAACATTACCCGATGATCAATTGGCCGATTTAGCATTCCAAGGACTAATCCCGCCATTAAAAGAGAAGCTATCGGGCCAAGAGTTTCCCGATTTAGGCCACCTGCTCCATCGCGTATCGGCACATGAAAGCCGATATGCGGAGAGCAAAGGGTTTAAAGATAGATTTAAGCCAAACGGTAATGAAAAGGCCAAAGTAAACATGGTAGATTATAATTCAAGCGACACCTCTGAGGACGAAGCAGAGGTAAACATAGCCGAGTGGACCAAGGGTTCTAAAAGGCCACTCGTATGCTCTCTGCTCAAGCCGACGAAAAATAGGGCGGAAGTCAAGTATTCATATGATGTTTCAAAGTGTGACAAAATATTTGATTTGTTACTACAAGAAAAACTCATAAGGTTACCAGAAGGGCACGTCATCCCGTCAGCCGAAGAAATTAAAAAGCGAAGGTACTGCAAATGGCACCATTCATTTTCACATAACACTAACGATTGCAATATTTTTCGACAGCAGATTCAATCGGCCATCGCCGACGGCAGGTTAAAGTTTGCGCAAGAATCGGCTATGCAAATAGATATGAATCCTTTCCAGGTCAACATGGTGCAGTGCTCACAAAAGGGAAAGGGACCTATGGAAGATGTCAAGCCGACTAAAGGATTTGAAGCACGATCAAAAGGAGATGAAACAGTGTAGATTACTATCGGCTCCATACAAATAGAAGCCGATAAAAATGGACAGAACTCAAGGACGGTAAAACCAAAAGGAGACCTGGAAATCGGAAAATGGTATCGGGCTGAGAGGGCTCCAAGAAAAATCGATTTCAAACCAAAGCCGACTTTCTCACAACTCCTGGGGAAGTATGAGAGGATAAGTCGAAGATGTAACATTCGACAACACCAGAGTTTTCATCAACCGGATCAGAAGACAGACAACTATTATCGGCGACCAAATATGCCACATCGACCAACTACTGAAGAAGAGAAACATCGGCAATGTCCTTTTTGGCAGTTTTGCTGGGAAAAGGGGATGACCTTACCAACAGTTGCATCTTGTCCTATGCAACACTCATCTGCATATCGGCCAAACCAATCTGTAAAAGACAGGTTGTCTAGACCGATACACGATCGACTAGAAGTGAGCAGGAGGCCGATCTATGAAAGGTTGTCGACATCAGAGCAAGGCGAGTCCTCTCGAAATCAGGAATTATCGGCTTCTCATAACACAAGTATGATGGAATCTGACAGCGAAATGAGCAATTTAGCTGGAAAGATAAGGAAGCCGATAGAACCTAAACCTAGGTGGTGCCCCTCAGGTCTCAGCAAGTCACAACGCAGGCGGCTTCAACGATTAAAGACACAAGAAGAAAGGGAAGCCGAAAAAGAGAGCGAGAGGGATCGGATGTTCGATAAGTTAAGGCCAATACCGGTTTTGAAAAAAGAATGGAGAAAGAAGGAACAGATCGATAGTGATTCAGATCAATCGGTCGAATCCGGTTCTCCGATGATCCGAGATGGTACACCACCAATGGATATAAACATGGTATTCACTCTACCTGCCGAGTTCAAAACCGAAGAATCGGCTGAAGAAGTGTTCGCCCAATTATGCCTCGGAGCGCCAGACGCTGTGTTCGAAAAGCCACAAGACATGCATCGGCATCTAAAACCGTTATATCTAAAAGGGTATATTAATGGCCGACCGATATCTCGTATGTTGGTCGATGGTGGGGCGACAGTTAATCTGATGCCGTTAAGTACTTTCAGAAAATTGGGTAAAGACGATGAAGACTTGATCAAGACCAATATGGTGCTAAATGACTTCACGGGAGACCCAACTGAGGCTAAAGACGTAATGGTGTCGAAGCGTGATCGGTAATAAAACTTTGCCGACTGCATTTTTCGTGATAGAAGCTAAAGGCAATTACAGTGTGCTCCTTGGGCGGGACTGGATCCATGCCAATTGCTGTATACCATCAACTATGCACCAGAAATTGGTGCAGTGGAACGATGATATAGTAGAAGTTGTACCGGCCGACACATCGGTTCATATCGCCATGGCTAGACCTGATACCAATTGGCCACACGAAGAAGCCGAATGTATATCAGGAAAAGCCTTGGACAATTGCGATTTTATCTGCGTCGAGAAGTCAGGATTCAAGCCGATCAGCGTCAAACCCAATACGTTTGATCGGACAGACGAAGTAGTAAGAAGATGGAGTACAAGACACTAGCAAAGCTGCAGGAAAAGGCAAGAAGCTATCGGCAAGAAGAATACGAAGAAGCTGTTGAGGATTTTGAAGAAGAAAGAAAAGGGTTAGGGTTTACTTCTGCCGATTTGCTCGAAGAGATCGATATCGGGGAAGGTGATTGCAAAAGACCAACGTTTGTAAGTGCTAAATTAGAACCCAGTTATAAAGCAAAGTTGGTCGAAATACTCAAAAAATATAGAGATTGCTTCGCGTGGGAGTATTACGAGATGCCAGGTTTAAGCCGACAG
This sequence comes from Rhipidocladum racemiflorum, assembly GCA_036346355.1. Lineage (NCBI taxonomy): Eukaryota > Viridiplantae > Streptophyta > Magnoliopsida > Poales > Poaceae > Rhipidocladum > Rhipidocladum racemiflorum. The sequence continues at coordinate 67,230,292 of CM070570.1, forward strand.
CTAGTTGAACATCGGCTGCCAATAAAACCTGGGTATCGGCCGTTCAAACAGTACCCTAGGCGATTTAACCCTACGTTGTATGACGCTATAAAGGAAGAAGTAGGACGATTGCTAGAGGCAAAATTCATCCAGCCCTGCCGATACGCTGAATGGGTCTCAAACATCGTCCCTGTAAAAAAGAAAAATGGCAAACTTAGAGTATGTGTCGATTTTAGAGATTTGAACAAAGCCACACCAAAAGATGAATACCCGATGCCTATAGCCGATATGCTTATTGATGCTGCTTCCGGAAATAAAATCATAAGTTTTTTGGACGGGAACGCCGGATACAATCAGATATTCATGGCCGAAGCCGATATACCCAAAACGGCTTTCAGATGTCCGGGGGCTTTAGGGCTGTATGAGTGAAAAGTTATGACCTTCGGTTTAAAAAATGCCGGTGCTACTTATCAGCGTGCTATGAACCATATTTTCCATGATTTAATCGGCAATACCGTGGAAATATACATTGACGACATGGTGGTAAAATCCAAAGAAGACTGGCAACATTTAGCCGATCTGGAAAAGATGTTCGAAAGCACAAGGCTACATGGGTTAAAAATGAACCCTCTCAAATGTGTTTTCGGAGTATCGGCTGGACAATTTCTTGGGTTTACAGTGCATGAAGGAGGAATTGAAGTAAACCAAGCCAAAGTAAAAGCTATAGCCGATACTAGACCGCCGACAAGCAAAAAGGAGTTGCAAGTATTGATTGGGAAAATCAACTACTTGCGACGTTTCATCTCGAACTTGTCAGGGCGTATTCGGGCCTTCACACCGCTACTGAAAATTAAAGACAACCAAGAGTTCAAATGGGGAACCGATCAACAAAAGGCCTTCGACGACATAAAAGGTTATCTGATGAGTCCACCAGTATTGACCGCACCAAAACATGGTATACCTTTCAGACTATATATATCGGCTGAAGGAGACACAATAGGAGCAGTCTTAACACAGGAAGCCGATAGGAAAGAACGAGCAATATTTTATCTAAGTCGACGCCTTTTAGATGCAGAAACCAGGTATCCCCTAGTAGAAAAATTATGCCTATCTTTGTATTTTGCTTGCACTAAATTGAGGCATTATATGCTGGCATCGAGATGCGTCATAGTCTGCAAAACCGATATAATCAAGTACATACTATCTGCACCGATTTTGCGAGGTCGGCTTGGTAAATGGGCATACGCCTTGGTGAGTTCGACTTGACATATGAATCGGCTAAATCAGAAAAGGGCGGTGTAGCCGATTTTATTGCGGGGAGTGAAACATTAACAGGAACGACCGATGTAGCTCCTTGGCAATTATATTTCGACGGATCCGTTTGCCAAGAAGGAGAGGGCATCGGTGTAATATTGATTTCACCTAAAGGACAGGAGTACAACTTCATGTATCGGTTGAATGGCCGATGCTCGAATAATCAAGCAGAGTATGAAGCGTTGCTAAGAGGGCTGCAATTCATCGGACGTCGGGGTAAAAGACGTTGAAGCTTTCGGGGACTCAATGTTAATTGTACAACAAGTCAAGGGTGAATACCGATGCAATGATGATGTGCTAACCCCATATTTGCAGCAATGCCTCCAGATTATCAAGACGTTTACTACATTTTTCATAGAACATATCCCCAGAGAAGCTAATGACAAAGCAAACCAATTGGCACAATGTGCATCAGGATATAGGATTGGAAGCCGACAGGAACCAATCGAGCTAAACGTTTGGCCGATTTTATGTGTCCACCCTGTCGACTGGAGAAAAGAAATACAGGATTATTTGTCAGACCCATCTAAGCCGACTGAGCAGAAGGTCAGGCGCAAAGCACTTAAATATGTTCTGCTGGAAAGTGTATTGTACTTTCGAACCATGGAAGGCTTATTGCTAAGATGTCTGGGAATTGAAGAAGCCAAAATAGCAATGGGAGAAGTCCATGAAGGGATTTGTGGATCACATCAATCGGCCCATAAAATGAAATGGATACTGAGACGAACGGGATATTTTTGGCCAACGATGTTAGAAGACTGCTTCAAATACTATAAAGGATGCCAAACATGCCAAAAGTTTGGTAACATACAGTCAGCACCAGCATCGACTTTGCATCCGATCATCAAACCATGGCCATTTAGGGGATGGGGTATAGACATAATCGGCCAGATATTTCCGTTATCAAGCAGAGGACATAAATTCATCCTTGCAGCCACAGATTATTTCTCAAAGTGGGTTGAGGCTGTACCACTCAGGAGAGTTACTAGCAGAGAGCTGATCGACTTTGTAAATGAACACATCATCCATCGGTTTGGGATCCCGCAAACGATCACTACCGATCAAGGAACTGTGTTCACGTCAAAGGAATTCAAAGACTTTGCAGAAGGTCTTGGAATAAAACTACTCAACTCTTCCCCTTATTATGCTCAGGCCAATGGGCAGGCTGTGAGACCCCGGATCGGCTATCCGAAATCTCCTGTGCATTTCCGTACTAGTCCCAGATCAGTAGCTAGTACACACAGTCAGAGTGATACTTCATTGCCGAACATAACGAAACTTGTATTATAAATATTCAAGTATGGGCCACATGGCCACTTATTACAATACTCGGTCTAAAGACCGGAAACAAAACAAATGGAAAACAAAAGCGAAAGCAGGCAGACGCCAAACGCCACGGCGATTTACTAGGAACGCAGCGACTAGTCCTCTGGCAGCCTTCCTCGAACTCCTTCACAGAGAACTTCGCCCTCCTCGGTCGCGTCTTGATAAATCTCTGATGATGACATGTTGGTGTAGCACGTGAGTACAAACGTACTCAGCAAGTCGGGGAAAGTATGCTTATGTGGGCTTTCCAAAGGAAGCTTAGTAGGGTTCATTTGCATAAAGCCAAATTTTATTAAATCATACTTAGGTAATAGCATTTCACAAAGCAACTTTTCACAATTCTTTTTAATCATTGAATTATGTAATATCGTAGTGAGGTTCTATCCACCATCACCGATATAAAAGGCTCTATCCGCCAGATTTTAAAGAATCAGGGTTAATCATGTGACTCCATCCGTCAAATACAAACACAGGTTCTTTCCACCTGGTTGGCTCTATCCGCCAAATCACATCCGAGAGTTCTAACCACTCCCGAACCCCAAAACAAAACACTTTTCAGATTTCGAAACCAAAACCAAAATCTACCAATATGAAAGCATTCCTTGCTTTGCCTTTGACCGTAGGCACGGCTATTCGAATAGTTTTACTCTGCAGAGGTGTACAGCTTTACCCACAAGACACGATCATCTCCTAATGCCAAGCTATTAGCACACTTCCTTTGGTGTGCCGGCAGAGAGATCGTGACAAGGCCGTTACAATGTTTCTACCTAGCTAGACCCACCCGCTGAGGTTTCACCGCTGTTAGGGTTCTCTCCACCCAGTACAGAAGCCCCTCTTGCGTCGTGTGAGCAAATCAACAACCACAACAATGCCTCCTTCCGGCTCTCACACAACAATCGAGTGGTGAGTCTAAACTAGGCTTCTACAAATTAGTGGGCCAGGTCGTACCATTATAGACATGTGGTAGTACGGTATTGCTTAAAATGGCAATCATAAGCGTCGGTCCTTATATGACTTGGGGCGGTACTTGCACAATAGGATCAAGACTCGATCCGCTCCCACCCGACATTCCATGCCGCCCAAGTCGAAATTATTTTCCCTTTTCTTTTTATTTTAGAAAACAATACTATAATCATAGTAATAACCTTCAAATCACATTTGATAACATTCTTTTTGAATAATCCCACCCATGGGTTGTTTTCATCGGAAACGATCCTAAGCAAATCTACCGAACTAGATCGCAAAGGATACCGTATAAGCATAAGCACGGTATAAACAATGTCCTAGGGTTACAAGTAACATGGATATCAATCACAAAGGAGGAATATTGCAAATGGGAGTAACTAAATACTTATGCTTGAAATATGATAAAAGATAGCATGCAATTGTATAAAACATTTAAAACAAGTTCAAAATCTTGGGATCAAGATGCATCAAAGAGACTTGCCTTCTGTCGCGAGTAGGTCGTCGTACGCAGCAGAACCGGCGGCGGGGTCGGCGGTCGCGTCGGCGCTCTCGACTACGCGCAAAACGAGGCAATAAATAAATAACAGAAAATAAATAAAATCAAAAAAATACAAAAATAATACTGGCAGGTAGATCTTGATTTTAGATGAATTTAGAAATTTGAATGGGATCAAACGGAGTTCGGACGAGAAAGTTATGAGCTTCCGAAGTTTGAATTTCGAATAATTGGAAAATCGGGAATATTCCCGGAATATTCCGTTTTGACCGAGTCAATCGTTTGACTGCGCTTTGACCGGACTTTGACTGGTTTGACTTGGCTTTGGAGTGTATGACAGTGGGGCCCACGCGTCATAGAGAGAGAGGAAAAGAGGAAGCTTCCTCTGGAAGCTTGCCATGCCATCCATGGAGGAGAGAGAGAGAGATAGAGAAAGAGGAAGGGAGAGAGAGAGAGTGGGGGGGGCAACCGGCGGCGAGGGGCGGCGGCGGCGGGCGGCGCTGGCGGCGGCAGCGGCCGGCGGGCGGCGCGGCGGCGGCGACGCTGCGTGGGCCAGACGGCACTGGCGGCAAGAATCAAGTGGGCGGGCGGCGGGCGGCGGGCGCGGGCGGCAGACGCCACGCGGCAGCGTGAAGCGGCGGGCGGCGTGGCGGCGGCTCCGGCGAGCTCCATGGGAGCTCCAAAAACAGAGAGCTCCAAAATGGGAAAAAGAACCCGGTTTCTCCCAAAAACTTGATTTTTCCACCAAATTTGCATGAAATTGATCCAAACAAAAGCATGGACTCAATAGATAACAACCTAAGGCACAACTAGGATGAAGGAATTGGATTGAAACTCACCGGAATGGATGAATTCGATGACGAGCGACGGTTCGGCCGAAGTTGGTAAAACACGAAATTCGTCGCCAATTCTTGATCCAACCTAAAATCGACGCTTGGGTTAGATGCTAGACCTCCTCACGGTCACAAAGAACCTAAGAACTCGAAGAATGGCTCACCGGAGAAGAAGAACCAACGACGAACGCGAAGAACACCGAAAAAGTGACCCGTGCTCGATTTTCTTGAGCTAGAGATTGAATGGAGGGGAGCTGCCAAAGGAGGATCATACCACCGGGAAGAGGTCTTTTATACGGTGAGATTGGAAGTGGTGGCGCGGCGTTTGGACGAGAAACGGCCGAGTTATTGCGATTTGAATGCGAATGGACGGTTTTCGGTTTTTGGGCGTCCATACGAATTCCGGCGAGTTCTCCGGTGAGAGGTGGTGGGGAATGCAAAGAGGACGACGCTCCGAATCCAACGCAACCGGCCGTTCGTCGATTGGAGTTACGTGGAGGGAGTTAGGAGTGATTAAAGAGAGCTTCCTCCATTTTTGCAAGCTTGAAGCTTCATCCCCCATGCATGGCTAGAGGTTGAAGATGACACTATTCATGTGCCACGTGTCACTCCCTCATTGGCCCTCTTTTACGTAAACGGTCCGCCCTAGAGAAAAATTAGGAAAAATGGCCTAAAAATTCTGGAAAAATTCCTAGAGCCATTTTAGAATATTTGGAACTCAATGGAATTGGTTTGGTTGAATTTGGACGAAATTTGTGGAATTTAATATTCCGGAGCGAATTACGGGCATTTAACAAAAGCCGCGCGAGATAAAATAGGAATGGAGGTCCAAAAATTCGGGGATAAATTCCTAAAATCATTTAGGAATATTTGGAACATTTTAGAAGTGGTTTGGAGATTTTTGGAGCATTTCTAGACTCGGGTGAATTTTCGGGTACCGGCGGGACTGGAAAATCCGATTTTTCGACCGGAAGGGAATTGAATCGCGATTTTGGGTTGGATTGGATGCCAGGTTAATATAAACACCAATGAAACTCCAACTTTTGAATTACTTTATTTAAATTAGGTTTTTCTTCCACAAGGCGAAAATGAGGATGTTACACAGGCCGAGTCATCAAACAAAACCTTAATAAAGTTAATAAAAAGAAAAATTGAGGAAGAGCCAAGGAAGTGGCATTCAACGCTATCGAAAGCCTTATGGACTTATCGGCTATCTCATCATGGATCGACTAAATTATCACCCTTCCAGTTGGTATATGGACAAGAAGTCGTCTTACCCGTGGAAATCAACATCGGCTCAGTAAGGCTATTTAAACAAGACAAGGTGCCAGCCGATGAGTACAAACAGGCAATGCTTGACAATCTAGATGACCTAGCCGAATTAAGGCTGATTACGCTAGATCGGCTTAAGAGGAACAAGGAAAGGGTTGCCAGGTCATACAATAAAAAGGTGATTTGGAAATCTTTCAATCAAGCCGATTTGGTCTGGAAAACCGTGCTGCCAATCGGTTCTAAGGACAGTCGATTCGGCAAGTGGTCTCCAACGTGGGAAGGACCTTACAAAATAAATCGGCCGATTGGTGGAAATTCATATATACTGGAGTCCTTAGACGGATTCGTCCTACCTAAAGCGATCAATGGAAAATACCTAAAGGCATATCACCCAAGCATATGGGTCGGGTCCTAATTACAGGAAGAGAAACATCAGGATCGATTACAAAAACATGCATATAGAATCGGTCATACAGCCGACCAAATCGGTTAAGCAAACATCCATCATCCATCACGGATTAAGAGTTTACAAAAATCGGCTACACAGCCAGTACTACATATCAGTCCAAGGAACAACGTTGTCTTCAATGAAGCTTGAACGAGCGAGATGGGCTCCCAAAGCCGATAGTGCTGCTACCGCCCTACCAATAGTAGCTTGGACGCTATCTATTAGTTGTTCATCGGCTCCTGCATCACCCGGAACTGGAACTATTTTGGCCGATTGGGTCTTGACTTGTGCAAAAACCTCGCCAATCTGCCGCCTCTGGACGGCCAATGAAGATGTGGAGTCTGAGATGCCAATCTGGCAGTCTGCAAGATCTTTTGTGACTATGGCCAACTGTTCCTCGAGTTTAATCTTGGTCGACTCCAGCTCTTGAGCTCTGCTCTTAGCCGATTTGAGTGTAGCGACACCACGATCAAATACGCTCTTCCGAAGTTTAGCATCTGCTATAAGCCTGTCCAAGAGCTGTTGATCGGCTTGCTGGGCCTTCCTCTGATCAACCCTTAGTTTGGCTGACTCCACATCCAGCCGACGTGCATCCAAATGGCATACCTCTAGCAATGCGTTCATAGCAGCGGGGGGAAGATCGGCTTGCATGGCCGCCATTGCATTCCTCAGAGGTTGGGTGTTGGCCAGAAGAGCCGCTTCCGGCTGCATCACTTCGTCTAGGAGGCGGTTAAGTCGCTCTTGCATGCCCGGCGCAGCAGTAACGGCAGCCGACGCTGGAGCGGAAGCCGCTATTATGCGTTGAATATCGGCTGGGTAATCATCGGTAGCCAGAACCTCCGGGTCGTCAAGATCATCCAAGGAAAAGCCCAGAAGGTCAGCAGGATCCGCTTCAAGCAGCAGGGGAACATCAACAGTTTTTTGGGTCGGGGAAGCAGGTGATAGTACGAGAGCAGGAGCCGATAAGATGAGCACATCTGTCGGGGTTTTCTCGGCATCGGCTAAAGTTTCCATCATCTGGACGGAAGGAGTTTCCTAAAATAATAAAACTTAACTTCCAAAGTAAAAACCAAGACGAAAAACCAAATTAAAAGATCGAAGCTAACCATAGTAGCCGATCTAGCTAGAGATGATGCTGCATCACGACCAGCATGTTTTGGTGATCGCTTGATAACGACTCTACGGCTCTTCTTCTTCCCTGAAGATGATAAACATGGGGTTAGCCGACAGAGGAAATCTTACTCAACATGCCGCTAAGTTGCACTTACTCTCAACATGCCGATCGGCGAGATCCGATAATGACGGGCTGTCAATCCTCAGCGTGCCAGAGGATAAACCAGCGAGAGGGGTCGACGGCCTTTGCCGTTTCGAGCGGTCGTCGGCCGATGTGGTTTGTGCTGGAGTCGACCTCTTGCTTGTCTGAAGGATAAAAGATATGGTGAAGCCGATGAAAATCTTGTTTCAACAAACATATCAAAATGAAAATACCTCTAAAGATGAGTTAGCATAACTCGAGCTAGACCCGGTGGCAGCCTCTGTCGGCTCTTGAAAGCCAGGGAGAAAAGATGACAAGACCTCATGAATAGTACACCTCGCGAGAGCGACTAAACTATGGAAGCCCACCACGAGGTAAAGCGGCCCGATCGACGTGTGTTCAAAGACGAGGAAAGGCAAGTCCACCACATGGAGCTCATCACCTAGTTCGATAATAAGCTCCGCCATGATAATGTTAGTGACTTTGTTTCGTGGCTTGATCATGTTAAGTAAAGGAAGGCAAGGAATTGTTTGTCCAAAACCCAGCTGGCGTGCATACACTGAAGGGTGATAGAACTCATAGGTCGGCTGAAATGTTCTATTACGAGTACTCAAGCCGATGTGAAGAATGCAAGGAGAAATCAGCAGAGGAAGCAGATCAAGAGTGGACTGGGGCATTAGAGAGCTATCAGAATTTAAACGAAAAAAAGAAGGCCATGGGAGATCGGCTAGTTGGCTATACGAAAAGAAGTCTCTACGATTAAAGGTGGCTTGGTTGAGGTTCAAAAAGAAGGACAAGTACTTATGAAAACCGGCCGGGGAGATTTTGGGTTCATCGGACGAACACATGATGAATTTTTAGCGGAGATCGGCTAGGTGGAATCTGGGGTTGCGCCTTCAGGAAAATCTTCTATTGGGAAAGCCGATTCTTAGAAGGATCCGGGATAATGAGGCGGCAAAACGATAAAGCCAGATCTGGATAAACCAAAGTGGGCCACCAACATTGCCCACAACATAGGAACCATTGCTTAGGTAAAAGCCGACTCAGGATGATATGCATCATATGGTACACAAATTTCAACAAGGATTTCCCTAAAGCTAGCCGACGACCCATGACTAGTTGCTCGACATAAATTGATAAACCTGGGTTGGTCCTAAGGAAGCGCCTGAAGAGGAATCGGTCTAGCCATAGGTTGAGGAAAGCTACATGTTCCTCATCCGATACAGGGCGATTACTTTGTTATTATTTTGTATATATCTGAACCAACCTTCTCCCTTTTTTCTAGTCAATTTGTCTTGAGGTTTCCGCTAAAAGCCGATATTTGGTCTCCATCAGGCCTAAGGCGACAATTCGGCCATGTCTAGGAGGGTTGGGCCGATAGGACGATTGGGAAAAAGAAGGCGTTAAAGGAATCCGACCAAAAATAGCAAGCGCGGCTACCAAGGATTCATTAGGTTGGAGGCGGCTAAGGACATGGGAATACACTCGGCAATACCCATTCCTTCCCACTCCGCCTTCTTTTGGGCCGATACTCTAATATACGGGACCTCCAGCCCTTGAGAGCTGTCGGCCAAGCCCTAAAGCTTTTGGTCCATTCTTTGATGTTGTAGCCAGGAGCCGACAAAGGGAGTCTAGGGATCTCATCTCCAACAACCGTATCAGTTTCTATAGTTCCTATTGGGCCTAGAAAATACTGATGGTCGCTATCTGGGATCGGAATGAGTACCTGGGATGCGTCCATTTCAGCCGATGCAACAGGAAGAAGGGATTGATGCGGAGGAAAGCCGATTTCAAGACGAGCGAGAGCACGCCAGGGTGAAAATGACCGCAGGGAGGGACCTCATATTTATACCTCGGTGAAAAAGGTGAAAAGGCGGGAACAGTTGCTGCATTAAAAACGCACCGAGGGCATTGCGGCGCCATTAATGGGGAAGTTACCAAGGTGAATCCTAAGCGACAAGCCGATCACGGAAAAAGGCGAAGGGATTTTTGAAAGATATCAAGCTACCTTTCAAAAATGGGGGGCATATGTTTGCACCAGAATTCGGTAGTGTAATCCATTTGAATCGGATAGAAACGTTCGTACGGAAAGAGATCAGGTGGCCGAGTCAGAAGAAAACTTCGTTCCTAAGGAAACCGGATCAGAGGCCGATACGGATTAATAACGTAACCATGTACAACTCGGATCGGTCGGGCATATTATAAAAGGAGGTGGACGTCAAGTGAAAAGGGGAATCAATCAATCCAACAACACCTACTTTTTACAAGCTTTTCTTTTACATCGTTTTAGCTTCATAGATCTCTCTGTAAGTCGACGGAATCAACATAGTTGCGCATCGCCGATTGTTGATTTAGCCGATTTCACCCAGGTTCGATTTGCTTCGCTTTGTTGCGCATCGCCTTCTCGAAGCCGATTTTACCTTGTATCCGGATTAATCATAATTGGTTAATCTAGTTATCCCCTAATCGGTTATTGCCGACTAGCGAAAAGCCGATAAATCTTTGTTTATCGGCTTTGATCAAATTACAAACTCCACCTTGTCAATTTCAGGTCAAATTGACTGGCACGCTCTGCAAACCCGGCGTTTGTCTTGTGTGTTCGAGGCCGAAAACCCTACTTCACGTTTTTAGCGCGAACACAGAGCCAGGGCATGGGCGGGGTTGAGGCGTGGCAGGAGCTGTTAGGCAAGTGTCAGAGTGTGGCAGGTGACGTGGTGACTTGGATTGCGTGAGATTATGGTGGGAAAAGGACAAGGCTGGAGGCGGTGGCACTCGATGGCTTTGCTCCGGTGAAGCAGAGAGAGAAGGGGGAATGGAGAGAAAGAAGTAGCCGATGGCTGGGCCCGGATTTGCGTGGAAGTGAGAGGGAGAGAGGGAAAAAAGTGAATGAATGATATGTGGGACCGACCGAGGAGTAGGGCCATCTGGTAGTGGCTGGAGGTCACGGTTGGTCGGTTTGGGTGCATTAAATGGGCGGACCCCACTTGTAAGTGTAATGAAGAGATGGCCCCAATCCAATGTATCCAGATAGGCCATTAAAGATGCAGTTAATTCGGGTATCAAGCCGCCATGATTATTTTTGAAAAATTTTATTTAATAACCTGAGTAAGTTTATTATCTATTTTAAAATTTTAAGATAAAAATCCACAGTATATTAATTATAAAAATTATAACATTGTGATATGTTCAAATTTTCAAATTCTAAGAATGATTTATTTGAGGCCTTAAAATAAATTATTAATTTTTTAAACTTTTAAAAAAGGTTTGGAATGATGTCAGAGTAATTCCATAAAAATTTCAAATTAAAATATTAAGTATTTATTTTTCCATATCTTTTACTCAAATTTTTTAGATTTGCGATAATTAAATTGGAATAAATATTAAATGTTATTATTAATTTTTACTAATTTTATCAGAGGTGAATAAAGGTCTAAATATCTCTTGGTAAACCATTTCTTTGATTAAATGGTTTTTCATTAATTTTTGACTGCCACATCATACTTCCAGAGGGCTCCACGAATCTTAGAATATTTTTTCCAGATTTTTAACACATTTTTACCTTTTTACTTTTTATCTTTTTACTAATTCCAAATTCAATTACTTTTCAACCAAGAAATCACCAAATGGCATTTAAATGCAGGAAATTCAAGAATAAAATAAATAACTATTTTAATATTTTATTTTTTCTCTTTATTAAATTTTAGGATGTTACAGTTCCGCAACGTTAAAATTAAAATAGTGATGAACTGATCTTCCAAAAAGTAAATAAAACAGTGATGAACCTGTATGCATGTGGACACTTAGATGGGCATCAAGCAACAATATGTAATCCGCCTGCCTGTGTTTCCAAGATAGAAGACATGATAGCTGTGCTTGTCCCTGGAGTCAAGCATGCATACATGTTGGATCCAAGGTGCCGGTTCGTAAGAGGACACAAAAGATGAGGTGCTTAGTTGTATAAATATTAACTATGATCGAAGAGTAGATGGTGATTAATAATTACGTTTTGTTTGTTTCAAAATTTATTACGAGGCGATATAAACACTAGTCGAAAAAGTTTTTTTTTTATATAAAACTAAAAGTGATTCTTAATGGATACGGCCTGGAGCAAATCGCTGTGGCGGCCCAAGAGGCCCAGGTCGTCCAACTGAGAGATCTAACGGCTGTGAATAGCCCAATGGCACCCACCCCAAGCTCTAGGGTTGCTGCGGTGCTATGCCAACTGTATAAAACCGGAGCCGCCTCCTAAACCTCCTCCCTTCGCCTCCTCCTCCTCCTCCTCCTATCTCCCGCCGCCGCCTCGCGCCGAACCTAAGGTCTCCGGGCGCCTCCCCATCTCTCTCTCTCTCTCGCTCTCTCTCTCGCCGTGATTTGCAAGCATGTCTACTCCAATGCCGCGCTTGTTTTGATTTTCTCTTTATTTGGACCAGATCTCGCCCCGTCTAACTTTTTCTTTCTTTCTTTTTTCCTTAGGGAGTTGAGTGATCGACTGCAACCATGAGGTATTACTGCTAAGTTTTCTCTCGTCTCTTGTGTTTTGATTTGTTCTTATGCTAATCTGTTCATTTGATTGGATTCTTGCGATAAGTTCTTCTTTAACTGTCTGTTGTGATTTGTGGAAACTGTGTTATAGTATTGTATCTTAGGGCATGGTTTGCTTATTTCATAGTGATGTGCTTTTGCTTTCCTCAAAGGTTATTAGATCCGTGTTAAAGATGATATGGAAATCCAGAGCCTAGTGTGTAATGCTGCTTTGTTTACTTTATGTTTAATTTAGCCATAGCGTCCTTCTTCCTATAGATAGAGGGATCCAATAGTTGTAGTCATCAACAAAGTGAAGAACTTACATGTGGATTAAGATTGTTTAAGCTTTCGAGTTATGCTTAGTTATCCACTGGGTTGCATTATTTATAATTCCCCCTCTTAAAAGATATAACTGAAAGCTAAATCATGCTAGAAGAGATATCAGATTGGATACGATATCATACTAGAAGAGAGTGCACTGATGGCTTGAATAAATGGTCTTGTTATTATGAATCATGTGGGTGCTAGCATAAATCATGGTTACCGGATTTGCTGTAAACCCCCACGAATCATGAAACGGATTCGTCGACCCCGAACCAATTTAGGGTACACGGTTCGTGTTCGCAATGGAACTTGAAAGAAAATATGGCAAACCGTGAATCCGAATCCTGTACCGTGACTCGGACAAACCGCATTTCTGCCTCGCTGGTAACTATGGCATAGTTGTTATTATGAGTTCTGCGTGTTGAGCTTATATAACCCATTGCAGTAAGTTGCAATCTGACGCTCTCAAGGAGGCCATCTCGGGGGTTGTTGCGGATGCCCGCGATAAGAGGAAGTTCACTGAGACCATTGAGCTTCAGATTGGTCTGAAGAACTATGACCCGCAAAAGGACAAGCGTTTCAGTGGATCCGTTAAGCTGCCCCATATCCCCCGCCCGAAGATGAAGGTGTGCATGCTTGGTGATGCCCAGCATGTCGAGGAGGTAAGGAAATGCCAAAGCCAGTAGTTTTTTTTAACTGAAACTACTCTGGTATTTTGAATTGTTATTTCTGGAACTGTGATTGTACCTTACCTAATAGTTGGCTTTATTGAGTGCTGTGTCTAGTGTCTACATTTAAATATATTTATGTTGTATGTTACTAATGTTACATGTAATTTTCTCTAAGTATGGAAATTTGAAAATTGCCCAGTATAATATCCAAGTGTCTTCATTCTGTTTTAGGAGGGTGTTTCACACTGATCACTTCTCTGATAAGATATTGTGGCATACAGGCTGAGAAGATTGGGCTTGACTACATGGATGTTGAAGCCCTTAAGAAAATGAACAAGAACAAGAAACTTGTTAAGAGGCTTGCCAAGAAGTACCATGCTTTCTTAGCGTCAGAGGCCATCATCAAACAGATTCCCCGTCTCCTTGGTCCTGGTCTCAACAAGGCAGGCAAGTGATACATTTTCGTACATGCAATTTTTTCTTTTCATGTTATTGTTGTTGTGCATACCAAGCAGCAATAGCTGTGTTGCATGATTTGGCTGTTTTCATTCATTTACTCTTTGCATTAGAACTATTCCTGCCAATTGCTGGGTATCTTGCAATATCAATCAAACTATTTCGAACTTGTTGCAAGGCTATTTGATTTTGTTGACTTAATATAATATGCTCAAGTAAATTGTTTTGGTTGCCTCTGGCTTTCTAAACTTCTAGTACAGACCTTAAGCTGGGATCTTTCAATATCTTATCCCCATCAACTATGGGACCTGTGTGTAAATGTTCATGTGTGATTATACTAAATAACTTTTGCCATGTATTGTCAAGTATGATAGCCCTGCTAATTGAATCATGTTGATTGCACTACAGGCAAGTTCCCTACATTGGTTACTCATCAGGAATCACTTGAATCCAAGGTCAATGAGACGAAAGCTACAGTCAAGTTCCAGCTGAAGAAGGTTCTTTGCATGGGTGTTGCTGTGGGTAACTTGTCGATGGAGGAGAAGCAGATCCAGCAAAACATCCAAATGAGTGTCAACTTCCTTGTCTCTCTTTTGAAAAAGAACTGGCAGAATGTGAGTCCTGTTCTGATCCACTTTGCAACTATATTTTCCGTGTGTTATATTGAATGAAATTAATAGAGCATAAGCGGGTGGCGGGCAAAAAAAAAATGGTAGTTGGTGACTGATAAAAAACTTATCAACTGGCCATAACATGTCATGACTTGTGTTTTGCAGGTGAGGTGCCTGTACATCAAGAGCACTATGGGGAAACCGTACAGGGTGTTCTAAGTTGGTGCGCTCCAGATTGAAGTTGATGCATCTTGGCCATTGACCCAAGCTTTTTCGTTAAATTAGATCTGTTGCAATGTTTTTGCCCAAGCGAATATCTGGTCCTTTTTTGTAGTGTATCTTCAACAGAACTTATGAGGATGCACATTGGATTATGCAACTTTGTTTTGTGTTATGGTTCTTAAAAATTTTATGCACCGTGCCGTTTTTTGTTTTAAAATTGTTCCTGATATCCTGCACAGTGGTCGTTACCACAATTGGAATTTCGATGTTGATATCAAATGCTGTAGCCCACTACCTCTGAGCTATTTCTGGCGGCTTATTCATGCATGCCATAGGCCCTGTTAAAGCCAGTTTCATCTTCTGAAAAAAATCAGTAAATCCCCTAAATAGTCCAGCTTTCAAGTGATTTTATGTATAAGTCAGAAGTCCTATATAACTAGCAAAAGTCAAAAGATAGGTAGAACATGGTTTTACGGCTTATTATGAAGAGGAATTAGTTATTTGCCAAATGATCTTTTACTGTTCAGCTCAAAAAGTCAAGACAGTTTTTCATAATAGTTATAGCTCTCCCCAAACAGGCCATGTTCTTTGTGTTGGCGACTTGGCGGCAACTACTAATCAGCTTCGATGATTTCCTGGGTAACCTTATAAATGCCTGATTCCATGTATGGACAAATGAATAGCACAGTTTGTATGTCCAGTAAAACCAAAACAGCACTCTCAAATATCAGCCTACAAGGGCAAAACCAAATGGTACATACAGGATACAGCCACCACGCCTGTTTCTTTTGCACAAGCTCACTCTCTTGCGTAGAAACATGACCCAATTTCATTTGCACAAACTTCTGGGGAAAAAAACACTCGATAAAAAGCATAAACACAGCTGAAAAGTTGTATAAAATATACATATCTTGGTTGGTCTGCAGACACCCGAAGGAGCTAGGGCTAAGGGACGATGAAGGGAATGACCATCGACAAGAACCCGTCGTAAGAGAGAGTCGCCGAGCCAGCGTAGCGTGTATCCTTCTCCTTGAATTTTTCCGTCAAACCCTACAGGGAGAATTCTATCAGCAACGACTCGAAGCTGCATGATTCGATCATAATCCACAGGCTGTGGCACGGAAGGAGGTAATAAACACACCTTTACAATCATCCCACACCTTCAGAATCAGGACCAGAAATGCAAATGAGAGACTTCAGTAAGTTCAGTTTGTTCAGATGATGAAATGAAATGAAATGAAATGAGTACTGGTGAGATTGTTCCGTATATGACAGATGTACTTACTCCACGAAGTTGTCAAAGTCCATCGCCCCACGGTAGGACACACCATTGTTGTAGTTGGCTATGAGAAGCTCAATGACAGGAGGTGGAACTGCGTATCCAAGGCTGCGAAGAGCTTCTCTCAGCTCGTCGGAGTCGATCTTCCCACTCCGGTCCCTATCGTATCTGTCGAAGATGCCCTGTATGGTGCCATGAAAGAAGAGAAGTACGTAGCTCGTGTGTTGTTCTTTCTTCTAGAGTGAATGCCAGAGCTTTTGGCCAATTGTTTTAACAATAATAATAGTAATAGTAATTTAGTGATCTGATTGCAAGCATCAGAAACTAAAGTGCTCCCCCAATGAGAATCTAGAATCTAGAATCTAGAATTGTGCTTTGTGTTTGTAAATTAAACCACGGCAAAGTACCAGCACTCACCCGCCATTGCCCAAGAGAATTCCACAGTGACACAAACTCTGCTGGACCTGCAACATGGAGGCAACAAGAATTCAGTAACATGTATATATGAATTTCTGCATATAAATCATCAAACAAACAGAAGGGAAAAAAAGTAACTTCTTTTTTGTACAGAGAATACCGATCATTGGGACAACAAGAAAGATTGGGGGGCACTATTGGGAACAGTATTGGCAGATCACAGAAGAAATTTCCTGAGACAAGAAGGAAGGAGCGTCCTGGATGGATGGAAGAGGGTGCTTACCCATGCGGGACGGCGAAGGGGAGGTGGGGTTGTTGAAGAGGAACATGAGGAGGCGGACGGTACGGATGCTGAAGCGGTGGTAGGCGGAGGAGAGCGCGTCCTGCAGCTCGCGCTCGTCGATGGTGCCGCTGCCGTCGCGGTCGACGGCCCGGAACGAGCGCTCCACCTCCGGGTGCGTCCCCGGCGGGAACGCGAGGGCGCCTCCTCCAAACCCTCCCATCGGCGGCGGGTAGGACGAGGGAGGGTAGCCGCCGTAGCCGTAGCCACCGTAGCCGTAAGGCGACGACGACGACGACGACGACGGCATGGGCGCTGAGGACGTGGGCATGGGCGCAGGGGGCGCGGAAGGCCCGTAGGCGTAGCCCTGGCTGTAGCCGTGGCCGTAGCGGTTGTAGTCGGCCATGGCAGGGGAGAGGGAAGCAGGCGAGGCCTCCACTCTACCTCTGGTGTGATTGGAGGCCCCGCTTTTCGCCAATCCGGGGGTGAGTTAGGCAGGTTCGGGTGGCCGACGAAACGGCGAAATCGAATGAAACGACGGCAAAGTTAACTATTCCGAATTCCGATTCCCTCCCGCAGCAAGACGTGACAGGGGCCTGGGTGGTCGTGCTTGCAGCTAATTGCCTTCCTCTCTCTCTCTCTCTCTCCTTTACCTCAACCACTGTAGTAGTGGAGCAGCTCTCTCTCTCCTGCACCTCAACCACTAGTAGTGGAGCAGTAAGTATTTGTTTAGAGAGGTTCTGCTCTGCTTCTTGGATTGAATCCCTTGGGTTTGTGCATGATATAGGCCGCATCTTCTTGGTTCTCCCTTCTATCTATGCACGGCAATGACCGCCGGATTTCCTCCTGATGATGCCGTCGTTGCCCGGAACCGGATAATGCGCGTGACAGAGGGAGGATGGTGGAAGTTTCTTCTCGACAACAGGCAGCCCGGTTGGCAAGAAGGCGTGAACGACCTGGCTAAGTAACCTCGATCATCGTCAGCCTCCACCGAGCTGGAATAAACCTAACCGGCCGCCAAATCGGCAGCGGCCGCCGACCGCCGTTGCATGCCTTCTTTATCCATATATAATCTCAAAACTCAGTTCCCCGCGGTTAAGTTTTCGAATAGTCAACACGTACGAGACGAGAGGAGGAATTCCTCCTCTCCTCCTCCTCTACCCTCCATCCTGCCGATACGTTTCCCTGGGCTTGCCTACTGCATGCACTTGCCTCACCCCGATCAAGCTGGTAGTACACTCGATCCTCCTCCTACTTACAAGTGAAACAAAACTTTTTTGGATGATAGCTACGCACTCCCAACTTTTTTTTTTCTGTCTAGTTGATTCTTTCTTGATGGCTTCTGGTGTTTCGTTTCCTTGCCGTATTAGCTTGGATATTAAAGCCCCGTTTGGCAACTTGGAACTAGGCCATTTCTACTAGATTCTGAAAAAAAACACAACCAAACGGGCTAAAGCTCGAAACGATTCTCCTCGGATTGTTTCTTCTTTTTTTACTCTGTGGTCGAATCGGTCTCAACCCCGTTCCATCCGATTCATGGAATCCTATCTGAAACGTTTCTACTAAGAATCTGGAACCGTTTTCGTTTCTACTAGAATCTGGAACCATACCAGGGCCTAACATATCTCTATGCTTATCTGTACACGTCAGCTTTTTTTAACACCCTCCCTCTCAACCAGCTGCCATAAGATCGAGGTTGAACCGAAGTCGATCCAATGAAGGCTTTGCCAACGGTTTTGTGATGTCTGCAGCTACCTGATCTACCTAATACACAAAACGCACTTCCGGCCAGGGTTTGAAAAACTGTAAAAAAATCGCTCGAATTTCGCGTCGAGCGTATCGCTACGGTTTGATTTTTGAAACCGATTGAATTCAAATTCAAATTCAGGAAATTTATCAAAAAGTGGTAATTTTTTTTTTTGACAATTGTAGTGTGAGGTCGTGAGGCAATGCTAATGATGATGTATAATTTTTAGATCATTATCTAACCTGTGTATTTTTAAAAAAATTCTGATAGTGCTACTGTTTTTGTATATGCTGCTTTTTATTTTCTAGGGCACTAAATGAATTATAATATTTGTAAAAAATTTTGTGTTATATCCTAAGGTTATTATAATGATTATTTAAAATTTTATATGATGATTAGATCTATGTATTTAAAAAAAAACTCTAACAGTGCTACTGTTTTTGTATATGCTCTTCTGTTTTTGATTTTCTAGAGGCAATAAATAAAATCTAATATTTCTAGAAATTTTACTACATAATCCTTGAGAACTCTTTAGAAGGCAGAAAGTCAAGTTCTTGTAGCTTCTCACTAAGACATTCACGCCATACTTTCGGCGATTCGCATCTTCCTTTAAGTAAAAAAATAGGCTTGAGAATTCGGTGTTGTGTTTAATTTACGCTAAACCGAAAATTTATATAAGAATGAACTAAAAGAAAAAAAGTATTTATTACCCCTGAGTAATCCATGATCAAATTTGATTTATACTACCACTTCTTACTACGAGCACAATGTACCGTAAAAATTCTCTTGAGCCATAACAGTCCCTTGTCTAATTTACACACGTGAGGAGGGGTGTTCTTTGCTCTCATAGCCAATGGGCTGTTGCATGTATACTGTTGAGTTATGATCCAAATTCAGCCTCATCAGTTCGGCCCGCCACTAGGGACGCCGGGGGGTGCGGGGGGCGAAGCCCACCCGTGGTACGGATCGTTATTTTTTTGGTAGACCTAGGTCACTGCCTTATATAAATTCATCTTGTAAGCCGCCGGAGATTGATCTGGCGTTTTTTGTAAACACTCTCCAAAATAGTGAAGTTTCGCCGCCGGCGCCCGTGGTTTTTTTCCCTTCCGCATTGGAGGGGTTTTTTCCACGTTAAATCTTGTGTCTCGATCTGTTTTGTTTTGATCTACTTCGTTCTTGTGTTCGTGTCGATTTACAACATATACTTCTTCCTTCACAACACCATGCAAGAAGGCAATTCGAACATCTACCTGTCTGAGGTTCCAGCCTCTTGATACTGCAATGGACAGACTAACTCTCACTGTTGTTGCCTTGACCACAGAACTAAAAGTGTCAGCAATCTATTCCATGCCTTTGCTTGAAACATTTTGTAACTATTCTGGTCTTGTATCTATCGATTGTTCCATCCAGTGGCGGTCCTGACATTTCAGAGACCCGGAACGAGATTTAAAATGAAGTCCCTTCTAATTAATAATAATAATAATAATAATAATAATAATAATATATAAGTGTTACCAATAAACACTCAAGGTGCAACCAAAAAAATATATTCATATCAAGTGACAAGTAAAGGAAGAAGTAAATATTACAGTATTACCTTTTGTTTCAGTTTAAACACCCGTTTGCATCCTATAACATTCTTCTGTCGGCCTCTGGGTACTAGTGTCCAGGTTTTGTTCTTCAGGAATGCTGCAAGCTCTGCATCCATTGCTCCTACCACTCAGGCTTAGCAAGAGCATCCACATGTGACTGTGGTTCAGCAAGGAAGGCTCTGCTGCTGAGTGGATACCTGACAGTACCATCATTTCACACTCGTTAGCATCTGCACATTGTTTCTCCGGATTTGATACATCGTTCAGATGTTTTTATTGCTGAAATCACCCAAATCTAGGCCTATCAGATTATTGTTGAGATTCGGAAGTATTGATTACATCCGATCATATGATTTGATCTAACGGCCCGGTGATATCCGGGTAAGGTATTCAACGGTCCAAAATTTAGATGTTAGCTAAAACAAAAAAACATCCAGATGATATCTATACACTCCCTTCTCGGGCGGGATTAGATAATCATGTGATGTCTTGCACCTCGAGCACCAGTAGCAGAAAGTTCAGGTTCAGACCCTGCAGGCCCTGTGTTCTGGTTCTTCTCCTGTATCAACAGCGGAATTCGATGCAACAGGTCAGTCAAAATGACTCACTCGATCATTCTGTACTACCGACTCAGTGGAAACAGGAGAGGTATAGAGTTGGGCAAAATAACGGTGGCATCGATACTTCCAACTCTGTCAAAGTTTTTGACTCAGAATTTGAGGCAGATGGAAATGTTGTTTCATCAAAAATCACATCTGGAGACAGATAAACCCTCCCTGTAGATTTGCCTAGGCATTCATGTCCCTTGTGCATGCAGCTATATCCTAAGAATACACGCTGCTTTGCTCTGAATTCTAAGAAGAATCGAAGGATCAAGTGTACCAAGAAAGGGGTGAATTGCTGCAAGCTAACACCTAAAACCTAAAAAAAAATTCTATTTTTTTCATTCTAAAAAATATTAAAATAATGATCAAACTTACAAAAATCAATATAGAATAATGGTACCATGAAAGAAAACTAGGTTAAACATGCAAACTAGAAAGAAATTGTACGCAAACAAGAATGAGTATATTGGAATAAATACTCGCTGATTTTTTTTCAAAGAACACGCATAAAAATTCCCTTTACATGAAAGTACAAACCTCCAATAATCTTCTAAAATTCTCCTCTATTTCATTTTCTTCCTCCTCCTCCTCTTTCTCTACTCCTCTCTCTTTCTTGTCTCCTTGCGCCACAAAGCCCTGAAGCTGTCACTTTCAGCCTCAATGACAGCACCGTGCCGCGAAGGACCTGATCGCTGCTCCTCATGCCTCCGCTGCCTTACACACGTCGCTCGCTTTCTCGATGCTACACGCCGTGTGCATCAACGGCTCTACGCCTGCTGCCTGTCCTCCTCGGGAGCTCTTCCAACACACACCGAACTGTCCTTTTTTATTTTTCACCGCCGCCCTCAGGAGCTTCGTATTTTTCTTTTCTACGGTTCACATTCCTGCAGCTAGCCGCCGCCCTGTTTATTAGGGTTTAACCCTAATTTCTCGATCCTTATCTTATACATGCAAACACAGAAACAATAACACGTGGCTCAATACATGCACATAGGATCCAAAACTTACACACATGTGCGCTGACGGCTCACTTGAGCCGTTCCTGCGGGACTACCTCGCCTACATGGCTCGCTGGCCGCTACACAACATCGTTCATCTGCATAGACATCTAATCGTCCCATTGAAAGTTCAAGCTCTATCCATATGGTTTTGGTGTTAATGATAAACATAATTATGAGACTAACCCTTTTAATAATCATAATATTGATTAGTCTCAATTGTTAATTAATGATAAATCTTTTATGAGACTAACGCTCTTATTGAGAGTAATTTTTATTAGTCTCTTTTGAATGAAAAAGATGAAGACGTCAAAGGTATGCACTTGAGTTCGTATTATCATATCTTGTAGCATTTCTTGGATATAATATTATTCGATCATATTAAAAATGAGACTAACTCTTTTATTGAGTATACTTTTGTTTAGTTTCATCACATTGAAAAATAAAAATCCAAAGGTACGTATCTAATACAACTCTACTATTTCTAGATGCATTCCTTGGATTCAAGAAAAAAGGGGAACTCCACCATAGTTTCACTTTAAGTCGTGCATGTTGTTTTCAAGTCCATAAATACATGAATGCACATATTTAGGGGGAGTTCATACTTGATCTTGAAGTTCAATAGTATTGATCCAGTGCTGATCCCTTTACCTCTTTTCATTTATAAAGGATCATTACTATAAAACAAACTCTTTAGTATATATAAAACTTATGTAGTTGTAGTATACTCATGTTAATATAGGACAAACTTCAAAGCAATCTCAAATTGAATATGTGCATATTGGTTCAAGTTAAATTTTATATGTGCACACATTTATGGGAGTTTATTCCATGTTTGGTGGTCTAAATAGTATTGATCCATTTCCATCACTCCATATAAATTGGATCACTACTTTAAAACACATCGAATTGAGTATATGAAACTTGTGTAGTTCAAATATACTCATAACAATTTAAATTCAATTTAAATTGTGTTCAGTTGTTGTTTAATCATCAAAGAACTATATCAATGGATCTAAACTTTCCATCATGTGCTGATAGTGTTCTTTGTTGATTAACGACAATCAAAAGTGATTGAGTATATGAAGCTTTAGTAGCATTAATATACTCAAGACAAATATAAATTTCAATCATTTGTATTTGGGTTGTGGTCAATCATCAAAGGAATAGATCAAAGGATCTTATGGCATCTATTATGTGTTAATGGAGTGCATTAATGATTGGGACAACCATATTTGTTGGACTAACTTTTTTCTTGAGGTTGTAGATATAGGTTAAGTCCAACGAGATGAAGACTTTGGGTGACATCATGTATTGATAATCATCAAGTCAAAGTTTGGGACAAAGGATGTCATCATGTGTTAATGAGCATCAACAATAGAATCCGACGAGAAGAGAAGTTTATCATGTGTTGATGAATAAGACATGGACCCACACTTGAGGA
Organism: Rhipidocladum racemiflorum; assembly: GCA_036346355.1. Taxonomy (NCBI): domain Eukaryota; kingdom Viridiplantae; phylum Streptophyta; class Magnoliopsida; order Poales; family Poaceae; genus Rhipidocladum; species Rhipidocladum racemiflorum. The sequence continues at coordinate 67,253,351 of CM070570.1, forward strand.
TAGGATGATCGTCAGCAATGAAAAGCTCCAAGTGGATGTGCACAAGGCAAAGGTATAATTAGCATAGGGCTAAGGATGTGTTCCTAGTCTTTGACCGGTCTCGATGTTTGGTTGGAAGACCGGGTTGCTAGTATAGGATGATGTACTATTAAGAGGGGTTAAGTCTTATAGTTTGAGTCTCATCATGTGTTGATGGCTCAATCCCGCTTTCACTAGCTCACCTCCTTATTTGGTTTTTGCATGGAACAAATATTTGCAAATGTATACCCGGAGGAATTCCGATGGCTCTGTATCCCCTCCGTGTCATCCCCTTCTGCCCGCTTCGATGACCATTCTGTATACCCGGAGGAATTCCGATGGCTCCGTATCCCCTCTTTAGTTCTTCAACATGGACATCTTGAAGCCATTGGGCCATCTCACCATCTACAGCCCCATGCTCAGAGGGGACCCTAGGTCCCACTAAGGATTCACCTGTGCTCGCCCGTGCCTTCCTGTGCTATGGTGGGTTATGACTCCGAGGTCCCCGCCGTCATGGTGGGCGCGGCGATAGGAGCCGAGGGATTTGTTCCGGAGGGTGTACAACTACAGTAGTATGTCATTGCAGTGCCTCTACTTCAATTTGTAGCCTCACTAGCTCTCGTCTCGTTGTTTCATAGGCTGCTCTACTCAGGGGTTGTTCTTCTAGGGCCCATCGGCTTGGGGACCCCTAGCGAGCTACTCTCTGCGTGTCCTCTCTGATGATGCCTTTTTCGATGGAGTAAGTCTCGGGTGTTGTTGCTTCCGTGGCTGCTGCCAATGCCATTGGAGCTCATTTGTGCTTCGCCCGAGGTATGTCACAAGTCGCTGCTGCCACAACCACCTCAGCGGCGAGGGGTGCAAGCGGTGTTCCTTTTTTCTTGCTGATGCCACCTACTCGATCCCCATGAACGACGCCAACTTTTATGGCTGCAGACAAAATAGTATAAAAGGAGGGCACCGACCTCACCCTCTTCAGAGAGGGTATACGGGGTGTCCCTAGGTGCGGGGAATCACAGCAAGTTGACATGGGGATAATTAGTGTTATGTCTTTTTCTCTTTATTTTCCATATCTTGAGTACATGAGCATGGGGCTATTTATAAAACCCCTGTTGGCAGGTGGTGAAATTACAACAATGTCCCTACAAGGGTCGTAGGATTATATGGGTCCTATGGCCCTAGCATGCCTCGGCTTATGTGCGCATCCAACCTTGGCAGTTCATCATTCAGAAGTACCCCTTCGGGTGCTCCAAGTGGGCTATTAAAGGGACTGGTCGCCCCTTCAACTTACTGTTGAAGCCTTTCTTATGCTATTCGAAGGAGAGGGGGCGAGCATTCTGCCAGTGACCCTTCATATGCATGCTCTTCGATCGTGACCAAAGGGTCCCTTCTCTCGAAGTCCTTTGCGTGTAGGGATGAAAACGGATCATATACGGACGAATAATGGTTTTACCATATTTGTTTTTATTTTTTTTCTCGGATGCGGATATGGATGCAGATAGTCCGGATACAAATACGAATACAGATAATACCGAATACAGATACGAATCGAATCGGATACGATTACGAATATTTATCGAAACATGATAACCCCTTAGATTGTACATATTTATCGGACACGCGGGCCCCACCGTGACATCAGCGACGACCGGGCGCGCCCGCGTGGACCGCGCCGGTTCGGCTCCCGTGCACATGGCACGATCTGGGCCGTTGGTTTGGAATCCAACGGTCCAGATCAGATCTAACCTCACGCATTTGAAAATAACGCGGTCAATCTGGACCGTTCGATTTGAATCGGACGGCTGAGATCCGATCGGGTTTCACCGCATCGCTGGGGGCGACGTGGCATGACCCGGCGTGCGACGCATGGCTCAATCTACACCGTTCGATCTCGATCGAACGGCTGAGATCGCATCTAACGCTACAACGCGAATTAACCCTAACCGTACGATCTAGATCGAACGGCTAAGATCTGACCCTAGCACGGTGCAGTTTACGGCTACGTGGTTCAATCTAGAGCGTCGGATCTAGATCCAACGGTTGAAAATAGATCTAAAACCGTAACGTGGAAAACGAGCGGGGGTGACGGGGACGAACCTGGGCCGTTCGATGGAGATCTAATAGCTGACGGAGCTCGCGGTTTCGGTGATGGCGCGGCGGAGCAGAGGACGCCGGAGACGAAGACGATGACAGGCCCAACGGCGTTTTGGCGCAGTTCCGGCGGAGTGAATGGTACTCCCAGACGCGCCTCGTCACGACGGTTCCGGATCCGAGCTCCAACACGGCGGAGGACGGCGGAAAAACGACAGCAAACGGCGGAAACGACGGCAAATCTAACTTCGGCGAGCGATTGCGGGCGGGCGGCGGCGGCTCGAGCTCAGTGACCTAGGGCTACAGGTGCGCACGGAAACCGGGAACATGGCACGGGTGGCGGCGTAATAAATAGTGGCCTCGGCGTCCGTGAAAATCGCGAAGCCGAGGCCACACGCTGTGGCCAGCGGAATCAAGCGGCGACTTCGGACGGATGACGTGGCCGCATCCTTGCCGTCCACGTGTCCACGATCGATGGCCACGATCGCGTCGGGCGCGAGCGGGTTCGCACGGGGAAGGGGCTCGGTGACGTGGCGCAACAGTGGCCGTTGGATCTCGATCCAACGGTCACGCGGTTAGGGTTTGGCTCCGGCTCGGGTCGGGCTCGAGTCGAACTCGGACTCGAGTCTGACTCGGGTCCGGCTCGGTCGGATGAACAATAAAACCGATTGGATTTTCCAGCGATTTAATATTTAAAATAATTTCTAGAAATTCAAATAATTCAAGAAAAATAGCAAAATAATCAGAAAAATTCTGAAAAATACTTTGAGACATTTTGGACTCAAATAAAATATTTCCAACAAAATTTTATTTAAAACTTTTAATTATTTAATTATCTCAAAAGGGAATAAATTCAAATTAAATCCAAATAAATCCCAGAAAATTCGAAAAATTCTCAAAAGTGCCCAATTTCATTTAAATACATGAAAAGCAAAAATTGGGTTGTTACAATCCGTAACCGAAAATTATCCGGATCGGTCGGAAACTATCCGATCCGTTTTCATCCTTATTTGCGTGCCTGTAGGAGGTGGTAAGTTGGTCCTACAATATTATTGTTTATTATTTATGTTCATATTATTATATAAATTCTTGTTAATTGTGTTTAATATCGGTGTTAATTGTTTGAGAGGTGCTTCTGTGCTTTCCCTCCTAATACAAACTGCACAAATCTTGAAGCAAACGAAGGGGTAAGTAATCCTTATCTACCCTTCATTCATACTTTAATATTTGTGCAACTTTAAAAAAAAAAGAGCATAGCCTCTAATTGTTTAGGGAAGCTTTGTGAAGTGGTCGATGAAAGTGTGTCAGAAGTGACGAAAAAAATAGGGTTGAAGTAACATTAGACCATCTCCAACCATATTCCCTTCATTTCATTCCTTAGTGTTCCCAGTTCATTCCTTTATTTCCACTCATCTCAATGATTCGCTTTAAAGGGAATTGTATAGGAAAGGAGAGAGAATCCCTTCTGGAGGAATGGGAGAGAGAATCCCAGTGAAGGGAATCTTGAAGGAGCCGTTGGTATTGAAGGAATGGGAATCCTTTGTGAGAGGAATGAGGAGGGAGGAGGGAATGGGTTGGAGATGGTCTTATACGCACTCCAATTGGAGTGTTGGATCATTACCAACAAAAAAAGGATAGAAGAGATGAGATGAGATGGATCATGGATTGAATACGATAACGATTCCTTGTTTCGGGTGCGTCCGAACAGCCTCCACTCCTCGCCTCCTTCTGCTTCGGCTTGTCCACTGCGTTCCATCCAGGACGAGCCCAATCCATGGCGCCGGCGATCCTCCTCCCGCCTCTCCTCTTCTCGCGCGCTGCCCCTACTGCCGCTACTGCTACTCGGGGGACCCGAGCTCGGAGCCTGAGGGTCGCCGCGCAGCCCGACGACACCACCACCACCACCTCAGCCTCCACCTCCGACAAGCCGGCGGCAGAGTCGTTCTCCGCGCCGCCCGGGTTCAAGCCGCCGGAGCCCAAGCGCTTCGAGGTTAAGCCGGGCCAGTCCGACATCATCGCCGGCGCCTCCCTCGCCATTCCTTTCCGCCTTGGCACCGGCGTCTTCGTCCAAGGGTACTACCACCTGAGTTCTCTCCCGCCTTCACTTCTCCTCCCCATGCCTACCCTCAATCCTCATCCAATTCGACGAAATTTTGAACCTCCACACGGGCACTCCGGCCATCTAGTTCGTTTCCATTCCCACCCACCAATTGACTGGGAATTGGGAAACTTTCTGTGCTATGCAAGTATACGAACGTCTCAATTCCATCTCCTCCTCCTCTATAAGCTTCGGAGACCAAAAAAATTCGTTGTTTTTATTTGATTCGTGTATGACTTCAGTATATGTGCAGATACTCAGTATCACTTGTTGCTCCTGACGAGATACCACCAGATCAATATGCTTTGGATTTTCAAGGTGAATGAATATCTTTCTTCCTTTCTTTCTTTCTTTCTTACTTTCTTTTCTTTTCTTTTCTGTTCTTTTTTTTTTTTTGCTTAGCTACGACCACATCACGAAAATTAGAAGGATGAAATGATAAGATAAGACGCAGCTAAAGAATCAATAGCTTTTCCTTGTACAGCACCAATCTAGATCTTCAGTTTAAACTAATACACTGCTACATGTGTTCCTTGTTTTAGGTCGTAAGGTGAAGGAGACATCAAAGGTAGAGCAGTTCCCTCGACCAGAAAAGCCTATTGAGATATACGAGTTTGAAGGGTATGGCGGCATTTCTTTCTGTTGAGAAACATATTGTTTATGCTGCTAATTCCTGTCCGTAACTAATTGCACCTAATTTTTGTATCGCGCCCAAAGATTTTCTGCTGAATATTCATGCTAACTTGTACCTTTCCTTCAACTGTTGGTGCATTGTGGTTAAACTTCAGATGTCCATTTTGTCGGAAGGTGAATATTTCAAGTATTGTACATCTGCATTTTGCAGTTGTCATTCTTCATGTAAGAACAGTATTGGTGTTTATAGTCACCATGTAAAAACTTGCAGGTCAGGGAGATGGTATCCGTCTTGGACCTAGATGTTTTGTACTACCCATGTCCTAAAAACGGCCCAACTTTCCGTCCAAAGGTTTTGGAGATGGGTGGAAAGCAACAATTTCCTTACATGGTATGCAAGACATCCTCGCTAATTCCGTCATTCCATGGTTTCTTAGGTCACGCTTGAATCCTAGTTGCTACCATTGCCACTTTTACATATCTGCGAACTGTGATTTTAAATCATATTTGACAAACAAGCATGATCACAGCAGGATCACCATTAGCTAATATTCATGTTTCTGGACTTATTTCCCAGCAAGATGGTTTTTGGTAAGATTGATGTACTGTGCTACTGTGATGAGTTTCATTTTCCATTAGCAAACGAAAACTGGGGTGTACCTCTGCCCTTGTCGGAACAAAAAGGTTATGCGATGAAAGCAAAATCACTTCAGTGTTTATCTTCATATAACAAAACTCTCATGTGGCAGGTGGATCCAAATACTGGGGTTGCCATGTATGAGTCAGATGGCATCATAAAATACCTGGCCAAGAAATACGGTGTGTATTTCATGGTTCATTTTAGTGTACCATCCTTCCCCTGTGCCTTAGACGGTTGCGATCCTTCACTTGTGCTTGTTTTTCAGGTGATGGAACTGTTCCGATTATGCTATCGCTTGGTCTATTAACAGTAAGTTACTAAGTATCAACTAACCCAAAAGTATTTGCAATGTTTATTTACTTTTATCTTTGTTCAGATATAGTTCAATTTTGAATTTTAAGTGATTAAATTCTTGTTTCATGTGTGATTTTGAGTTTCTGACTGTAAAATAATAACAATAAAAAAAAAGGCTGTGCAGTTTGTGTAATTCTGTATTATTTCTTTTGTAGACAATAACAGCAGGTATCGCTATGAGTGGGCGTAGGGGGAAGGTACATTGCTCAATAAAACAAATAACTTTGTTTGTTGCATGTAGTCCTCTTAAAGTTTTGCTGGAACGTACTTTCGAAACAAAACAAAACAAAAAAAAAGGTTTTGCTCGAGCCATATACAGAACTGACTCATTATTGTTTACAGGGCTCTTCCTATACTCCTTCAAAGCTTCCACCCCAGCCAATAGAGACATGGGCATATGAGGTCAGAATCCTCACTACTTATGCTTATTCATATCACTGAGGTCACCGTTTGCTATTTGTCGCGGTGTTTTGGAATCTGACCGGCGCATATTTTTTATAACCAGGGATCTCCTTTCTGTAAAATAGTAAGAGAGGCCCTTGTTGAATTGGAGTTGCCACACTTGCTACACAGGTATTTAAATCCTTGAAACTTTGCATCCGTTACATAAGCAGCTGAATGTGCTGCCATAACATTAATAAGTGAGCGCTTGGATTGCGGGGACTTTTTCGTATTCATGCATGAATTGAACTATTTCCTGTGAAACTTCCAAATATGCCTAGCGATTCGGAACACCTGTTCAAATGACTGTAGTATCACTAGTGTAGCAGCTAAGTGTTCACCTCTGCTGTGCATGTAAGAACAGGATCTTTGTTGAAGATATGCATATTTGTAGCATTACCCAGCACTGTACGTGACAAGAATTGTTGCTGCAGCTGTGCACGTGGCAGCCCCAAGAGGCAGGAATTCTTCGAGAAATACGGTCTTTTCCAGGTTCGCAGCCTTGTAGTTCATGCCTTGGATACTAAACTTCCTCCATTTGCATGCCTGGTAGCGCTTGACATGCTGCTGTCTTGACAGGTGCCTTATATCGAAGATCCTAACACCGGGGTCAAGATGTTCGAAAGCGCTGAAATCATAGAGTACCTGAGGGCAACATATGCCGCTTGAGAATCCCTCCTGAGTCCTACTATGTCTTTTTCTTGTAAACTTACCTACGCTCATAATAACCTGATTGCCACATATCTGAAGAGCTGATATGTATCCCCTATGGTGGTAGGTCCTATGCTTTACTAGAAAAGTGAATCCAATCTGCGGTACGATGCATAGTCTATTTTATCGCTGCTCTCAACAACTCAATAGCATTTCCATCGCTCCCAGCTATCACTTCTCACCGTCACTTTATCAACCTTTCATGCTAGAGATGTGTTTTTATATTTTTTTCTTTTTTAAAGTTATGTAAATATTAAAGCATGAATGAATGATAGATGATGATTACTTACTTTTTCGCTTGCTTCAAGATTTGTGCAACTTGTATTGAGAGGAAAAGGCATAGAAACACTTGCTTTCTAGCTGTGCTCCACCATGCTTCTCTCTCCCTCCGTCGGGATGGTGCGCTATGCCGCTATAGATGTTGTACCTATGCAAAGTGGAAGCCATCGCTAGCAGGAAAAGGCATAGAAACACTTGCTTTTTAGTCTACGAGGCTTTACTCTTTATAAATCTAGTTACATACGATAGGTATCGCATGGGAGATAGATTTGAACAATATGTTAGACAACCTCGCTATGGAGAACAGAGAGAGAGACATAAATATAAGGAGGAACGGATCTGCTATTCTTTATTATTTGTTTCTGTGTACAATAGGGTGATCTTCTGCCTTCTATTTATAACCTACAGCTAGGGTTTCGATAAGAGTCCACATGGGCCACGATGGGCCGGGTTTTCTAACACTCCCCCTTGGACCCTTTACCGCGAGATGCATATGCCTCATCAAAACTCCAGAAAAACCCAGTTGGAAAAATACTTGGAGAAAGAGTACATAGTATACACTTGCAAGGAAAAAATACTTGGAGAAAGAGTACATAGTATACACTTGCTGTGTTGCACGGATTGCCTCATCAAAACCTTATGTAAGAAAACTTCAATGAAAAACTTACTAAGGAAAAAGAGTACAATCCACCCAAACTTCAATTTGAATCTTCGGGATTCACGTCGGGTACTCAAGCTTCATGTTCAAGATTTATGTAGGAGTCTGAAATTCTCCCCCTGAATCTGCACTTATCTAAGTCTCATCATCTCGATTCCTCTAACGCACCTTTCAAAAGAAGATGCCGGGAGTGACTTAGTGAATAAATCTGCAAGATTTTCACATGACTTAGATGCAGTATCTTGATCTCGTTCATCTTATGCATTTCATGAGCAAAAAAGAACTTAGGGTTGATATGCTTCGTGGAGTTGCTTTTCACATATCCCATTTGCACTTCAGCAACACAAACTGCATTATCTTCATAAATGATAGTGGGAGTTTGTTCCATGTTCAAGCCACATGACTTCTGGATGTGGTGAACCATTCTTCGAAGCCATGCACATTCTTGGGAGGCTTCATACAAGGCAATGGTTTTCGAATGGTTTGTCGACGTCGAGACAAGTGTTTGCTTAGACAACTTCCAAGAAAGTGTTGTTCCACCACAAAGGAAAACATACCTGGTTTGTGACTTGCCAGTGTGCGGATCCGATAGGTACTCGGCATCAGCATAGCCTACCAAATTCAATTTATTATTTCTTCTATAGAACAAGCCGAGATCTTTGCTTCCATGGAGGTAACGGAAGATGTCCTTGACCCCTTTCCAATGCCTTTTGGGGGGTTCTGCACTGTACCGGGCTAGTAAATTCACGGCGAACGCAATGTCCGGCCTAATGCTATTCACAAGGTACATGAGCGCTCCAACTGCACTCAAATATGGGAATTCCGCTCCCAGGACTTCCTCCCCCTCTTTTTGAGGCTTGTATGGATCTAGGTCTGCTTGGAGTGACCTTCTGACCATTGGGGTCTTTACAGGGTATGCCTTTTCAAAACCAAATCTCTCCAAGACTTTCTGCGTGTAGGGTGATTGGTGTACCAAGATTCCATCTTGGACATGTTCAAGCTGCAAGCCTAAACAGAACTTGGTTTTACCCAAATCTTTCATTTCAAACTCAGATTTCAAGTATGATCATCCTTCTTCAATTTCTTCATCTGTCCCAATGATGTTTAAGTCATCTACATAGACGGAGATTATACAAAATTCATTCGGGGATCGTTGTATAAACACACATGGACAATCTTCGCTGTTTGTGTAACCTTTCTTGCAGAGAAAGTCACTCAAGCGATTGTACCACATCTTCCTGACTGCTTCAGTCCATACAGTGATTTCTCTAACTTCATACTGTATAGGTTTCTCTTTGCTTTGTCTTGGTTCGGGATAGGGATACCTTTCGGTACTTTCATGTATATCTTCGAATCCAAGTTTCCATACAAATATGCTATGACAACATCCATTAGCTTCATTCTCAACTTCAAGTTGACTGCCATTGAGATCAGATATCTAAAGGTAACTCCTCTCATGACTGGAGAATAGGTTTCGTCATAATCAACCCCAAGACGTTGAGTGAAACATTGAACGACAAGCCTTGTCTTGTACCTTACAACTTCATTGTTTTCATTCCTCTTCCGAACAAAAACCCATTTGTGACCTACGAGGTTTATATGGGGAAGCGTGCGGCACACAAACCCAAACACCTCTCTTTTGTTCAAAGAGACTAACTCTGCAGTGATTACCTTCTTCCATGCTTCCCAATCGAGCCTTTTCTTGCACTCTCGAGAGATGCAGGCTCGGGATCATGATCAATGATCGTGCTAATCTTCTTTACAAAGTATGCATCGACATTGGCTATTGCTCTATTCATATATTCTCTTGTTATAACAAAATTTATGGCCATTTCGTCATGGGGTGCTTCATGCATTTCTACTTGCTCTTCTCTGCTTTTTCCCATCGTATGAGCAAGTTCCTTTAGTTTTTCATCGCCCATGTGTGCGCACACATTGTTTCCGGTGACTTCCTGCAATGTAAGATTCAGATTTCGAATTGCCTTTTCTATAGGCTTCTTTCCAGTGCCAGGTATCAACTGGCTCCCCTTCTTGCTTTGGGGCACTTTTGTGATTGGCTGTGGTAAGTCCTCTTGCCTAGTTTTCCCCAGACGTCTCCGGGTACTTTGGGTTTGAGAAGCCAGATTTCTTGTTCTTTTTCTTTGAGGCCTCTGAACAGGATGAGAGATACCTTCTGCTTTCTTTAGTATTTCAACCCTCTCTGATTCATTTCTTGCAGGTACATGCGACTTAACCACGCTCTTCAGATCACAAAAATGATCAGGCAGTTAATTTGCTAAATTCTGCAAATCAATTATCTTCTGGACTTCTTGATTTACTTCATTAGTACGAGGGTCATACGCGGGGATCCCAGTGGAATGCTATATGATTTTTTGGCATTTTTCATCCAATGGTTGATTTTCTCCCTCTAATGACAGGAAACGGTCCTCGTCAAAGATGCAATCAGCGAATCGGGCTGTCTGCAAGTCTCCAGTCATGGGTTCCAAATACCTGATTATAGATGCACTCTCATAACCAACATATATCACAGACTTGCGGAGAGGACCCATTGCAGTCCGTTGTGGGGGTGGTATAAGTACATATACCATACAACCAAATTTTCTAAGATGGGAAATCTTCGGGATGACCCCTTGCACTAATTGTATAGGTGAATGGATATTGTAGGCCGATGGTGTATAATTGATGAGTGCTACTGCGTGTCCCCAACAAGTGTTGGGCAAGTTACGGCTATGAACTTAATCCTCTTCATTAGTGCTTTAGCTAGTCCATTTTGCGTATGGACGTGCGGTACAGAGTGCTCAACAGTTATTCCAGTCGCTGTGCGATAATCGTCAAATACCTTAGAAGTAAATTCGCCGGCATTGTCCATTCGAATGGACTTCACGCGATGATCAGGAAAAGCATTCTTAATTCTGATAATTTGTGAGATCAGCTTTGCGAATGCATGATTTCTTATTGACAGCAAACATACATGCAACCATTTCGAGGAAGCATCAATGAGCACCATGAAGTACCGAAACGGCCCTGACAAGGGCTGAATTAGGCCGCAAATACCCCCTGAATGCGTTCAAGGAATGCTGGGATTTCATTTTGCACTTTCATAACAGAGGGTCTAGTTATTAATTTTCCGGTGGCGCATGCATGGCACACAAAATCTTCATGATTGGGGAAATTTTTAACATTAATGCCATGACCTTGCGAGTTGTTAACTATATTTCTCATCATTCTAAGACCAGGATGACCTAATCTACAATGCCATAAAGAAAATAATTCAGAGCTTCTAAAGACAATCTTCAAAGAAGTATACACTGCGGGTGCATTGATTCTCTGAAAGTGCATCTAGGCCCCTCAAATTATTTTGGTGATTAATGAGGACACAATTAAAGTGATCTAATGCTTCAACTAAGATTAATGCAGATATCGAGATCATATCAAGTTGGAATGGGATTGGATGCCCCCACAACCTCTTAAAAGTTGAAATGACGGCATCAAGACAAGTTTTGTAACTTTGTTTTATATTTGTGTCTTAAGGACAGTCGTACTATTAAGAGGGTTCGACGTGAAATCGCTTTTAGGATGTGCATGTGCTCAACGTCAAGTCTTGCATCTAAAATTAGCCCTCCTGCATTTTATTTGGAAAAGTTTTAAATTGAAACCGAACTGGGTAACTCGGACTCTCCGGACATTCAATCCAGAGTATCCGGATTCATCCGGAGTATCCGGACAATATGTCCGGAGACTCCTGGTTGGACCCATCGGTCACTTTTAAATTCCAGTCGTCCGGAGTATCCGGACATTTTGTCCGGAGTCTCCGGATCCGGGTTATTTGTCCGGACACTCCGGCCTGTACAAAAACGAGAGTAACGGCTAGTTTTTGAAAAGACTATTTAAAGCCTCCACTCTCTCCCAACGGCTTGGATCTGGATAGAGCTCATTCATTGCAGCATTCAAGCCTTCTCTAACACTCTCAAAGCATTCAATAGAGCCCCCACTTCCTCCCACCATTTGATTTGGTTGTTGATCCATTTTGGTGAGGAGAGGAAGAAGTAAAGTGCTAGGTGCATTCAATTCGAGTTGTTGAGCACTAGTTCATCCTCCAAGCGACTTCCGTGGTGCTATTACTCTTGGAGGTTGAAGGTCTCCTAGACGGCTAGGAGTCACCGGGAGCTACCAACGCGTGTGGTGAGCCCTGGTCGTTTGTGAAGGCGAGTCTCGCCTCCGAAAGGAAAGAGACAAGAAGTAAAGCCAGCGAGTGCATTTGTGCAACACCGGGAGGAAAGCGGGTTGGAAGAGACCCCGGCTCAAGTGCGACCGAGCCGCCTCAACGGAGACGTAGGATTCCCTTCAAGAATCCGAACTTCGGTGAAAAATCGCGTCTCTCTCTTTTACTTTTTCTTGCTTGTGTGGATTTGTCTTTGTAAAGCTCGGATCTAACTCTTTGCTTAGCTTTAATTCAAATCCACACTAGCTTTTGATCTAGGTTGCTCTTGCTATCTATTTTTGAAGTATCTTGTGCTTGTTAGAGTAATCCTAGTCACGTTCCCATGCCAGCTAACCCGGAGTATCCGGATTTCATACCGGACACTCCGGACAAGCCGGAGACTCCGGACCAAAGACCCGGAGACTCCGGGTTGACCTGCTCGGCCAGTTTTAATTCCGCTGCGTTTTTTAAATCCGCCTATTCACCCCCCCTCTAGGCGACATCGTTGGTCCTTTCATTCTCGTGTAGTATAACCCAGATTCATATGAGGGATATTTTTCTAATACTATTTTTTCATATTCCGCGTGCTTCACAATGCACAAATGCTCTTTGCCATTTTCTTCATTGGTTTCTACGTGAAACCCATTGGCGCGGCTATCTTTAAAACTTAAGAGAGTGCGTGTTTATTCAGGGTAAAAAAGGGCTTCTTCAATTACCAAATTTCTACCCATTGGTAATATAATTGTGGCTCTTCCGGAGCCTATTATAAGTGTATCGCTGCTTGCGATTATCGTAACCTTCCAGCGTTATTCGTGATCGTCTAGAGGTATTTTGATTCTCTTAAGATGGTATTTGTTGTGCCACTATTAACAATGCATATTTCCTCCATTGGGTGCTACACGATTTCCAGATGAAAAGAAATATAATTATAGTCAGATAGTGGCAAAATAATTCAAACATTGCTTGCAAATATAGAATACTAAAATAAAGAATAAATTGCAATTCTTATTCATGACAAAATGTATGCTCCCCTAGAGCTTACAATTCATTATTCAGATTAACTAATCAACCACAATCTAAAGGAAATGCTAATAATGCTATTCATGCATTAAACAGAATCTATAAAGTATGCATTCTCTTCTGCCTCTATGTCATCAATAGAGGTGTTTTCTTCATTAGCCAAGAGTTTGGCTGCTTCATCGATGTCTAAGCTGGGCTGCGAGGATGATGCATGTGGGGTGTCTACATCCATGACATCATCATTGCCTACTTCGGCGAAATATGCCTTTGCCGGTGCATGTAACATCCTGAAATTTGTAATTAAGAATAATTAGCATTAATTAAGCTAATTGAGTGTTTAAATGTGCTTAGATTTTATTTTTGGATCTTGATTTGGAGTTATTTGTTTTCGGAGTGTTTTTGTCGTCTCGTTCGAGCCGTTTCGATTGATTTTGACTTGAAACCCTAAGTTTCGAGACCGATCGAAATCCTTCGAAGTCGTTAGTAAACCTAATCCCAAAAACCTTCCTTTTGAATCTTAATACCCTTCCCTTGGATCCCCGAGGATCAATTCCGAAGATTGCAGAAGAAATCGCGAAGAACCTGGAGGTTTTGCTGCTAGGCGGCAGTACCGCCAGCCAATGGGTGAAAGTGCATCTAGGCCCCTTAATGTGTTTTGGTTGATTAATGATAAACGATTAAAGAGACTAATGTGTTCAACAAGTTTATGAACAGATAAAAGTCCTAAGAAGAGATCATCTACGGCCATCGGATACCCTCAAAATGGATTGAGTAAGAAAAACGGCAGCATGTGTATGTATTTTAATTTCTTGAGTCATAGGAATGCCGTACTATTAAGAGGGATGCATTGAAGTGGGTCTAGAGATAGTCTTTATGCTCAGATGAATGATGATTAGTCACTTAAGAGGTACAAAGTTACTACACTTGCATCAAAATGTGTTTGCTTTGAAGTCCTTATCGGATATTCCGATGTCAGATCGGAAGGTCTGATGTCTCAGACATTCTGATGTGTAGTTGTGCACGAGTCTGAAGCTTTTAGAAGGGGTCGGATATTCCGATATTTCACATCGAAAGTTCCGATACCTGTTGTTCTCGTTTAGGGTACTCTCTATTGAGATCGGAAGTTCCGATTTTCTACATCGGAAGTTCCGATGCGTGTTGTCTTGAAAAAGGGTGCTCTCTGCCGAGTTCGGACTGTCCAAAGTTTCAGGTCGGAAGTTCCGAAGTAGTTAAATTCCAGTTTGGGAACTCTCTGTGCGTTTCGGATGTTTCGATACTTCAATCGGATATTCCGATGTTAACTTGGAATTTTTTTGTCAAGTTCTCTCTGTGAGATTCGGAAGTTCCGATAGTGAAATCGAAAGTTCCGATGCATCTAGTTTTCGACCGTTGAGACTTTCCAAGTTCTGGAAGTTTGCACTCATCAGAAGTTCCGAAGTCTGGTTCAGATATTCCGATGTGTGGCTGAGTGCGGGTATAACGGCTAGTTTTGAGCCAAACCTATAAATACCCCCACCCTCTCCTTTTGAGGGTCACACACTTGCTTTGGCTGAACCTTTGAGTATCTTGAGCACATCCTAGAGCATACTTGAGCCCTCCTCCTCCTTGACCTTAGTGATCATCTAAAGAGTGAGGATTTGAAGTGTGATTGTGAGCTAGTTAAGAGTCAATCATTCATCTTGAGCACTAGAGAGCTTCTCCAAGATCAATACTTCGTGCATTTGTTACTCTTGGAGGTTGAAGGACTCCTAGACGGCTAGGCGTCGCTCACGAGCTCCCGAAGGTTGTAGGAAGCCGTGAGAAGTTTGTGAAGGCTCGTTTCGCCTCCGAAAGGGAAGGAATGAATAGTGGAACCAAACTTCAAGTGTGACTGAGGTTTGGGAGGAAAGGGTTGGAAAAGACCCGTCTCTTTGTGAGCCTCCTCAACGGAGACGTAAGATCCCCTCAAGGATCCGAACTTCGGGAAACAAATTCTTGCCCCTTGTGTTTACATTTTACTATTGGTGCTTTTCAAGTCTTGTTAACTTACTTCTTTGCGCATTCAAATAGACTAGAACAAGCTTTTACATTGGTAGTCATAATTTCAAATCTCATTTTTTTAGTACTGATCGGATATTCCGAAACCATACCGGAAGTTCCGATATTATCGGAAGTTCCGATATTGGATCGGAAAGTCCGATACCTTTTCCGCTGCAACAAATTTCATTCGAAATTTTTAAATAGCCTATTCACCCCCCCTCTAGGCAATTATCACATCTTTTCAATTGGTATCAGAGCCCAACCTTCTCGAAGGCTTAACCGCTTGAAGGGAACGAGATGGCTAATACGGGGTTGAAGGTTGTCGTGTCGGATGAGCAAAATAGTCCGTAGGCCGGAGATGGAACTCCTGGCAAGAGCAAAGAAGAGGCAACCTCTACATCAACACAGGGAGTTCAAATTCCTTTCAATTACGACAAATTGAACACTTCCTCTTCACATTCTTATATTACCGTGCCCTCCAGACGTGCACCACTTTTTGATGGTACATATTACTCCACTTGGAGGCACAAAATGAAAATGCACCTAATGTCTCTCCATCCAAGTGTTTGGAAAATTGTTTGCACTGGTTTAGATATACCGGAAGAAGACATGGAGCTCACACCGGAACAAGAGCAAAATATTCACCGGAATGCACAAGCCGCAAGTGTGTTGCTTGGAGCACTGAGTCCCGAGGAATTCAACAAGGTTGATGGCTTGGAAGAAGCTAAAGAGATATGGGACACGCTCCAAGTTGCTCATGAAGGAACATCGAGCGTGAGAGAGTCGAAGATCGAATTGCTTAAAGGCAAGTTGGGAAGATTTGTGATGAATGATGATGAAACACCCCAACAAATGTATGACCGGTTGATGATCCTAGTGAACAAGATCCGAGGGCTTGGAAGCAAAGACATAACGGATCATGTGGTGGTCAATAGGATGTTAAGAGCCTTTGCACCAAGGAATTTGACTCTCCTAACACTCATACAAGAGCGAAAAGATTTCAAGAGGCTCACTCCAAATGATATGCTTGGAAGAATCCTCTCACATGAGCTCATAGAGAAAGAGGCAAAAGAAGTAAAGAATCTTGCCAAACAAAGCTCAAGCTCCAAGTCAAAGGAGATCGCATTGAAGGCAACCAAGAAAGATGATACAAGCTCAAGTGATGACGACGAAGATAATAGCGAGGATGAGGAAGACTTGGCCCTATTTGTGAGAAAATTCAAGAAATTCCTATGACGGGTCAAGCAAGTATAAGAAAAACTACAACAACAAATCAAGAACAATCCCAATGAGCACAAGAAGGGTGAGTGTAACATCCCAAAATTTGGGTTTTCAAAAATTTTGGTTTTGTTTAGCTTCCCCAAAATTTTCGTTGATTTTCTCGCATTTATAAAGCTTGATTTGAATTTTCTAAAAGCTAAAACAATTTAATTTAATTATTCTAAACCTCAAATAAAATTTATTTTATTTTATTTGGATTCCTTGTGCTTCAAGAAGTTTTCCTGTAAATTTTGAGATTTTTCGGAGCTCGTTTGCTATTTATTGGATTTATTCGGAATCATTTTGTATTAAGCCCTTTTATTGAAATTAATTAATTATTTGGAAAATTTTATATAAATTTTTGCTGAAAATATTTTATTTGAGTTCAAAATGTCTCAAAATATTTTCTAGAATTTTTCTAGAATTTTTCTGGTATTTTTATTGCCTCTATTGATTTATTTTAATTTATTGGAATTGTTTTATTGGAAAATTAATGGGAAATTCCGAAAATGGCTTGGGCCAAAACCCCTTCTCTCTCCTGCGCCCAGCCCACCGCCAACCGCCCACCGCCCACCTCGCGCCCACCGTGCCAGGCCGCCCACTCGCCCTCAAGGCGCCATGGGCCGCGCCGGCCCAGCACCCCCCACGCCCAGGCCAGCCAGCCCAGCTGCCCCCACGCTGCCACTTGTCGCCCCCACGTTGCGCCACGTCAGCTCCGAGTCCGATCCGCACACCAAGTGCTCGGTAAAATGCCTATAAGACCCGTTTTGCTCCAAACGCGTCCAAACTTGATTTTTCTTGACCTAGCCGTCACCCTAACCTCATGTAGACCTCCCATGACCTCTCCCACGGATCTTCAACCTCCGGATCATCTCCAAAACTCCGAGATCCATCCAATGTCGCCCGAACGTCGTCCAACGCCGGCCGAACTTTGGAGCCGCGTCCTGGGTAGTTCGTCGACTCTTTTCGAGATCCGTCTTCTCCGTGGTGTGCCACAAGGTACCATCTGCTTGCTGTCCAAAATTCAGCCAATTTGGTCCACGGGATCAAAAGTTATGGCCGTTTCAATCTCGAATCTTGCCGAGGCCATAACTCCCTCAATTTTTCGAGTTTGACGGTGAAATTTTTTGTGTAGACTCCTGGGGATGTCCTCTACAGGATGCACATCTTTCCCCAAGGTTTTGCCCTCTGGATTTGGCACAGAAAAATAAATTCTCCGTTCAGACCGCGTTCCAAACAGCGGCAAACTTCCTCGCGCGTTCCCCGCTGTTCGAGAAGGTATTTCTTTGAGACACCTGCGTCACGGTGTGCCTCTTGGTCCCATCTAGCTCTCGGTCAAATTTCGTTAAGTTCCGATCATTATTCTAGAAGTTATGGCCGTCCAAAGTTTTGATCCGAAACCCGTTAATCGCCAGTTTGTGATTAATCCGGAAGGGCGCCGCAAAATCCGCCTATACCGTTGAGTTCGGCTCGCCGCGTTCTACGCAGTAGACATTCTCCCTTTGCCATCCCATCCTCCGGAATTTTTTTTATATATTTAGGCCACCGTTTGCCGTCGCCTTGGCGCTTTTGACGCCCGGCTATTTTGGTTCGCCCGGCCGTGTTGTCGCGTCGGAGGATCATCTTGTACTGTTTTGGTCCATCATTAAGGTTCTTTTGGTCTCCGTTTGCCGAGAAGCCCGATTCCGGCCTAAACGTCGTCTTTCAACCTAGCCCGTGCCGCCGTTCGCGCACCGGTTAGCCGCCCTGGTAGCGTTCTACCGCGGCCATGTCGTTGCACCGACGGTCGCTACTTCGCTTCATGAAGTCTCCTATCATTGTTTGACCTCCGTCGTTAACGCTCCGTCGTTAACGCTCCGCCGTTAACGTTTCGTCGTTAACGTTCCTCCGTTAACGTTTTCCCGTTAACGTTCCTCCGTTAACGTTTCGTCGTTAACGTTCCTCCGTTAACGTCTTGTCATTAACGCTCCGTCGTTAACGTTCCACCGTTAACGTTTCGCCGTTAACGTTCCATCGTTAACGTTTCATCGTTAACGCTTGGCTCTCTTCGCCTCGTTGTCATCGCATGCGTGTATTCTTGCACAAACCCTAGTGCGATGCCTTCACCTGTTCTATCATCATGATGTGAGCCTAGCCTCATCGTCATATCATCTTCAAAGCCGAATCAAAACCCTAACCTAAGACCGGTTCGATGGACTAAGTTCATCGTGAACCGCGTTGTTATCTTTGCAATCTTTTCCGTTGTTTCAATCGTGGTAAGACACTTGTCTTATCTTATCCCTGAAAACCTAATCTGCCATTAATCGAGAATTCCTTCGTGGACTTGGTCGATAAACCATTGGCCATCTGTCATACCTTTGTGCCCGATCTAATCCATCCGTCTCTCTTTTGTTTGACTGCGGTCCGCTCGGTCAACAAAAGTCAACTTTGAGAATCTGTTTAGTTCACTGTGAACTAACATATCCTTATGGACCCGATCTATAGATCGAGAGCCCATATGTCGCTATCTGTTCAATCAAGATAATAACTTTGGAAGAAATATTCTTCGGAATATTATTCTTTCTTTCCCAGTTATTAATCTTTCCCTTTTCGGTGTTTTGCCGAAAGCCCGTTCTCTTTTGTCAGCTCTTCGATCTAATCCGTTCGAGTTCCCAAATTCTTCCAAGCCGTTGTGCCCAATGCTGTTCGTTCTTAATTTGGAGTTTATTTGAATTGTCTTTTGAGTTTTGTTGTATTTGTGTTTCTTTAATCGTTAGACATGTCGTCCGGAAGTCATTCGAAAGAGCTGAGGATCGAGAAAGTGGAAGTTGAAGCTCGAGGATCAAGGATCAAGGATAAAGAGTAAAGGACAGTAAAGTTTGCAAGGGCCAGGCAAGTTGTGCTTTGATCATGTTGATCCCATTTTCGAACTTATGTTGTTTCAAATTATTGCATGCTAGTTGGATATAAATTGATTTCAATTAATTTGGGATTAGATATTTAACCTACTTGTTATTGCCACCTTGTCTATAATAGCTGTACGCCATGAATCATTTGTCACCCTAGGTTTCTTGATTAATAGTTGGCTTTAAATACTTTGCCGACATGGGTTATTTAGACCGTCAGTAGTTTGCTTAGCCATGCAACGTACCTTTGACATCGTTTTGGAAATACAAAAGCTCAATATTGACTAATGGAATATGCAATGTATTTTGGAACGGTGTGACGTGTTGCCGACACGATGAAGTTGATACGTGGAGGTTTTCGCATTTCTTCAAGGATGTTGAGTTGTTGGCATTGTGTTGCGCAATAATCAAGCTGGGTGATAAAATGATTTAGACCGGGCAAGTGGCAAGATTATGATCGGGTGGGCCAGTGTGGCAGGGAAGGTTGATTTGGTTCTTCGGGTAGTCTTGCCCTGGTCATTCTAAGGACTTAACCTTGCAAGCCTTTGAACTGAGTCAAACGTACAACCACATGTCCGGAATGGGACGGACCTAGCTGATTAAGTTGCTAATAACTTACTTGTGGTACCTCGGGGTGTCAACTACACCGTTTGTGTAGCTTGAAGGGGAGCGTGCAGGGCTGCGGCATGGTACCCATCCAACGGTATGTCGGTCCCATACTTCGCCTTAGCTAAGGGAAGGGATGGTGTAGGGCAAAAACCAGAGAGGTTCACTTGTGTAGTTAGAGGCTTCCGAAAGACTTTGTTATGATCGCTCATTCGCATACTCTTGTATGGCGATTCACGGCTGACGTGGTGAGTGGATTGTATCTTGTGGGTAAAGTGTATAACCTCTGCAGAGTGTAAAACCTATTCGAATAGCCGAGTCCACGGTACTGGACAATGCTCGGGGATTACAGTCAAGGGTTAGCTTTTCATGAAAATGAACTTGGGTTTGGAGGCAGGATGCCTGTGGAAAAGTGATAATTGTTTAAGGATGTGGAATGGTTTACTTGTGAAACCACTGTGAAATTTATTACTATTGTTATTTGTTTTACCGCTTTACAATCTATTATGAATATTTGTGAATGCTGTTTATTGCAAAACAACCCCTTCAGCCTGTTACTTGGAATAAGCCATGCATATAGTTATTAGACTTGCATTCTGTGCATGACTTGCTGAGTGCTTTATGTACTCACCCCTTGCAAACAAACAATCACCAGTGAGCAAAAGTCTACATCGTCGAAGAAGAAGAAGTTCCGTGAGAAGGCGATTATCTAGGAGTCGAACCCTGTCAGTTGCCTGTGGCGTATTGATGGGATTCACCGAGGTTCTTCGTTCCGCTGCTGCTTATTTGGAGTTGAAGCCGTCAAGGCCTCACAAACGTAAGGTTGACCTTAAGGTCGTTCAATAGTTTATATTCTATATTTTTGTTATTTCTCTTTTCCGCTGTGTATGATTGTGATATTCATCTATGTTGAGACTGTGTGCACTAGCGTGATCCTGGACTAGTGCTGAATACACAGAGGGTCCGGATTTGCAAATTTGGGGTCCCGACAGTGAGCCATACAAGAAGAGCAAGGCTCACAAGAAGAAGTACTCGGGGCGAGCCCACATTGGCGAAGAATGGGACTCCAATGACTCCGACTCCGACACCGACAATGAAGGAGTCACCACCGTTGCCATTGAACCCGCTCCTCCAACAAAGTCACTCTTCGGCGACATGAGCGATACTGACACCGACAACGACACACCCATTTGCCTCATGGCAAAAGGGCGCAAGGTAATGACTAAACCGAAACATTCAAGTAGCGATAGTGAAATTGAGAGTAGTGATGATGAAGATGATGCTTTGTTTAGTGACTTGAACAAATCAATCATTACCAAAATAAACAAGCTAATGAAAAGAATAGATAGCCAAGAGGAGACTCTCGAGAAGCAAGAAGACTTGCTCATCCTCGAAAAGAGAAAAAATCTTGCTCTCGAGAAGCTTCTTGCAAAAGAGAAGGAGAAGATTGAATTGTTAACCAAAAATCTTGATTTGGCTAACAACTCAATTACCATGCTTAAGAGTACAAATGAGTCACTTCAAGAGAATGTCTTTAGTTTAGAAAATAATCTAAAAGCTCTTGAAGTGCAAATTGAATCTCTTAATGGTCTTGCCTCTCCAATTATTGATATATCAACGGCTTCTATTCCTTCCACTAGCAATGGTTGCTCTCGTTGCTATAATGTCGATATTAATGCTTGCGCTACTAACTCTCAATTCATGCAAGTATTAAAAGGTGAGAACGAGAGACTAAGTGCTTTGGTAAGATACGGTTGCATCAAGACTTATCAATCCAAGGATGCCCTATACAAGATCATCAATGGTCGAGGAAACAAAAACAAGGAAGGTCTATGATATGATAAGTATGAGAGCAAAAGAAATGACCGTGTGGTGGTAAAAGGTAAGGAGTGCATTAAGTTTGTCAAAGGAAATGGCAAACAACCATTGACCACCACACATGTCAACAAGCCCATGCAAGAACCAAAGAAGCATCCTCAACATCATGCATCTCACTCTATTCATTATGCTTCTTATGTCTTGAAGAGGAACCACCGTGGTAAAGTGGTTGCTCTCCATGTCGGTGCCCACAATTCTAATGAAATGGCTAAGAAAAATGTGTGGGTACCGAAAGTTTTGATCACTAACATGCTAGGACCCAAAAAGATTTGGGTACCTAAAAATAAGACATAATGTGTTTTTGTAGGATTATACCTCTGGTGGATCAAGTTGGGTGCTTGATAGTGGTTGCACAAACCACATGACCGGAGAGAAAAATATGTTCTCATCTTTTGATGAAAAAGGGTCACAATATGAAAATATTATGTTTGGTGATAATGGTAAAGGTGAGGTTATGGGACTAGGTAAAATTGATATCTCAAATGATCATTCTATCTCTAATGTCTTGCTAGTTAAATCACTCAATTACAATTTACTATCCGTCTCGCAACTTTACGAGATGGGTTATAATTGCTTGTTTAATAATGTGGATATGACAGTCTTTAGAAGAGACGATTCCTCAATTACCTTCAAAGGATATTTGAAGGGCAAGCTCTATTTGATTGATTTCAACTCAAATAGCGCTAAACTTCAAACATGCTTAATGGCAAAGTCTAGCATGGGTTGGTTGTGGCATCGCCGACTAGGCCATGTTGGTATGAGGAATCTCGATAAGCTCCTCAAAGGAGATCACATCATTGGACTAACAAATGTTGAATTTGAGAAAAATAGGATTTGTAGCGCTTGTCAAGCCGGAAAACAAGTTGGAGCGCGACATCCCGCCAAAAACATCATGACAACGACAAGACCTTTGGAACTTCTACACATGAATCTCTTCGGACCCGTTGCTTATATAAGCATCAGAGGTAACAAATACGGTTTGGTTATTATCGATGATTTTTCTCGCTTCACGTGGGTTTTCTTTTTGCAAGAGAAAAGTGAGACTCAAGGCATAATCAAGAAGTTCGCAAGAAGAGCCCAAAATGAGTTGGAGTTGAAGATCAAGAAGATTCGAAGCGACAATGGAAGCGAATTCAAGAATACTCAAGTCGAAGAGTTCCTTGATGAAGAAGGGATAAAGCACGAGTTCTCCGCTCCCTACTCCCCTTAACAAAACGACGTCGTGGAAAGGAAAAATCGGACATTGATCGAGATGGCAAGGATGATGCTTGGCGAGTACAAGATCTCTGATCATTTTTGGGCGGAAGCCGTCAACACCACATGCCAAGCGATCAACCGATTGTACCTCCACAAGATCTTGAAGAAGACGGCATACGGACTCCTCATCGGTAACAAACCAAATGTTTCATATTTTAGAGTCTTTGGTAGTAAATGCTTCATCCTAAACAAGAAGCCAAAGAACTCCAAATTTGCCCCCAAGATCGATGAAGGCTTCTTGCTTGGATATGGATCAAATGCTTACGCCTATCGTGTCTTCAACAAAACCACGGGTTGTGTTGAAATATCGAGAGACGTAACATTTGATGAATCTAATGGCTCTCAAGTGGAGCAAGTTGAGTTAAATGTGTTACAAAATGAAGAAGTGCCGAGCATCGCGATCAAGAGAATGGCAATAGGTGAAGTAAGGCCACAAGAAAGTGAGCATCAAGACAATGCATCAACTCAAGTGGAACTGCCAACATCAAATCAAGGACATGACATACCTCAAGATAGCTCAAGCAAACTCATGGAGGATGATCAAATTAAAGACAACGAGCCAATTCAACAAACATCCCAAATGCCACATCCAAGGGTGCATCAAAGTGTCCAAAGAGACCACCCCGTCGACAACATTCTTGGTGATATACAAAAAGGGGTAACCACACGATCTAGAGTAGCTAACTTTTGCGAATTTTACTCTTTTGTGTCTACTTTGGAACCTTGAAAGTGGAAGATGCATTAAAGGATCTGGATTGGGTGATGGCAATGCATGAAGAGCTCAACAACTTCGTGAGGAATAAAGTGTGGTCATTGGTGGAAAGGCCCAATCAAAATGTGATTGGAACCAAATGGGTTTTCCGCAACAAACAAGATGAAAACAGAGTTGTCACAAGAAACACAGCACGGTTGGTAGCTCAAGGATACACTCAAATCGAATGTTTGGATTTTGGTGAGACTTATGCTCCATTTGCTAGATTAGAGTCAATTCGTATATTGGTTGCATTTGCTACTCACCATGATTTTAAGCTTTTTCAAATGGACGTCAAGAGTGCTTTCCTTAATGGTCCAATCGCCGAACTAGTATATGTTGAGCAACCACCGGGAATGGAGGATCACAAGAACCCTACACACGTGTATAAACTCCATAAGACGCTCTACGGGCTTAAGCAACCACCTGGAGCATGGTATGAATGCCTTAAGGATTTTCTTATTAAAAAGGGTTTCACAATTGGTAAAGCCGACCCTACTCTCTTCACCAAATATGTTGATGATGATTTATTTGTGTGCTAAATATATATCGATGACATTATATTTGTTTCTACTAATAAAAACTTTTGTGAAGAGTTTAGTAGGTTAATGACAAAAAGGTTCAAGATGTCGATGATGGGTGAGTTGAAATTCTTTCTCGGATTTCAAATCAAACAACTCAAGGAAGGGAAGTTCTTATGTCAAACAAAGTACATCAAGGACATGCTCAAGAAGTTTGACATGGAGAAAGCTGTCGGGACCCGAACTTGCAAATCCGGACCCGCTGTGTATTCAGCACTAGTCCAGGATCACGCTAGTGCACACAATCTCAACATTGGTAAATATCTCAATCATATCACTCGATAATAATAAAGTACTTTAATTAGATAATCAAACTGGTTGCTTGACCTTAAGGTCAAGTTACAAATATGTGCCTCGAAGGGCGAAACTTATTAAAAGAGGAATAATAGCAGCGGAAAAATAAGATAACATCGTGGCGCCATCCACTATACCACAGGCAACTGACTGGGCTCGCTTCCTAGTTAGACGGTTCCTCTTGGAGCTCCTCCTCCAAAGCTGGTGTAGACTCTTCCTCAACTAGTGTTGTATTGTGGCAAGGGTGAGTACTTGGTACTCAGCAAGTCATGCACAGAATGCAGCTAATATACTACATGCATAGCTTAATACAAAGGAATAGCTCAAGGTATATTTGCAGTAAACAGCATTTAACAAGTATCATAAGTAGATTCGAAAGCAGTAGAAACAAGTATAACATCAATAACTTTTCCAGGAGTTAAATAAACATCTTCCCCATTCCTAGTCCACATTTCCATCAACATCATCTATTAACCAAACCAAACCTTCCAACTCCAAGTTGTTTTCACGAAAGTCTAACCCTTGACTGTAATCCCCGAGCAATGTCCAATACCGCGGACACGGCTATTCGAATAGATTTTTCACTCTGCAGAGGTTATGCACTTTACCCATAAGATACAGCCAAACACCAAAAAGGCGAGTGATCGTAACAAAGTCTTTCGGAAATAGCTAACTACGCAAGTGAACCTTTCCGGTTTTTGCCCTACACCATCCCTTCCCTTAACAAAGGCGAAGTATGGGACCGACATACCGTTGGACGGGTACCATGCCATCGCATCGGTACGCTCCCCCTTCAAGCTACACAAAGGGTGTAGTTGACACCCGAGGTATCACATGCAAGTTATTAGTAACTTACTCAACTAGGACCGTCTCATTCCGATCATGTGGTTGCACGATTAACTCAGTTCAAAGGCTTGCAAGGTTAAGTCCTTATGTTGACCATGGCAAGACTACCCGAAGAACCAAACCATCGCTCCCGATGCCACAACTGGCCCACCTGGTCATTTCTTGCCACATGCCCTGGTAGAAAACTATTTATCAAACCCCCAGTTGATTACCATGCACCACGTGCCATCAACATCACGACACATGATACCTTTCCAAAACAGGTTCAATATATCATCGCTCCCGATGCCACAACTGGCCCACCTGATCATTTCTTGCCACATGCCCCGGTAGAAAACTATTTATCAAACCCCCAGTTGATTACCATGCACCACGTGCCATCAACATCACGACACATGATACCTTTCCAAAACAGGTTCAATATATCATTAAGTCAATATTAACATTTGACTGTCCAAAACCATGTCATGAGCACGTAGCAGGTCTAAGCAATATACTACAACGATCTAAATCCCCATGTTGGCAATTTAATAATGTCCAACTATTTAATCCTCAACTAGGGTGACAAAGGGTTCATGGCATTCAATTATCTATGTCAAGGTGGCATACAACAATTAGATAATTAACTAGTCTCCCAAATTAATTAAAGCATTTTATAGTTGAACTAGCATGCAATAATTTAAATCAAATTAATTTCAAGATGGGATCAACATGGTCAAAGCACAACTTGCCTTCAAAACGCACTTGATCTTGGTCCTGAGCTAGCTCCTGGGTCAACACTTCATATTCGAAGCCTTCGGGCACTTCAACGTCTACTCGTAACACGTGCAAATAGCAATAAATGAATAAAATAGTAGACAAAAAGTGTCCAAGCATCCAAATAAAGTCTATAAACAGAGAGAGCATAATTTTATGAATTTTTAGGAATTTGAATCGGCGAAATCGGAGTTAAAACGCAAAAGTTACAAGCGTTTAAAGTTTAAATAATCAATTAAATAATATTACAGAGAAAAACTTTGGTCTAAAAAATTAAATAAAATTTTCCATTGGGTAGATCTCAATTTTATACAAATTTAGAAATTTGAATCACTCAAATCGGAGTTAAATTGCAAAAGTTATAAGCATTTGAAGTTTGAAATCATATTTGAATTCATTAAACCGAATTAAATAAATTATTTCTTTTTCGGAAAATGATTTATTGCGTCGTGCGACACGTGTCAAGACCGGATTGGTCCACGTGGACTGGCTAACGTCGCTGCGGCCGAACCCACCGATGACGCCAAGATGGCGCCATCGCCACGTGGCACCACCCGGGTGCTGCCACGTGTCCTGGTCCATGGACACGGCCCACACGCGGCTCGGGTCCACGGTGGATCCGGCGCACGGCTCCACATGTCACTGACATGTGGGCCCGTTGAAAGGATCGGTATGGCCTAGAGGGGGGGTGAATAGGCAATTTAAACAATTTAAACTAAACAGTTTAAAGATAAGATCTAAACAGATAAACTGATTAAGCACCAACAGACTAAGAACAACTTAAGCAATAGAGAGATATGAAAACACAGACAATCACACAGAGACAAGCGAGATTTTTCACCGAGGTTCAGAGAGAAATCTCCTACGTCCCCGTTAGAGCACTTCCTCAGAAGTATTGCTCCACCAGTAACTCGCAACAGCAGTACTGGATTTGTCACTAGTGTGACTCTTTTACCACTCCGGTGAGGTGAGTCCAAACCTCTCACAATGACAGTGGCCTTCCACAATCACGGTTGGACAGGTCGCACTACAACCACCAGTAAACCGTCTAGGAACAGCTAGTTCCAAGAGTAATAGACCATCCACAAGCCCTGTCTCTTGGTTCACTAGAAACAACTGAAACTAGACTCTACTTGGAGCTGTAGGAAAGTAGGTTTTGATTTTCAGAGTTGAGCTTGATCTCTTTGAGGGCTTTTGAGCTTTTTGGAATGCTAGATGTCAAAGAGATGTAAAGTTATATTT
Organism: Rhipidocladum racemiflorum; assembly: GCA_036346355.1. Taxonomy (NCBI): domain Eukaryota; kingdom Viridiplantae; phylum Streptophyta; class Magnoliopsida; order Poales; family Poaceae; genus Rhipidocladum; species Rhipidocladum racemiflorum. The sequence goes on from CM070570.1 coordinate 67,280,867, forward strand.
TGGGAGAGCCTCTGAACTGTTTAAATAGGCTACAGGAAGGAAATAGCCGTTATTTGCAACAGGTAGCCGTTTGCCAATGTCAGACTGAAAAGACAACTCAAAATGATTGAATCTGACAAGGATTGACAAAATATACAAAAGGCTCAAAGTACTACGGACCCAAACCAGCGAAAAAGGCATCTACGTCGGACCAAGAAGAGTTGGTCCGTCGTACACATGCACTGAGCAAAAAGGGGTCCGTTGAGAGATAACGAAATGCACGTTTATGCAGGACCTAAAAACTTGGTCTGTTGTAGAAGGCAAACTTACTGATCATGACTCAAGAAAGGAATTGGATACAAGCAGCAAACCAGTAAGTTTTAAGTTTACTACGGACCAAGGAAAGTGGTCTGAAGCAAAAGGAAATTTTTTGGTCCGTTGTAGCCTCAATACACTCAAGTTGGTTTCAAAGAGAAAGCCTATCTGCACCGGACCCAAAAACTTGGTCCGGCGTAAATGGGAAACGCTCGGTTTGAGTTCAGTTAGATTTTGACTAGAAAGGGATATGAACTCAAGACAAGATTTTTAGAGGAATCCGAAAAGATTTAACCTAAGCTCCAAGTAGTCTTGATAAAACGTCCTAGGAACCAAGATTTTGAACTTATGCAAAATCCCTCTTTATAGTACGGTTGAAAACTAGGAATAACACACCTAAAAGACTTGAATCAACTCCCAAGTCAAAGAACTAGGAATAAGGGATCCTTAATCTTGATCCTCCTTTCTGAGGAAATCCACTAGAAACTGATTTAGTTGAACATCAAGCACCAAAACCCAATAAATAATTTAAGTAACACAATAGGGGGCCTAGATGCTTTCAATCTCCCCCTTTTTGGTGATTGATGACAACTCTCTTGATTTCAGATGAAAAAACTTTTCTTCTTCTGCAAAAGAATGTTAGTCTGACAGAACAAAAGCATAAATTTGATAGAATATGCTCCCCCTAAAGATATGCTTAGATTTAACAAGGACTGTTCTCAAGAATTAAGCACAAGCAACAGAGTAATTAAGATTAAGGGAAACTCAGCAAGCATTAAAAAACAAGCAAAATAAAGCACTTTAAGAAGCAACAGACCAAAGTTAAGCACAAGTTTGCACAAAGTTTTTCTACTTCTACTATACTTCTACTACTCTCTAGTCTAATTTCTCCCCCTTTGGCATCAGATCTCCAAAAAGAATATCATTTCTTGCGCCTGGAGAAGGTCCTTTTGAACAGAGTTGAAGCTCTTTGGCTGACACTGTGCCTAGGAGAAGACTGAGCTGGAGCAGCTTGCTCTGAGTGTTGTTCTGCTGAAGTCATAGCTTGATCATGCCAACTTGGATAATCTGGATCACCTGGCTGAGACTCAACTGTCCAGTTCTGAAAATCCTCTTGAAGTTCATGAACTGAGTCAATGATTGGATTTGTCTGATCAAAGATGATATCACCAAGCTGTTCTTGATTTGATACCAAATTTGTCATTGAGGTATCAAAGTGATCAATATATCCTCGAAGAGTGTGTTCCACCCCATGGATTGTATCATCATTGGTTTTGAACATCCGTTCTGAAAAATCAGCAAAACGATGGAATTTAGTCTCTTGAGTATTCAGCTTGGTATTGAGATCATACAGCCTGTCTTTGAGCAGATTTTGATTGGTGTTTACTTGAGTGAGCCATGTTCTAAGATCCCATTGATTGTTCTTGAGCATGTCAACATTTTTGGAATTCTCATCCCTGATTCTGCTCTGTTCTTGATACATTTTGTTCATCAACTCATGAGTTTGGTGAACCTGATCATGATATTGCTGAAGAGCAGCCATATGCTCAATGTGCCTCAAGGCAGCTAACCTTTGTTCTTCAGCAAATCTTTCTTGGGCAGCCTTCAGGTCTGAGTTGTATCAATTCTCAAAGATATTGAACCATTCAGGTTGATTATTCCAAGCATGATGTTGTCCAATATCATGATTTTCTTCTATATTTTCATGAGCAGTGTGATGGAAATGCTGTGGTACTGAAAAATTGTGAGGAACTCCAGACCCTCCTGCTTCATGATCATGTGCTGCTGGTCTGAATTCCTGATCTTGTACAAACCTTGATGCAGCAGCAAGTTCTCGCAGTTTATCAATTTCTCCAAGTTCATCTCCTTCAGCATTTTCATCATGCTGAGTAGGAAAACCCATGACTGAATGTTCTGCTGGAGGTAGGGTGTGATGACTCAAAACTGGAGAAATGTGACTAGGACTGAAGTGTCCACCTTGGTTGTGTGCAACATCTTCTTCATGAAAGGATTGTGAGCTAAGATAGACTTGAGTTGCTGCATCTTGCTCACCAGACTGTTGCAAGGTTTTCTGAGAACTACCTCCAAGTATTTCTGTAACTTCAGTGTTTTCAGGCTGTGGAGGTACCAATGGAAGTGATGACTGAGTAACAGGAGGATGGCTATGATAGCTAGGAGTATTGTATCTTGGAGTATGATGACTAATACTGTGATGATCTGAACTGTGATGGCTTGAAACAGGTTGATCATCTCCATCGTGAGCTGGGCTGTCATCACTGTCTCCCTCATGATCACTTGGATCATCTAGTGCTGGTTGTACCCTTGGCCCTTGTGCAGCCATCTCAGTGGGTAACTTAAGCAACTTGTACCTTTTGGGTTGACAGGTAAAAGATCTACTACTCTCTAGCTGCGAGATTATCCCTTGTGCCAGTAACATTCTGGATATTTGCTGAGCAAAAGGCAATGGACTTCCCATTCTTCTGTAGATTGCTTCCTCCATTTCTCCAAAAATATAATCTACTAAATCAATGGGTTGCTTGGAGAGAATGAGGTGTAACAGCCAAGCCATCACTGGAGTAACACCTTCTTTATATCCAGATTTTGGAAAAACTGTATGCCTTAGGATCAATAGAAGTGTTTTGGCTTCTCCGGACAGACAATTTGCTCTATTTGCGTTGAAATTTTCTTCTGTGATATCTCTATAAATATGTGCTGAAAGCTGAAGATCGGGCATATCACCAATCTGTCTCCATCTATTGTTCGGGAACATTTTGTCATGAATCCTTGTTCTGTTAACTTGAGGACCTGCAGCTCCAATTGCTGATTCAAAGTGAGGTGATCTCACTTTTCTGATTTTTCCATCTATAGAGAAAAGAATATAATGTCTTCTTTTGTTTACTAGCAAAGTGGAATAGAATTCTAAGATTCTATCTTCATTCCATGAGGTATTGTTACCTGACACCATTTCAAGTAAACCAGGTGTGGATCTGACACAGTCAAGTATGTGATATGATTTGGTTATGGAGCAAATTTGATTACAATCAACAAACTGATGTTTACTCAAAGCAGATATTGATTTTCCCTTTTTGTCATATCTGTTCTTATATCCCAAAAAGATGTTTTTCTGAAGAAGTGTGATGAACTTCTCATCTAGAGGGGGTTTGTCAAAAGGGAACCACTTTCTTTCACTTACAAGTCTAATTGATCTCAACTTTTTCCCTCCAAGAGTTGCCAACTCATTACTGGTTATCATGTCAATCTCAGGACTGAGGATTTCTTCTTCAGAGCTAAAGTCAGCACTTGGCTCATATTCAATATCATCAGAATCAGAATCAAAAACAGTCCCAGACACAGTAGGTTGCTTGACTCTTCTAGGGGGCTTTGAGATAGTGACCTTTGTAACACTGCCAGGGGTACGAGTGTCTCCTAAAGGTACTGCTCCATATGAAGACTGAGTTGGATTCGAGGATTTTTGTTTCTTCTTTTTCATTATCTCACCCAATCTATCCATCAGACTTCTTTTATCTGTATCCTTTCTCCTAGGCATTTCGTTGAATACTTAAAGGACTCACAGTCTTTCAGACCTCAGTCCGGCGCAAGAACTGACGCACAGACTAAGTCTACAGAGATAAGAAGAAAGACCTTAAGACAAAGATTTCTAAGACTAAGGTTTGATCAAAACAGAAGAGAAAGCTTACCACTTCCTGGAAACACTTCTCCGAGCAACCTGGAGCACCGTCGCTGTCACCCGGTTAGGGTTTGCTTCGATGGAGAGAGGAATGTTGCTCAGGAGAGGAAGTATTGAGGGGAGAGTGGTAATTTCTGAGTACAATTGAGTGGAAGGAGAGGTGATCAGGAATGAAACCAACGGGAAGTTACTGCTATAAGACCGTAACTTCTCTAGGAGGTGCTTCGCTCTTTAAGACAGTGGTTGGTAGGTGAAAAGAATAACTTTTCTCACATTACTTTGGATGGTGAAACCCAGGAATGAGGATTCAAAGCAGAGGATGGGTTTTAGAAACAAAGAGAGATTAGCAAGAAGGTCCTAATTTCAGAAGAGATTTTGAATAGATTTTTTTTTTAAGATAAGAAAAACAAAATTTTCAAATCAAAGCAAAAGAATAGAAGCTAACAGATGCAAGAGCACACAAGAACGATTTGTGAAAAACAGTAAGTTTCTTACTTACGCCGGACCATATTTGCAAGAGAGGACATTTACAACGGACTGATTTTCTTTAGTCTGTCGTGAATGCGTCCTGAGTAGAAATGGTCTATCGTAGATGAGAAACTTACTGTTGTAACCAAGTCCGTTAAGAACTAGCAAAAATGGAAGAACTTTAGAATTTTTTATTTGTATGAGTTCCTCCTTTTTAAGCATGATTATAGACAAACTCAAGCTTGATAAAGAGAACTCATGTGCTGAGTGGCTTAGATAATTTTAAGTAATTGTAATAAATATTTGCGTGAATTTCTTTGAGAAAGAAACTATTTTCATTTTCTTGAGAGAAAATAGTAAGAATTTTGGCAGAAGTTTTAGCAATAAATAATAAAATTTACTTATATTTCCCCTTTTTTAAAATAATTTATCGCATCAATACTTTGCTAATTTTTGTTAACATAAGTGCGTAACAAGAGATGCATTGATGGACATTCTTGACTCCCCCTAAATGTTAAAGATTCCAAAGGACATCCAAAAGATACCAACAAGTCAACAATAAGGAGTAAAGACTTAAACAACATTAGAAAGATCAATAATATTCAATTCATTTCTTAATTTTGAAAACCTTGCCTCATCCAAAGGTTTGGTAAAAATATCAGCCAATTGGTCCTCAGTTCTTACATGACTAAGCATAATGTCTCCTTTAACAACATGATCTCTGATAAAATGATGTCGGATCTCAATATGCTTAGTCCGTGAATGTTGGACCGGATTGTTTGCTATTTTCACTGCACTTTCATTATCACAAAGAAGAGGTACATTTTCAAACTTAATGCCGTAATCAAGAAAGGTTTGTTTGATGAATAAAATCTGAGCACAACAACTGCCGGCAGCCACATATTCAGCCTCGGCAGTAGAAAGTGCTCTGAGTTTTGCTTTTGGAGCACCAAGATACTAAAGACCTTCCAAGCAAGTGACAACCCAGAGGTGCTTTTTCGATCTATTTTGCACACGGAATAATCAGAATCTGAGTAGCCAAATAATTTGAAAGGAGCACCTTTAGGATACCACAAGCCTATAGTTGAAGAGTGCTTTAAATATCTGAAAATTCTTTTTACGGCACTAAGATGTACTTCTTTAGGAGCAGACTGAAATCTAGCACACATACAGACACTAAACATGATATCAGGCCTAGATGCTGTCAAGTAAAGTAAGGATCCTATCATGGATCTAAAGAGTTTTTGATCAACAGACTTACCTCCTACGTCTTGATCAAGATGTGTGTTAGTTGCCATAGGTGTCTTGAGTGGCTTGCATTCATCCAATTTGAAACGCTTGAGGAGATCTTTGGTATATTTTTCTTGTGATATGAAGGTTCCTCCTTTTAATTGCTTGATTTGAAATCCAAGAAAGAACGTGAGTTCCCCTATCATTGACATCTCAAATTCTTTTGCCATTAGCTCACTGAATTCCTTGCAAAGAGAGTGATTAGTACAACCAAAGATGATATCATCAACATAGATTTGGCAAATCATTAATGCACCATTGAAGTCTTTTAAAAAGAGTGTTGGGTCAACCTTCCCAATTTTGAAATTCTTTTCCAGTAGAAAGTTCCTAAGTCTCTCATACCATGCCCTTGGGGCTTGTTTCAGTCCATAGAGAGCCTTAGATAACTTATATACATGATTTGGATGTTTTAAGTCTTCAAAACCAGGAGGTTGTTCAACAAAAACAGTTTCTTCAATGATTCCATTAAGAAAGGCACTCTTCACATCCATTTGAAATAAAGTTATATTGAAATGACATGCAAAGGCTAGAAGGAACCGTATAGCTTCAAGTCGAGCAACAGGAGCATAAGTTTCTCCATAGTCCAATCCTTCTACTTGAGTAAATCCTTGAGCCACCAATCTTGCTTTGTTTCGAGTGACAACTCCATTTTCATCTTGCATATTTCTGAACACCCACTTTGTTCCTATGACATTGTGGTCTTTTGGACGGTCCACCAAGTCCCATACCTTGTTTCTCTTGAAATTGTTAAGCTCTTCTTCCATGGCAATAATCCAATCAGCATCATCTAAGGCTTCATCTATAGTTCTGGGCTCAACACAAGAAACAAAAGAGTAATGTTCGCAAAAAGAAGCTTGCCTAGATCGAGTTTGAACACCCTTACTAAAGTCCCAATAATTTGGTCCACAGGTGATCTTTGGCAATAGTATGATGACTCTTTATCGATTCAATCCTTCTTGATTCTTTTCATCTTCTTCTTGTAGTGATCCATTTTGAGGCATCATGGAAGTTCTTTGGTTTCTCATCATTGTCCTCTCTAGGTTTTACTTCACCAACTTCCATCTTCTTCATGGCCTCAATTAAGGCATCTTCACCTGCATCAGCTAGATTCTCATGCTCACCTTGTGAGCCATTAGATTCATCGAATTTTATATCATAGGTTTCTTCAACCAAACCAGTTGAATTATTGAAAACTCTATAGGCTTTAGATTTAGAAGAATAACCTAGCATAATACCTGAGTCACACCTTTTCTGAAATTTACCTAAGTGTGTCCTCTTTTTGTAGATGTAGACCTTGCACCCGAACACACGAAAGTAAGTTACATTTGGTTTTCTTCCAACCAAAGACTCGTAAGATGTTTTCTTGAGTAGTCGATGTAGATAGAGTCTATTGATTGCATGACAAGCTGTGTTGATGGCTTCAGCCCAAAAAGCATCTGGTGTTTCATATTCATCCAACATGGTTCTTGCCATTTCAATAAGTGTTCTGTTTTTCCTTTCTACTACACCATTTTGTTGAGGGTATATGTAGCTGACAGCTCATGTTTTATTCCTAACTCATCACAAAAATCAATAACGTTAGTATTAACAAACTCAGTTCCATTGTCACTTCTGATTTTCTTGATGGGGCAATCAAATTCATTTTGGGCCCTTTTTGCAAAAATTTTAAAGATTTTTCCAACCTCACTTTTACTTGGTAAAAAGAATACCCAAGTGAACCGAGAGAAGTCATCCACAATGACTAAACAGTATGAGTTACCACCTAGACTGGCATAAGAGGTTGGGCCAAACACATCCATATGCAGCAGCTCTAGAGGTCTAGTGGTGGACATGATATTTTTGGTAGGATGAGAGTTTGCAACTTGCTTACCAGCTTGACAAGCACTGCACAATCTATCCTTTTCGAATTTTACATCTTTCAAGCCCACCACTAGCTCATTTTTAAAAAGCTTTTTAAGATTTGACATACCTACATGCCCAAGACGTCTACGCCAAAGCCAACCAAGAGAGGCTTTTGCTAACAGACAAGTCGAGATGCATGAGGAGTTAGAATTGAAATCAACTAGATAAAGATTTTGAAATCTAAAACCTTTGAAGATAAGCTTTTCATTTTTGTCAACAACAGTTACTCCATCAAGAGAGAAAGTACAATGGAATCCAAGATCACACAATTGTGCTACCGATAAAAGATTAAAGTTCAGGGAATCAACAAGAAGCACATTGTCAATTGAATGATCATTAGAGATAGCAATCTTACCATTTCCCTTTACCTTTCTCCTGCTATTGTCGCCAAAAGTGATTTTGTGACTAGAATTACTTTCCTTTTCAACTGAGGTGAACATTTTTGATGAGCCGGTCATATGTTGAAGTACATCCTTTATCAATTACCCAATGATGACCACCACTTTTGTAGTTCACCTAAACAAACAGAATCATTTCTTGATTTTAGGTACCCAAATGCTTTTGGGTCCATGGATGTTAGTTTCAACAATTTTGGGGCCAAAAGGATTAACAAGCAAGGATTTGGGCACCCAAACAGCTTTAAGCTTCCTATCTAGATTAGAGGGGCCGACAAACTTCACATTCATTTTTCCCCTAAAATCTTTAAATAACATGTAGTGAGCATCAACCATGCAGTTTCTTTTAGCCTTTGCTTCTGGTGTGCTAGCAAACATGCATACATTTGAACTGTGGTCAAATCTATGACAGTAGCAACACTTAGTGCCTTTCTTGACAAAGTTTATCTTGGATTTTGGCAAATAATCTTTCTTGGGCACATTATCTGTTTTATATCCAATGTCTCTTTTGCCCAAAGTGACTTTTTGCTCTCCAAGGATTTTATCAAGAGTGACACTCCCGAGAAAGCATTTTTCAAGGCCTTTGTCAAACTTAGCAATCTGGTTTCACACGTTTAGGGTAGACGCGGTCAATCTGGACCGTTGGATCTCGATCGGACGGTCGAGATCCAATCTAACGCGTATAACGCGGCTAACGCTAACCGCATTTATCTAGATCTAACGGGCCGAGATTGGATCTGGGGTTTAGCACGTGGATCTCACCGTGAGTGGCGTGGCGCAATCTGGGCCCTCGGATCCTGATCGGGCCGGGTGGCGAGCTCGAGGTCCGGCCGATGGCGTCTTGCGGAGCGGAGTCACCAGTGAGGGGCAGCGACCACTTTCGGACGGCGTCTGGGGCGTGCTCGGCAAAGTGAGATATACCCAGTGCGGCTCGGCGGGAGTCCGGATCTGGGTCAACGGTGGCGATAGACGGACGGCGGCGGCGGAATCGGCAAAAGAACGCGGCGAACAGGCTTCTAACTCCGGCGAGCTCGCTGGCGAGCACGGCGGCGGACTCGAGCGGCAGCGAAGAGCTAGGGCTGCGGGTGCGCAATGAAGTGGGCTTCACGACATGGGTGGCGGCGCATTAAATAGGGGCCTCGGCTTCCGTGAATCGCGCGGAGACCGATGTTCACGCGATTCTTGGCGGCGAATCCGACTCCAACTCGGATTGGGTGACGTGGCTCAACGAGAGCCGTTGGATCAAGATCCAACGGTCGCGTGAGTTGGACTCGGGTCCGACTCGGTGAGCTGGCTGGCTCGGTCGGGCTCGGGTCCGGGTGACGTGGCTCAATCGTGGCCGTTGGATCAAGATCCAACGGTCACGCGGTTAGGGTTCGGCCGAGCAGGTTCGGCTTGATCACGTGGCTCGGGTCGGACTCGAACTCGAGTCTGACTCAGACTCGGTCGGGTGAACAGTAAAACCAACTCGATTTTCCAGCGATTTAATTATTCAATAATTCATAGAAAATTCAATTAAATCCAGAAAAATAGCAAAATACTCAGACAAAATCCAGAAAAATTATGAAAAATATTTTGAAACATTTTGGACCCAAATAAAATATTTTCCACAAAACTTTATTTGAAATTTTTATTTCTTTAATTATTTCAATATAGAATAGATTCAAATAAATTCCAAATAAATTCCAGAAAATTCCAAAAATTCACCAGAGTGTAAAATAACATCTAATTTCATGAAAAGCAAAAATTGGGGTGTTACAAAAGCCAAGCCAAGTCATACACCCATGGCGACCAACGGACATCTCGGCCTAAATGAGGAAGGTAATCTAGTGGATCAAAAGGTATATCGGTCCATGATAGGATCATTGCTTTATCTTTGTGCATCTAGGCCCGATATTATGCTTAGCGTTTGCATGTGTGCAAAATATCAAGACTCTCGGAAAGAGTGTCACTTAGTAGCCGTGAAAAGAATTCATAGATATCTAGTTCACACACCAAGTCTAGGGCTTTGGTATCCCAAAGGATCAAAATTCGATTTGATTGGATATTCAGATGCTGATTATACGGGTTGTAAAGTGGATAGAAAAAGTACCTTGGGGACTTGCCAATTCTTAGGTAGATCACTAGTATCTTGGTCCTCAAAGAAACAAAATCCGGTAGCTCTATCCACCGCCGAAGCCGAATATATTGCCGCGGGAAGTTGTTGTGCACAATTGTTATGGATGAGGCAAACCTTGAAGGATTTTGGATTAAAGTTGGATAGAGTACCACTCTTATGCGACAATGAGAGTGCCATTAAGATAGCCAACAATCCCGTTCAACACTCCCGCACCAAGCACATAGATATCCGTCACCACTTTCTTAGAGATCACTCACTAAAAGGAGACATTGACATTACCTATGTGAGAACCGAGAAATAATTAGCCGATATTCTCACCAAACCCCTAGATGAGAGTCGTTTTTACGAGTTAAGAAGTGAGCTAAATATCCTAGACCATCGGAATGTAACTTGATACCTTGCATGCATTGGCTGTTATTTCACACTTTGATTTCAAATAAAAGGTTTGAAAATGTCTCATGTGACTTTCAAAAATGCTTTAAGTTGGATCTTTATCTTGGATCAATCCACTTGTAATCATAGTTTTGATTGCTTGGATGCTTACTGATCATAAGTGGAATGATCCCCCAAAAGTTCACGTGACTCCGAGTTTCAGAATTCCAATCTTTTCCATCTGTTCGCTGGAAACTCAACATATCGGAACTTCCGATCCACGCATCGGAACTTCCGAAATCTGGGAATTTCAATGCATCGGAACATCCGAAATATCCTATCGGAATATCCGAAGATCACTCAGCCTTCACTTTGCTGGGAACTTGAATGCTTCGGAACATCCGATTGGGATACCGAAATATCCGATATTCTGGGGTTTATGCATGTTCGGAATGTCCGAACGTAACTTCGGGACTTCCGAAGTATGTGTAACCGCTTGAAAAGGACCGCTCAGTTGGCCCCTCCTTTCTTTATTATTTTGTCCTCAAGCCTCCGTACATCTCTCCACTTTTCATCTCTTGTCGTCTCTGGAGTCTCCGACCCTACGGAAACTCCGATCTTCACTGTGGAAAGTTTCTCCTCGGAAGGGACATCTTTTTCTTCGTGATTCCTAGATTCTATCTGTTCTCAGGTAATTCTAGAACCCTAGAATCAAATCCCTTGTTCTTTCGCTTTCCTTGTGCGATTTCCTTCGGTGGAACTCTAGATCTTTGTCTCATTCCATTGGATCATCAATTTTATCCATTTCTATTGGTTGATCTTGAAGAAATCTTAGTTTTAGGGTTGCACCGAAAATTTCGGAACTTCTGATATCATGTACTGGAACTTCCGATGCAAAGTCGGAATTTCCGGTGATGACAGTACAGCTCCAAAGATTGTGTTCTCTCTTGTTCCAATCGACTTATCGAGCTCTCCTTCTATCAGATCTTATTAATGGATCCCGGACATGGTGATCAGCCTCCTCAGGGTTCGACTAAGATCACTTTCAGTCGTAAACGCAAGACACCAACCGAGACAAGAACTAAGCGAGTCGTCACCAGAGGATCTCAGCCTGGCATTTCCATTAATGAACCTACTCAGGCCGCTCAGACTGTAAATGTGCCTCGTGGATCACCCTTGCCCTCTAGGAAAGGCAAGGGAATTGCAAGTGCTTCCGGATCTCAATCCTCTCAAGCCAGAGTCATGCCAGGGCTCAGAATACCTGATAGGAACCCTAGGCTGCAAAGGAAGTTGATGAACTACAAAGGCAAAGCGGCCCAACTCCGGAAAGCAAGAGAGGAGAATCCCAAGAGAATAGACAGGTTCTCCACTGACTTCCGCTTCTGGACTTTCTTTCAACGGTAATGCCTACTATGGGGAGGTATGAGCCAGTAAAGCTAGTGGGAACCCGTAGGGACCACTAGTGGACATCCTCTTGGGACCATAGCTAGGGATGCACATTACCGAGCTGGTGCAAGGTTTAAATTCCAACCTATCGAAAGGTCTCGTCACAGTCTAGCAAAACGGGTACGTTGAGTATCGCGTGGCATGGTTGACATGATTGCTAGAATGTGTCATGTCGGTAAAGTGTACAATCTCTGCAGAGATATAAATAAACTAATCGATTAGTCGTGCTCACGGTCATGAGCAGCTTGGGAAGTACTGTCAAGTATAGAATTTCTAGTGTGGGTTCTGGTCTGGTCTTGGTTCGGTCTCGGGAATGGTTTTGGTTGGAACTTGGATGGGAGCTAGATTGGTTAATGGGTTTGGTCGTAAGTTGGTTTTTGGAAAATGGATTTGGTTTGGTGGGTTAGTTCGGTTGTCGGTTTGTAGGAAGGGAATGGTTGAAAATTTTGGTTTTATGAGCAAATGTTTATGTTTATTGTTCTCATTAAAACAATATCTTTGCAATTGCTTTACAAATTGCGAATGTTTCAAATCTATTATGTTATTGCAAATAAATCTTGCTTTATGCTCAAGATAGACTTAGTGTAGAAACTTGTATCCTTTGTTATAGCCTGCATCTATATTAATATTTCCATACACTAAAGTCTTGCGAGTACATACGTGTCGGGGGTTGGGTAATTCCCATAAATTACCTCGGATGCCACGAACGGCCGAGCTCGCTCCCGCCCGAGCCACCAGGAGGTCGTTCCCAAGGACGACCTAGTCGGGACCTAAGAAGGTCGCGTAGTCTGGCCGATTGCGAGCTCGAGCTCGCGTAAGACAACCGAGCTCGGAGCCGGCTATTAGCCGACCTGTCGTGATCTCGAGGTTGGTGGAAGTAACCACCAGCGGCGTAACCTCCGTTCGTTCGTTGTGTCCTCCACGGGAGCGTGGCGGAATTGTAGGATCTGTTAGTTGCCACGTTGAACGTGGTCGAACGTGCGGATAGTAGATCTCAACGAGTACGGTCCTTTGTAAACTATAAAGGCATCCCCACCATGAGGGGGGAGGCACACTGAATATACACGAGATGGAGTAGGGCTATTATCTCCCTCTTGAGAAGTCCGAACCAGGGTAAAACACCGTGTCACTGTCTAGTCCGGCCCGGTGAGTCACACCTCCGAGTAATCCCGCACGTAAGAAGGGATTGTGGTTGGTCCCTTCATCAACCAAGTAAGCTCGGCGGGGGCCTGCTCCCCAATCGTCGACAGCTGGCGCCGTCCGTGGGGACCGACTCTCCCTTTCGTGAGGATTCCCAGAGGATGTCAGACTCCCGGGATCACAGGGGCCCATGCGCCCCTGGGATCGATGAGGATGAGAAGCAGTTCTTCGACAATGAAGCAGTTGGCATCGCTGGCCCCGGAAGACATGATGGTTCTGGGAGCTTTTCCCTGGAAGCCGCCCGCCTGACGGAGCAGCTTCTTCCGCTCCGGCTCGACGCCCTCTCCAGGCAGCGAATACGACGGGCTCTATGATGGCCTAGACATCCCTGACCATCTCGAGCCCGACCAGGTGTCGGGACCCCGAATTTGCAAATCCGGACCCTCTGTGTATTCAGCACTAGTCCAGGAACGCGCTAGTGCACACAGTCTTAACATCGGTATATATCACAATCATACCATACGATACTATCAAAGTACTTTATTTAAATAATCAAAGGGTTACTCGACCTTATGGCCAAGTTACAAATATATGCCTTGCAAGGCGAAACTTATTAAAAGAGAAATAGCAGCAGCGGAAAATCAAATAAACTTCGTGGCGCCATCCAGTATACCACAGGCAATTGACTGGGCTCGCATCCCTAAGTAGACGGGTCCTCTTGGAGTTCCTCCTCCAAAGTGGCGTAATCTCCTCTTCAACTGATATTGTGTTGATGGAAGGGTGAGTACTTGGTACTCGATAAGTCATGCATGAGAATGCAAGCTAATATACTATATGCATGGCTTAGTACAAAGGAGTGGCTCAGGTATATTTGCGATGCTTGACTTTTGACAAGTAATATAAGTAGATTCGAAAGCAAAGAGAAATAAGTAAAGCATAAATAACTTTTCAAGAAGTTTAAATAACATTTTTCCCATCCTAAACCATATTTCCATCATCTTCCTTGTTAAACCAACCCATCTTTTCAAAACCAAGTTATTTCGGAAAATCTAACCCTTGGTGTAATTCCCGAGCATTGTCGATCACAGTGGACTCGGCTATTCAAATAGATTCTACACTCTGCAGAGGTTATGCACTTTACCCACAAGATACAATCCACTCACCACGTCGGTAGTGAATCGCCATACAAGAGTATGCGAATGAGCGATCATAACAAAGCCTTTCGGAAGCCTCAAACAACACAGGTGGTCCTCTCCGTGACGTGCTCTACACCATCCCTTCCCTTAGCCAAGGCGAAGTATGGGACCAACACACCGTTAGATGGGTACTGGCCACGACCACGATACGCTCCCCGTACAATCACACAAACGGTTAATCGACACCTGAGGCTCCACAAGTGAGTCCTCGACTTAGTCAACTAGGGCCGTCCCATTCCGACCATGTGGTTGCAAGTATGACCAGTTCAAAGGCTTGCAAGGTTAAGTCCTTAGAGTGACCAGGGCAAGACTACGAAAAACCAAATCAACACTCCCAATGCCACACCGGCCCACGATTACTCTTGCCACATGCCCTGGCCGAAATCATTTTATCAAACCCCGCTTGATTACCATGCACCACGTGCCATCAACATCACATGATACTTTTCCAAAACAGGTTCAATATATCATTAAGTCAATATTAGCATTTGATTATCCAAAATCATGTCATGAGCACGTAAGCGGGTCTAAGCAAAGATACTACAACGATCTAAACCCATGTTGGCAATTTAATAATGTCCAACTAGTAAACCACAACTAGGGTGACAAAGGGTCATGGCACATACTTAAGTAATCAAGGTGTCATATAGCAAATTGGTATTTATCTAACCCCTGAGTTTAAACCAAAGTATCTTTCTAATTAAACTAGCATGCAATAGTTTAAATCAAAATAGTTTTCAAATGGGATCAACATGGTCAAAGCACAACTTGCCTTCAAAAAGCACTTGCTCTTGGTCTTGAGTTGGATCTGAGTCAATACTTCTCCTTGAATCCCTCGGCACTTCAACGTCTACTCGTAAAGCGTGCAAATAGCAAATACACAAATGAACACTATGCAAAAGATCCCAAAACTCCAAATAAAATCCATAAACAGAGAGAACATAATTTTCTGGATTTTTAGAAACTGGAATAAATCAAATTTGGAGTTAAAGCATAAAAGTTATGATTATTTAAAGTTTAAATAATCAATTAAAT
Source organism: Rhipidocladum racemiflorum (assembly GCA_036346355.1). Lineage (NCBI taxonomy): Eukaryota > Viridiplantae > Streptophyta > Magnoliopsida > Poales > Poaceae > Rhipidocladum > Rhipidocladum racemiflorum. Next base: position 67,296,212 of record CM070570.1, read on the forward strand.
AATTTTACAGAGAAAAACCTTAGTCCAAAAATTAAATAAAATTCATATTTAGGTAGATCTCAATTTTATACAAATTTAGAAATTTGAATCGCTCAAATCGGAGTTGAAACGCATAAAAGTTATAAGCGTTTGAAGTTTGAATCTAAATTTGAATCAATATTTCGAATTAATAAATCATTTTCTTTCCGAAATTAATTATTGTGTCAAAGCATGGACACGTGGGCAGCTCCTGATTGGCTCGCTGACGTCACCGGTCCATGGACTTGGTCCACGCTCGGCTTGGGTCTCATCAGTGGACTCGGTCCACGACTCACGTGTCGCCGACATGTGGGCCCTCTCGGGTAGCGTCATCGCCGACGTCGGCGGGGCTCACCACGGTGGCGGCAGTGGGACCCATTGTGACGTCATGGGTGGCGTCGGCGCTGCGGGTCGACCATCGACATGCGGCCCCTCGACACGCTGCGTGTCGGCTGCCTACACGCAGCGTGGGCGGCGTTGACCGTGGCGGTCCATCTTCCCGACACGTGGCGCAATCTCACCGTTGGTTTGAAAATCAACGGCGCGGATTAGATCCAGGGTTAACACGTTGAAACTACTCGTTGCTGCGTGGGCCGTTCGATCTAGATCGGACGGTCGGATCTAATCCTATATTCGCCCGCTAAGACGCGTGGCAATTAGGAACCGTTGGATCTTGATCCAACGATCCGCATCTAATCGGGTTTGGGAACACGTGAGCTCACCTCAACCGTCCGATCTGGATCCGGCGGTCCTCCGAGCTCGCTGACGGCGATGGCTTCACTGGCGGCGCAGCTTGACCGGAGACGGGGGCGACGCAACGAGCCCGACGGCGTTAGGGGCGTGCTCCGGCGAGATGAAACCTCAATTCGGGTGCGTCTCGAAGCGGGGAATCCGGATCTGGGCTCCTTATCGGCGGAAGACGACGGACGACGGCGGAACCCGGCGCAAACCTCAGCGGAGGGAAGAGACAACTCCGGCGGCGATTGCGGCTCAACGGTGGCGGCTCGGCGAGATGGCTCGGGGGAACGGGTGCGCAAGGATGAGGGCAACCTCGGGGGACGTCTCACGCTTTAAATAGCCTCGGCGTCCGTGCCCTAGACGGAAACCTAGTTCGCTACGGCGGCGCGCGGCGAGTCCGGCTTCGGACTTCGGCGAAGACGAAATCGTGGCCGTCCCACGTGGCGCGATCAACGGCCACGCGATCGCCGGGCGCGATCGGATCCGGCCGATTCACGGCTCGGCCGTGCAGGTGATCTCGGCCGTTGGATCTTGATCCAACGGTTGGGATTGATTAGGAGTTAGGAGTGGGTTCGGTCGAGTCAATCGGCTCGGGTCGGACTCGAGTCCGACTTTCGGTCGGATGAACAAGATACTTGACCCGAGTTGGATTTTCCAGTAATTAATATTTAAAATAATTCGATAATTCATTTAATTCATTAAAAATAGCAAAAGACTAGAAAAATTCGAAAATATTTTGGATCATTTTGGACTCAAATAAAATATTTCCAACAAAATTTTATTTGCAATATTGAATTCTTTAATTATTTCAAAATGGGATAAATTCAAATAAATTCCAAATAAATCCAAATAAATTCCAGAAAATTCCAAAAATTCACCAAAGTGCCAAATCACACATGAATTTAAGAGAAGCAAAATTTTGGGGTGTTACAAACCTCCCCTTAATAGAATCTCGTCCCGAGATTCGTGGCTTACTAAAGGAATAGGTTTGGAAACTCCTTCTTCAAATCCTCTTCGCTCCCAAGTCGCTTCACTTTCTTCATGGTTGCTCCTTTGAACTCTACGTAAACGGGTTGACTTGTTTCTAGTTTCTCGATCCATTGTGTCTAGAATCCTCACGGGATGCTCCTTATAAGTCAAGTCCTCTTGCAACTCAATTGACTCCAGCGGTGTCTGTTCCTCAGGAACTCGGAGACACTTCTTCAACTGGGACACGTGGAATACATCATGTACTCCTCGCTAACGATTGCGGCAACTCCGGTGATAAGCAACTTCGCCTCTGCGGCTCAAAATCTTAAATGGTCCAACATAGCAGGGTGCAAGTTTCCCTTTGGCATGGAACCTCTTAACTCCCGAGAGGCGTAACTCGAGGTATACAAAGTCTTACGGTTCAAAACTCAAATCTCGGCGACGATTGTCGGCATAACTCTTACATCGAGATTGGGCTATCTTCAACCTTTCCCTAATCATGGCGATCCGCCCTTCACCCTCTGAAGAATATCAGGTCCGAAGACACGGCGCCACGGTCTCGTTCCAATTCAATGGCGTCCGACAGGTCGAATTACACAAAGGCCTCAAAAGGTGACATCTGTAAACTAGCACGATAACTATTGTTGTAACTAAACTCAGCATACGGCAAACTTTTATCCCAAGAGGTAGCATAAGCCAATGCACAAGCTCTCAACATATCCTCCAGAATGCGGTTGACTCTTTCTGGTGCATCCATCCGTCTCGTGGATGATAAGTCAGATCTTGAAGTTCAAACGGGTTCCCATGGCTTCATGCAACTTATTCCGTAACCTTGAGGTAAATTGGGTACCTCTCGTCTGATACAATCCTCTTTGGCACTCCGTGCAAACAGACAATCCCGATCATGTACAATGCGCTAATTTATCTCCGAGTAAGTGGTCTTCACGGGATAAAATGGGCTACTTTAGTCAAGCGATCCACTATAACCCATATGGAGTCATAACCTCCTTGAGTCTTGGCAAACCGTAATGAAATCCATTCCGATTTCCTCCCACTTCCACTCGAGTATTTTCGGTAGTGTAGCAATCCTGCTGGTCTCTCGATGCATTGCCTTGACTCTCGGCATACGCCGCACAATGCAACATGCTCGGCAACTTCACGCGTTTCATACTCGGCCACGAATCTCTCCTTGAGATCCTCGATACATCTTGGCGCTCTGAGGATGAATTGAATACTTAGAGTCATGGGCTTCTTCCAGAATCAGTTGCTTTAACTCCTTTTTGTTAGGCACCCAAATGCGATCCTTCATCCACAACGCGCCCTGCTCATCCAACTTGAAGTCCTCTGCCTTGCCTTCCTCCTTTTTGGACTTAATCCTACGGATCCTGTCATCATCCTTCTGTCCTTCTCGGATCTGGTCCTCTAAGGTAGGCTTTACTTCCAATGCGGCCAAGAATCCGCTAGGTACAACCTCAATCTTCATCTTTTGAAAATCCTCACATAACTCATCCTGACTTGTGGCTAGCAACGTACTCACGGTATGGCTTTTCCGACTCAGAGCATCGGCTACTACGTTGGCCTTCCCGGGATGGTAATGGATTCCAACATTGTAGTCCTTGATCAACTCTAACCATCTCCTCTGCCTCATATTCGAGATCATTGGGTGAATATGTACTTAAGGCTCTTATGATCCGTATATACCTCACATCTGCTTTCCGATCGATAGTGACGCCATATCTTCAAAGCATGCACTACGGCTAGCCTAACTCTAGGTCATGTGTCGGATAATTTTCCTCATGCGGCCTCAATCGCCTTGATGCATAAGCGACGACCTTTCCATTCTGCAGACAGCACACATCCAAGTCCTTGGCGCGATCGTCACAATAAATATCAAGCTTTGAGCAACATCCGGTAGAACTAACACCGGTCTTGATGTCAATCGCTTCTTCACTCCTGAAATCCTTCCTCACATTAAAGCGCCCATGCAAACTTCTTTTCCTTCTTCAAAGAATTGCGTAAGAGGTTTCGCAATTGTCGAAAAGCCTTCGATGAAACGGCGGTAATATCCTGCCATTCCAAGGAAACTCGAATGCAGGTCACGCCTTCTACCGTTCCCAATGTAACACAGCTTCCACTTTGCTTGGATCTACGGCGACTCCTTCTGCGGTCATCACATGTCCAAGAAACTCCACCTTGTCCTTCCAAAAATCACACTTGCTGAACTTGGCGAAAAGTTGCTGTTCCCTCAGCTTTTCCAAAACTCGCTTTAAGTGTTCGGCATGTTCATCCTCTGTCTTGGAGTAGATTAGGATATCGTCTATGAACACGACGACAAACTTGTCCAAATATTCCATGAACACCTTATTCATCATATTCATGAAATAAGTCAGCATTCGGCCACCCAAAGGACATAATCAGAACTCGTAATGTCCATATCCCGACGAGAATGCGATCTTCGGAATATCTTCTCGATCGGATCTTCAACCGATGGTATCCCGATCTCGAGATCAATCTTGGAGAAAACTCCGGCTCCTCTTAATCGATCAAACAAATCATCAATCCTGGGTAGCGGATACTTATTCTTCACGGTGACTTCATTGAGTGCACGGTAGTCCATGCACATCCTGAAACTCCCGTCCTTCGTCTTGACAACCAAATCTGGTGCGCCCCACGGCGACTAACTTGGTACGATAAATCCTTTCTCCATTAACTCCTCTAGCTGTTTCTTCATTTCTACCAACTCCTCGGTAGACATCCGATAGGGTCTCTTTGCTATCGGTCTTGTGCAGTACAAGCTCTATCACAAACTCTATGTCCCTGTAAAGCGGCATACCGTAGATCTTCGGGAAAACATCGGGTACTCATTCACTACTAGAACATCCTCTATGCTGATTGCCTTGGTAATCTGTTAACCATCAATCTGTCCATCTCTAAGCTGCAGTGGCTTGAAATTCCACTTTCTTCCCACACTGCTCTCAATCGAGATAGTCCTTCGTCCACCATCCAAGACGGCCTTGTGCTTGGATAACCAATCCATTCCCAATATAACAGCTACCGTCTGGGTCTCCAAAATTATAAGGTTTGCTAGGAACTCTATTCCATCTATTAGTATTCTCACCCCTAACATCCTACTTCCGCTCGAGTTCGGAACCAGGGGTTTGAACTAAAAGCGTGCACTTAAGTCTTGCAATTCTCAAGTCATTTCTAGTAGCAAAGCCTTGCGAAACAAAGCGAATGCGAAGCTCGAGTCAAACAAAACTGTTGCAGGTGTATCGAGTTAACAAGTAACTTACCCAAGACGACGCCTCGTAGCATTTTGCGGTGCATCTGCGGTGACATGGTTGACTCGGCCTCTCACCACGGCCTGGGTGTGGCTCTGGTCTTTGGCGCCCTAGCTGGGTGGTTCCTAGATTGAAGCGAACTGGGTCGCTCCTCGCTGTCTTCTTCAAAAGCTTGTTGGCAAAGTGTCCTGGCTCGTTGCGCTTGTAATGCCGTCTCACTGTTCCTTGCCGATTGCTGGGTAGCGTTTCTAGCGGGGCTGGGGTTTGGTAGTTCTGATTGGCAGGTCTTGGTGCTGGGGATGGTGTCTCGTTGCATTCGTGGTTGGAATCAAGAATTGATTTGGTGCAACTCTCAGCGCTGCTATGCGTTCACTCGACGTGATCCTTGCTTTGTTGCATCCTGCGCTTCTGTTCTCATCCAGTTCCTTGCGCTTGTCCTCAAGAATAAGTGCCTTATTCACCAACTCTTGGAAATCTGGAAAGGTGTGGGTGATCAACCCTACTTGCAATCCCCGAGTTAAGTCCCTTCATAAAGCGGACTGCCTGGATTTATCTGCTGTCGCTACATCCTCAAAAAGCGTAGCGTGCTAGGCGTGGTGAACTTGTTCGGGTAGTCGACCACCGGCCGATTACCTTGCCTCGGTGCTTTCACGAACTCCTCCTTCTTAAGGTCCATAATTCCTTCAGCACGTGATCTTTGTCGGAATGCAATGTATGAACTCTTCCCAAGTGATATCTTGAGGGTTCTCTGCGTGGGCACGAAGTTCTCCCACCATTCGGCCAATGTTTCCTTCCGGTGATGAGAAGCGTAAAGTACCTTCTCATTCCCTATGCATTGAGCTATGTGTAGCTTCCTCTCAATTGATCTTAACCAATCATCGGCCTCCAATGGATTGGCATTTCCAGAGAAAGTGGGTGGGTGAGTCCTCATGAACTCGACAGTGACCTTGTATTACTGGCGTGGTCCCCTGATCAACTTGATTAGAAGTGGCCTGAGCAGTGACGAGCTGCATGTGTTGCATCATAGCATGCATCAATCGGTCCGAGCAGCAAGAAATGCTCCAAAATTCTGCACATCCAGTGGCGGTGCTGGTGCTCTATCATTAGGGTTTTCTGCTGGGCGAGAACCGCTCCCGTTGCTTCCAAAGTTTCTACGGGTGTTCACCATCTGTCGATTTGCTCTAGGTTTAGAGATGAGAGGGAAACGAGAATAGACAAGTGATATGGAACTTATGCGGGGCAAAAGGTGTAGCCTTAAGGTCCAACTTTATTATTAGTAACTTGGTATGGCTGCTTACAATGCCTAAGGGCCTTGCAACACATACTGCACACTCAGCAAACAAAGCAAATCCAAATCGAACTAACTCTGGAATATAACGCCTAAAGGGTGACTCTTTATTTTATGACGCGACTCGGCGAAGGAGTCTCACTATGGAACCTATGCTCACTCATCGAGAAAACCTCCACGGCCTCGGGTAAATGCAAGCCGGGGCATAGGCGCCGAAACGATTGCCATGTCCAAAGAATCGTGTCCTCTATGGTAGTCGAAGAAGCGGTGTCCTCATCGAGATCCGACTCCTCCGGATCCGCTCGTGTAGCTCGAAAATCACCGCTCGGAGTCCGGTCCGTACAAAGTCATCTCCAACTCGTCAATCCTTCGTAGAAGGTGTGCCACATACTCTTAAGCGTCCCGCCATCTGTTCTTCTCTGTCGTGATCTCCTTGCGGGCCTTCTGTAGCTCTTTGCTTGTATTATCTAGTACATCCTCCTGGCGACGACAAATCGTGCCAAGCGTATGTAACCGTGGCATCTCATCCCGAATCTCCTTCGGTCAAGAAGGTTATCGCTACAGCGGATGGTAACGAACACCGTGTTTCCAATTCTCGGCGTAGATACGGGTAATGTGCCGCATTGCGGCGTCGTGATACTTCTTGGATACCCATACGCATTGTAGATCTCCTGGCGGTGCAGTGTATCCAAGGCGATTGCACAGGCCCTTCTTCCTAGCAGGTACCTCAATCTTCACATCACAAGCTTTGATCAATCCTCGCTTGCCTCGATCACTTCCACTTGGTATTGGGGCTTCTCAAAATCTCCGAGAGTCTCAGAGCATATGCCAAAGTTCCGCGGGCGTGACCAACTCCCGGATCAACGTAGTTGAACTCTTCCTCCATCTGTCACAAGAGTCCTTTACGTAAGAACTTCGGAATTTTTAAATTGTGACAAGGTAAGGGAAAATTTCAGCAAGAGACAAGAAAAGAGAGAAGGGGATAAGTCGAGATGTCATTTCTTGTCTTCACAAATTTTTAGCTTTAGAAAATAGGTTTTATCCTCACTACGACCATTCTAGCTAGGGTTGAGCCTACAAATAAGTATGGCTTCACGATACCACCTCTGTCGGGACCCCGAATTTGCAAATCCGGACCTCTGTGTATTCAGCAGACTAGTCCAGAACGCCGCTTAGTGCACACAGCCTTAACATCGGTAAATATCACAATCATACCAATCGATACTATCAAAGTACTTTATTTAAATAATCAAAGGGTTACTTGACCTTATGGCCAAGGTACAAATATATGCCTTGCAAAGGCAAAACTTATTCAGAGAAAAATAGTAGCAATGAAAATCAAATAACCCGTGGCGCCATCCAAGATACCACAGGCAATCGATCGGGCTCGCATCCCTAAGTAGACGGGTCCTCTTGGAACTCCTCCTCCGAAACCGGGCGTAGTCTCCTCTTCAACTGGTATTGTGTTGAGGCAAGGGTGAGTACTTGGTACTCAGCAAGTCATGCACAGAATGCAAGCTAATATACTATATGCATGGCTTGGTACAAAGGAATAGCTTAAGGTATATTTGCAGTAAACAGCTTTTGACAAATAATAAAAGTAGATTCAAAAGCAGTAGAAATAAGTAAAGCATAAATAACTTTTCAAGAAGTTTAATAAACATTTTCCCCATCCTAAACCACATTTCCATCATCTTCATTATTAAACCAACCCAACTTTTCAAATCCAAGTTATTTTCACCAAAGTGCCAAATCACACATGAATTTAAGAGAAGCAAAATTTTGGGGTGTTACAGACCGGCGGGAACGCGATCCAGCCCGGGAGGACACCCGGAGCAATTCCCGGACTCTCCCTCGAGATCAACGGGATACAAACCGTGGGCGGAGCCGGTCTGAACTCTCCTCCTCAGGCCATTCTCCATCGTACCGGCCTAAAGAGGTGTTCTCTCGCCTAGGCCCACGAGCTTCAGGCTCGGCCTATAGGGATCATCCCGACCACCGAGCTCGAGACGACCGCCACGATAATCCTATTTTCGGGTGCAGAGCGTTCGCAGCGTCCCTGCGGTGCGTAACGTGGCCAGTCAGGTTCAAACCAGGCCACATCGAGAGGTTCGACGGGACGCAGAACCCGGACGAGTTCCTCTCGATATACACCACAGCCATCCTGGCCGTCGGCGGGGATGAAGGGATCATGGCAAACTTCTTGCCCACGGTACTTGATGGACCAGCTCGGACGTGGCTATTTAATCAGAAGGAGGGCTCCATCCGGTCCTGGGCGCAACTAAGCAACACCCTTCGAGCAAACTTCCAGAGCTGTTATGTTCGCCCGGGAAAGGAGCGCGACCTCGAGCGCCTGATACAGACGGACGGCGAGACTCTACGCCAATTCGTCCAGCGTTTTATGCAGGTGCGGAACTCCATCCCAAGCATCTCGGATGAGGCGGTCGTATGGGCTTTCAAGTTCGGGGTCCGAGACGTCCGTTTTACACAGGACCTCGAGATTCACCCGGACATCACGGCCAACGAGCTGTTCCGCATGGCCGACCGATACGCCAACGCCGATGAAGCGGTACAATGGAAAAAGCTGCTAGACGAGGGAAAACTGCCCCCTCAGCCCGAACTCGAAGGGGCATCTAGCCGGAAGAGCGTGAGCTCGATCGAGAAAAAGATAAAAAAGAAGAAACCTCCGCCTCCGAGCATGGTGGCGGCCATCGAGGGACGGCAGCCGCCTACCTCGCAAGCATACAAAGGGGAGCCGCAAAGGAAAGGGTCGACTGCTCACCGCAACAGCGAACAAGGCCGGACGACCAGTGGCCGTGGCGCATCAACGCGACGAGCAAGCACCTACTTTTGCCCGCTTCCACCAGCGCACGCGCATGACCTGCGCAATTGCCGAACGTGGGCCTCCCGCTGGAACAATTCTACAACGGCAAGGGCCCCATGCCCACGCTCGAGCAAGAAGAAGATGCCAAGGGCAAGAAGCCTCGCCGACGAGGACGCAGACATGGAATACCAGGAGCCGAAAAACCACATCGCCGTGATATTCTGGGGCTCCAGCCGCTTATGGATCACGTCGGGAGTTGAAGGAAGCCGCGCGACGCAGGTACTCCGCGTTACCTGTGGGAAACCTCCGGCCCAAAGAACTCAAGTGGTCCGAGCCGCCCATCACCTTCTCCAAAGACAGCGCCCTCGGGATGACGGTTCAGAGGCTCCCGATGGTCGCGTTAGTCCAACGACCGCAACACCGTGGTAGGACGAGTGCTTGTAGATCGCGGGAGTTCCTCTGGACCTGATATCCGCCAGGGTCCCGGACGAGATGCAAATTCCTCGGCCCAAGGTCAAGAGCGCCATAGTCCCTTTCACGGGATAGTCCCCGGCACCTCGGCCAAGCCACCGGGCAGATCGTCCTACCTGCGGACCTTGGCGTGCCCGAGCAACTTCCGAACGGAGTTGGTCACGTTCGAGGTGGTCGATTTCGAGTCCGCTTACAATGCTATTCTGGGCCGGCCGGCACTCGCCAAATTCATGGCCGCCACGCATCACGGGTACCAATGCCTGAAGGTCCCCGGCCCCGGCGGCGCGATCTCAGTGAAGGGGAGCCCGAAAGCGGCCCTGAGCTGCGATGAGAGGGCATTAGACATAGTCGGGCAGCTGCCCCAGCGCGGGCCCGAGCAAGAGCCGAGGAGTTCCCGGCCCAAGGCTACCCTCCAAGCCGGAGGAGAAACTAAAGCCGTTCCACTGTACGACGCAGAGCCAGACAAGGTCATACACGTGGGGGCTTCCCTGGGTCCTAAATAGGAACTCGAGCTCGTGACCTTCCTCCGGAAGAGCGCAGACACGTTCGCTTGGGAACCGTCCGACATGCCCGGAGTCCCAAGGGAGGTCGTCGAGCATAGGCTAGCAGTTCGGCCTGAAAAAAGACCTGTGCGACAGAAGCTCAGGCGCTTCTCCCCGGAGAAGCAAGCTATCATCAGAGAGGAACTAGATAAGCTCCTCAAGGCTGGTTTCATACGGGAAGTCGACCATTCCGATTGGTTGGCCAACCCGGTCATCGTGAGAAAAAAGGGGGGCAAGTGGCGCATGTGTGTTGACCACACGGGCCTAAATGCCGCGTGCCCTAAAGACAATTTCGCTGCCTCGGATAGACCCGGTTGGTCGATGCAACGGCGGCCCGAGGTAATGAGCTTTTGGACACCTATTCAAAGTTACCACCAGATCGGTATATCACCCGACGATGAGGAAAAAACTTCCTTCATCACGCCTTCGCACGCTCGCTACATGACCATGTCCTTTGGTCTAAGAAATGCCGAGCAACCTTCCAAATACCATGCGTAAAACCTTCTCGGACCAAATAGGCCGAAACTTGGAGGTGTACGTAGACGACATCGTAGTCAAGAGCAAGATAGCCTCGGTTCATGTGTCCGACCTTGAGGAAACTTTGTGTAACCTCAATAAGCACCGAATAAAGCTAAACCCTGAAAAATGCGTGTTCGGAGTCAAAGCTGGTAAGGTTCTCGGCTACATGATCGGCCCTCAAGGAATCGGGGCCAATCCTGAAAAGATAGAGGCCATCGAAAACATGCGACCACCCACTTGCATGCGGGAGGTGCAGTCTCTGACCGGGAGGATGGCGGCTCTAAGTCGTTTCATCTCGCGGCTCGGGGAGCGCGGCCTACCTTTTTCAAGGCGCTCCGTAAGCACAACGGTTTCGCCTGGACAGAAGAGGCGGACAACTCATTCGCAGAACTGAAGCGATACTTGTCGAGCCCCTCGGTCCTGACCACACCGAGACTGGGGGAAGTCCTGTTGTTATACTTGGCCGCCACGCCCCAGGCGGTAAGCGCCGTAATAACAGTGGAAAGGGACGGGGTGCGCTGTCCGATCTACTACATCGGCCGAAGTCTTGCATGGGCCCAAGGAGCGTTACCACGAGGTCCAGAGCCTCAGACGCTGGCCGCTCGTGGGCCTCCAAGAAACTACGACATTACTTCCAGGCTCATAAAATCCGAGTCCCGACCAACTTCCGCTCAGGGAAATCTTAGGGAATCAGACGCAAGCAAAGCGGATCGCGAAGTGGGCCATGGAGCTCGCCGAATTTGAGATTGAATTCTCGGCTAGAACCGCAATCAAATCCCAAGTCCTAGCGAACTTTCTAGCCGAATGGACAAATCCCGCCTACCCGGCTGAGCCCGTGAGTCCGACTGTGCGGACAAGGTCATTTGGGTCATGCACTGATGGGTCCCGAGCTTACGATTGCTCGGGGCTGGAGTGGTCCCGAATCCCCTCGTGGGGAGCACATCGACGCCTTCCAATTGCATTTCCCGCCGCGACAAACAACGCGCAGTATGAAAGGCTGTGGCCAAGCCGGGCATGCAAGGCGCTCGGGGTCCAACGACTAATCGCTGAAGGGTGACTCGTGACTAGTGGTCAACCAGTCAACAAGGAGTATCAGTGTTCCGATAACTCAATGGCGCTTTACTTGGCTGAAGTAAGGAAGATGGAAAAGTATTTTAGAAATTTCGAAGTACTGTACATCCCCAGGAAGGACAATGCCCTGGCCGACCATCTATCAAAGGTCGGTTCCGCCCAACTTCCCGCTCTGGCGGGGGTGCTCGTCGAGCACCTTCATAAGCCCTCCATCCCTGTCGAAGGGGAGGCATCCGAGACGGGTGGTATCGTCTCCTTCCTCGAGCATGGTGCGAGTTGGATGACGCCATTCATCCAAGATTTCCTAGCACACGGACATCGCTTCGAGGATGAGGCCTAGTAGTCCCGGCTTGTTAGACTCTCCCCTCCATATAAAATGGTCGAGGGCTTCTTGTACCGCAAGGGTGCGTTGGGGTCCTCTCCAAATGCATCACTCAGGAGGAAGGCAAATACCTCCTCAAGGATATCCACGATGGGATGTGTGGAGCCCACTCTTCCTTTAGGACCTTGGTAAGCAAAGCCTTCCGATTGGGTTACTCATCGCCGACGGCCTTGGCCGACGCTGGCGCCCATAGTGACCTCTCGCCGGGCCTTGCGGTTCCACGCTCGTAAAATCCACCAACCGGCATATACACTGCAGACCATGCCCCTGACTTGGCCATTCTCGGTTTGGGGCATCGACATACTCGGTCCATTTCCCCGGGGAAGGAAGGGTTGTAAACACCTGATTGTCGCTATCGACACCTTCACCAAATGGATTGAGGCCGAGCCTGTATCGACCATCTCGGCCCAAGCAGCTAAGAGGTTCTTCCGCAATAACGTAGTGACTCGCTTCGGCGTACCAAGTTGCCTCATCACAGACAACGGCACTCAGTTCACAAGCGAGCTATTTCAGGCTTATTGCGAGGAGATCGAGACCAAGATATGCTTCGCGTCCGTCGCTCACCCGCAGAGCAATGGGGCGACCGAGCGCGCGAACGGGCAGATTATCCAAGGAATCAAAAAGAGAGTCTTCAGGAATCTCACCAAAGACGGGACAGCTTGGGTGGACGAGCTACCTCCGTCCTTCGGTTGGTCCGCACCACGACGAGCCGAGCTACTGAGGGGAGACCCCTTTCCGGCTGTATGGCGCAGAAGCCGCCCCGCCCGCCGAGGTCGTGGCTGGATCTCCAAGGGTGAATCTGCCGAGGACATCGACCAAGAAGGCGAGCGCCTGACCTCGACCTCGCGGAAGTTTACATGCGAACAGGTTCTCGCTGCGATCCGCGGTCTACTCGCAAGCTCTCCGCAGTACGCCGCTAAGTCAAGCATTTACCAAGGACCTTACATGTCGGCGATCTCTTTCTGCGACGAGTTCAAGATTTGTCAAAAGCCAACAAATTAACTCCAAGATGGGTAGGTCCTTACACGGTCGTCTCAACAGCACGCCCGGGGGCTGTACACCTCGCGATGGAAGATGGTCGAGAACTTCGCTGAAAGACTGGAACATCGACCAACTGCGTAAGTTCTATGTTTAATTCACCCTACTTTACTATTTTCTACAATCACGATTGTCCCCCTCGCCACTTCGGTTAATAAAATTCGACATCTTGGATCGCACCCGCTTCTTTTTACCCTGGGGAGAGATCCCGTGGCCCAGCCCGGTCTCGACCAAAAGACAAAAGCGAGCTCGGTTGTCGTGGCACCAACGGACGGAAATACGATCGGCTAACGCCGTGCCGCCAAGCTCGACCTCAGGGGCCCCGTCCTTGTAAGACGATCATCTTTCCGTGGCAAGTCTCCGCCGCGGACAACGAATCGCACGGACACCCCCTCGAATGGCCCCAAGCACATATCGGCCGACGCACGGTTTGGGTACTCCGTATCCGGAGGCCACACGATCTCCGGGGCGCGTTTCTTCGTCCTTAGTCTCCCGGGCCTCTCCCGCCAACAAGGTCGCGCTCGCACCAATGCCCATGACCTCTCTGTTGACGGGCGGGGTCAGACGGCACCGTGCGACTACAACCTAGAACGACCTGTGCTTAAGGGTTTCCTCCTACTCTATCGTTCGTTGCTCACGTATTCATCGACCATCAATGTATAAGGAACGACAGGACAAAGCAGGCGCTAGAAGCGCGTTAACATTTCGACCGATAACATAAGGACATATAATATGCGCAAATCATTTTTACATGAGATTCGAGTTTTGCAGGTAAACCCGCAGGAAACGACATAGCTAAAAACGGCTGGCGCGCTTCTCGTCCTGGAGAGTGGCGAGCTCGTCCCGTACGGAGTCGAGCTCGGACTCGAGGTAGAGCACCTGCCAACGAGCTTCCCGACCATCGCTAGCCACCTGGCAAAGCCGTCTGGACTCCTCCCTGTGCTGATCAATCGTCTTCTCGGCACTCTGAAGGGAGTCTCGCAGCGTCACCACCATCGCCTCAAGGCCCGACCTCGCATGCTCGCTCTGATCGAGGCGCTCCTTGAGGACTAGCGAGGACTCCTCCATCTTGTGCCGGATCTCCGCCTCAGAAGCCTTCAGCTCCGCAACCAGGCGCTCAAGCTCCGCGATCCTCGCATCTTGCTCGGCATGGTGCTTTGCAACGACTTCTGGTGGGACGGTCATGGCCCGAAAGTCCTGCATGGTGGTCTCTAGCACCTGAACGCAGCGGGCATCTCAGTTATCGCCGATCTTATAGGAAAAGAGACGGTGTCAAGGAAACTTACCCAATGAAGCCGAGCCTCCACTCTTCCTCGGAATAACTCGGCAGGTCCTCCACTCCATCCTCTCCTCTTGACGGGCACGGAGCCCGCGAGTTCTTCCACCTCCCCTCTGCCCGAACTCCTCGTTATCCTAAGTGGAAGATCCTGGTTTGGGGTCGACCTCCACCACTGGGCGCCGACTCCTCCATCTCTGAGGACGACGGCCTTCAAGGGCGAGGACCCCCGCGCTTTCTTCCTCGGCAGGAGTTGCGCCGGGAATCTGCCGCTCGAGCTCGGGCTCCCTCAGTGTCTGAGGACGCGGGGTCTTCGGCACGGGGCGTGGAGTCGTGGCCCTGGTCTTGAGGGTCGACCTCCATCTCCTGGAGGACGACGGCCTCAAGGGCGAGGACCCCCACCTGCGCTTCTTCTCCCCGGGCAGGACTTGCGCCCGGAGAATCCACCTCCTCCTGGGCTCAGGCCCCTTCGGCGTCCAAGGGTGCGGGACCTTCTGCCGAGGCGCGAGTCGGGCGACGGAAGATCGGGCGCCGATCGAGAGACCTCGGTGCTCGGCCCGGTCCCTCGCTCGCTTTGGGAGGGTCCGATCCCGCGAAGCCTCGGGCCAAGGTCACCCACGACGGCAGAGCTAAACTGGCCGCTCACGAGGACGAGCTTCGGCCCGTGGAGTCTCCCAGCGCCGAGCCGGCGTTGGTCTCAGACGGAGTATCGCGAGCTCGGTGGGGCTCCTCCGTGATCTCCTGAAGCGTCTCGGCGATGATGTCGCTGGCGTCGGCGGAGTCTTCGCGGAGACCCTCGGTGGCACTCTCGACGCCACCAGGCTCCGCTGCGTCATCGTCCAGCTCGATTATGAGGTGGGGGACGCCGTCCCTCGTAGCCCGAGCATCGACGGCAGCGATCTTCCTTCGCGTTTCCTCTTCAGGAGACACGATCTCGGGGGCTTGGGCCTCCGCGGCATATTTAATTCCCCATATTTAATTAAAGTATTTTCTAATTGAACTAGCATGCAATAGGTTAAATCAAAATAGATTTCAAAATAGGATCAACATGGTCAAAGCACAACTTGCCTTCAAAAAGTACTTGTTCTTGGTCTTGAGTTGGATCCTGAGTCAATACTTCTCCTTCGAATCCCTCCGGCACTTCAACGTCTACTCGTAAAGCGTGCAAATAGCAATACACGAATAAACAATAGGCAAAAAGTGTCCAAACATCCAAATAAAATCCATAAACAGAGAGAACATAATTTTATGAATTTTTAGAAACTGGAATCGAATCA